>CAMQGK010000318.1:6802500-7117500 GCA_947000775.1 Pterois miles
TACAGTGGAGTGAGGACGGAGAGGCTCAGCTGGAGGGACGGTGAAAGACGCCAGTGACAATGTTTCCAACCTTGTATTCATTACTATACTGTCCTGTATTCAAATTATTGTTTTACAATACCGTTCTTTAAACTATCATAGTTATTTGTAAGAAAACGTTAATATTTTTATTTCTTAAAAAAATTTTGGGCCTGAAAACAGGTTTTGATTTTTGGTTTCATTCTATAGGACAGTATTGCATTGTAAAATAATAGTAAAAAATAAAGCTGACTACTTCACGGATTTCACCTATCACGGGTTATTTTTGGAACGCAACTCCCGCGATAAACGAGGGTTCACTGTATTTGCAAATCCTGACATGCTTGGAAAAGTACGTAAATAATTAATCAATTATTATAGGGGCTATAAGAAAACTAGTAGCTGATTATTTTAGTAATCAGTTAACCGTTTCAGCTCTAGGCTAATATATATATTATATATATATATATATATATATATATATATATATATATATATTATATATATAATATATATATATATATATATTATATATATATATATATATATATATTATATATATATTTTATATATACACACACACACACACACACACACACACACACACACACACACACACACACACACCACCATAATGTTTTCAAAGAAAACAAGTCTAACTTCGCTGATTCCAGCTTTTAAATGTGAATATTTTCTGGTTTCTTTACTCTTCTATGACAGTAAACTGAACATCTTTGAATGTGGATAAAACAAGACATTTGAGGACGTCACCTTGGACTTCGAGAAACACTGATCAACACTTTTTTCACCATTTTCTGGCATTTTATAGACCAAACAACCAATTATTAAATTGAGAAAATAATCAACAGATGAACCAACAATGAAAATAATCATGAGTTACAGCCCTAACACCAACAGTATGACACATCATACTTGTTAACAATCACACACAGTGCAACAAACAGCTCCTGGGTCCTTTATGAACGGAGACCTGATGTGACGCACACATAAATGACTAACTACAGTAAATATTCCCTGGGCCTCAGCTATACCTCTTTGGGGGTTTGGACTCTCTTTCATGAGGGCTTTTTTTCCCTTTTTTGGGGGGGGGGGGGGGTTGAGGACATCTGGAGAACAGCTGTTGCTTTGCATCACATCCGAGCGAGCAACACACACACACACACACACACACACACACACACACACACACACACACACACACACACACACAGCTGTTACATAGCCTCCCCGGCAGAGGTTAAGGGGTCAGGAGCCCAGTGTCCAGACGCACCATTTAATCTGGTCTAGGTATAGACAATCTCTAGAAATCAAACACCACACGGCCACGTTTACACGCAAAAATAGGCGCACACACACACACACACACACACACACACACACACACACACACACACACACACACACACACACACACACACACACACACACACACACACACACACACACACACACACACACACACACACACACACACACACACAGACACACACAGCAGATAGAGCCCCTCTGGTCTCTCTTCTATACAAGGCAACTATTCGACCCTCTCTCGGGAGGGCAGAGATTCTCAATGATTAGTCCTGCCCCTCCAGAGAAGAAGAAGGAGGGGCACGGCTACTAATTCAATTACACAGACCCTCGTCCCTCTTCAGGCCCACTCCCAGATCCATGAATGGAATCAAACCCGTCCAGCCAAGTTGGGGGTGGGAGCAGAGCGCCAACATTGTGTTTACATTTGGTTTACACTTGGTTTGTGTAGCTCGGGAGAGGGCCCCTGTGTGAGGGTGCATGCGATTGTGTGTCATATCGCCCTTTGGCTCAACACTGTAAATGAATGTGGGACAAAATGAAGAGAGAGCGCTTCACAGGCTCTCTGACAAGCATGTAAAAAAGGTGAAATCCACAATTTTACAAGGTTTGCCAGAAGAGTCTGCAGTCAAGTGACATTAGAGCAGAACATCAGCACTGGGATTCTGGCATATAGGCATAAACCCCTGGGTGCTAAAATTCAGTGAGCAGATGAGGCAACAGAGACCGGTGCTGCAGCGCAAAAGACGACACGCAAAATTGGAAATGAGGGGGATTATCTGAGCTGTTCCTTATAGCCTTAAAACAAATTCCCATACCATTTCAAGTGATAGCTTTCTGAAGCCTACATTCTGCACTAATAGTCCAAGGGAATTGCATTCACAATGTTCCCCTCCTCTGCAGCAGTAAATGAAATGATGGCAAGGCTGCCCCGCGTACCATCTTCTAAGCAGCTGCTACACAATAACAAAGGAGAACGGCTTGAAAAAAGCATATCCCTATCTGGCAATTAAATCGTAACAAAAAGACTGCATTTATGGAGGAAACTGAAATTTACTGATCATAAAAACAATCCATTAACCATTGAGGGAGTTTATAATGACAGCATGCACACGTTTTACAGGACACATTAGCAAGATTTTGAGGCGGCTGACGATTCTACTCGCCATTAAGGCCAGCAGCATTTACAACCTAAATGATTCACTTGTGCATTATCACCCATTTCCTTTCAGTTACTCATTAACCAGCACTCGTCACCACCAGCAGAAACGCTGCCTCTGGGAATTCCCTTAAAAATGTTTGACCCAGAAAGGCAGGTCATGTCAGAGAGCTCCTTCCCTCTCCCACCACCTAATGAGCTGAACAGAGAAGCCTTCACAGAAAACAGAGAGCTGAGGGATAAGAGGTTAAACTGTACAGATGAGGATGTCACGCTGGGTTAAATGACACTGAACACCAGCACATGATACTGAACACTCAAACAGGTTATAGCCAATTCCCTCTTTATTGTCTGACAAATAAAAATATGTAATCACAATTAATAGCAAATTAATCATGCACATTTTATCTGTTCAAAATGTAGTATTTAAATACTTCTGTCAACAGGGGAGTGGGGAAATATGCTGCTTTATGCAAATATATGTATATATTTATTATTGGAAATTAGCAACACAAAACAAGACAAATATTATCCAGAAACCCTCACAGGTACTGCATTTAGCATAAAAATACCAAAGCAAACTGCAGCCCAACAGGCAACAACAGCTGTCAGTGTGTCAGTGTGCTGACTTGACTATGACTTGCCCCAAACTGCATGTGATTATCATAAAGTGGGCATGTCTGTAAAGGGGAGATGGGAGACCCAGAGAATCCATTTACATTCACATATCTTGAGGTCAGAGGTCAAGGGACCCCTTTGAAAATGATGACATTTAGCCTCTTTCTCAACAAGGCAGTATGACACGGTTGGTACCGTTGGATTACTGAGGTTTTCTAGTTTCATATGAAGTCAGTACCTTCTCTCGCTAGTCTCTATAGCTTTAAAAGTCAACAATAAAAATCACAAATTGCATTAAAGAAACTACTGCCATTACAATGAATTTCAGTTAATGCATTATTGCATTCATTTTGACTGCCCTAAAAAAAATAAAATAAAATAAAATCCACAAATTGAAACAATAACTTAAACAAAATGATTGGTAACCCCCATTCTATCCTGAACAGGTTTTCCAGGGAAGCCCACTGAGGTCGGGACCTCGTCCAGTGCCTCAGTCGGGCCGTGCCGATCGTGGAGACACCGGCTGCCAAGCAGTCGTGGCATAGCAGAGCAGCTTGAATCAAATCCCACTTTTGCGGTCCGTGGCAGGGTATGATAGATATGCTGCGCTCTGGTTACACCGTCTGGTCACTTTGCATGAACCCCCGACACCACCTGGAGCTCAGATCTCAACGTGGAGGTGAAATCAAATCGCAGTGTAACTAGGGGTTTGCTTCAGTGTGCCTACTGTACATTGTGAATTGGGTCCAAGGTGCTAATAATGTTTACAGTGGAACACAACGATTGAGCCACTGAGGTCAGGATATACCCCATTACTGCTGATAAAAGCACAACAACAACAACAACAAGAGAAGCATGAACATGAAATGGCGTCACAGCTCATGACAATGCTGCATAAGTTGCTTTAGAAAGGTACCATCAGTATCTGACTATTAAAGGGAACTGTTCTGTACTATACTATACCCCCCCCCCCCCCCCATACTATGTCACTACACAGCAAAAAAAAACAAAAAAAACAAACATTTTTTTCAAAACAAGGTTGAATTTCTGAGCTTTCGCACCACAAATAAAGGCATCAGCCAATCACATACGGAAAAGGTGGCACCCGTAAATGATCTCTGCATGGTTCAGTATAATTGTATAGTTTGTTGCTTTGTAGAAGTTTATTTAAGTTTATTTCATCCTATTAAATTATACAGGCGATTTTTATTTTGAAAGGGTAAGATCTGTTACCCTGTTAGTTACACCTGTTACTAACACCTGTTAGTTACATTATTAAGGCAGGTACTTTTCTTTTGAAAGGGTGATTGCAATAAGAAGTAAAAAGCGATCAGTAATGTCTGCCGTCTTCCCAAAGAAGGAGCGTGTTTAGCGAAGACGCCATGTTGGCTCTACCTGCCTGAGGTGAATTCAGCGCTACAGCTGCAGTTTATGTACGATTACAGGTTTAAACGGGATTAATAATTTCCTTTAAAGTTAAATATGCTTATCTATAACACTGTCAGAGCCTGTCATTTGTATAAAGCTAAAAATGGTAATATTTTGTTTTTGTTTGTTTTCCCCTTCACTCTTACTGTGTGTTCGCTGTATATTGTTTTTGGAGCAGTTGGAGAGTTACCACCTATATTTACAAAACAACAACACGGAGTCCGAAACAAACTTTACTGCTCCTTTTAACCTTTACAAAGGCAGAGCAGACCAAATCCACTCCTTCTGTTCTTACCTTTCACAATAAAAGCCCTCGGCATATAATAATCGCGGATGTGTATTTCGCATTTTCGTGTCATTTAGAAGAAGATAGTCCTTTATCCTTTATACTATTATTTATTAGTTTTACACTCTGTTGTTCACAGTACACAGTACATAGTACATATACATGTCAATGGAGAGATGTCAGAGTGATGGGGCTGCTCCTGACAAGCACCCAGAGCAGTTGGGGGTTTGGTGCCTTGCTCAGGGGCACCTCGGCAGTGCCCAAGAGGTAAACTGGCACCTCTCCAGCAACCAGTTGGTCTTGGTCCATGGGGGATTTGAACCCGGGTCCTCCACATCCTAACCCAAGTCCTTACGGACTGAGCTACTGCCGCCCATTATTAATCACGCCCCAGTGTGTAAACGCCCTTGTGCTGGACATAACACATGGGCTGCTGTTGTCCTCACTCTTAAAGTCATCCTAACAAACGAGCCATAAAAAACGCAGCCACGGAGGCAAATGCATCATTTACAAGATACAACAAATCATCAAAGCCCGGTTTAAAAAGGCGGCGTCTCACTCTGGCGGTCCCGCAGATCACGACAAGCTGGTCATCTTCATGAGCTACCGACCTAATCTTCTTTTGCATCTCATCCGCACAGAGTCCTCTAATCCCCTCGCTGGGTGGACAGCTGCGAGCAGACGTTTAAACTGTCTGCTACTGGAGCTCCAAAGCCCAGTTTAGTCAACAGCTATATGGTTTGACATACATTTTAATTATTATAAGCACTGCTCTGCCACTCCTTATCTTTCCCATTAGCAGCTTATGTAGTCAAAGTTTTTTTTTTAAATGAATGAGTGCCTTTCTAAGTGTGACACTTTCCTAACCCTTTTGCAAAGTCCACTGCAATTCCAGAGCAAGTTGATGTGCCAACAATTCCCGGCAGGTGAGCCAACCGGCGGGCAGGAGAACCAATTAAAAAGCCGGCCGGTGGCTGGGCAGAGGCTCTGGGACCGCGGAGAAGAAGAAAAACATGACGCGGGAGGTAAACTGCCTCGCAGGGCTGCGGCTGCCTATTGTGGGTGAACAATCCGGCGACTCCAAGCTCGTTTTTTTCCATGCTGTCTGCAAAGTGAAAGCCTGGCCCCTTGCTTGTCAGTTCTATTGTTAGGAGCAGGCAGGAGCCGCTCCCCATTCACCTCATACACATTAAATACTCTGCATTGTTTAGGGAGTCAGATGGCAATGGCAGGCACACATGCCTTGGGAATGTGCGCACACACCTTCTTTTCAGATACCATCCTATGAAGACTGAGACCTTGGAGATAACTTCAAAATATGCAATGGTTGCAGCTAATTTAAATGGTAAATGATTTGACTTTCCATCTAAAGAAGAAAAGACCAGATCCTCAGTGAAGGAGCCAATGGTGCACACAGTGGAGGCACCACCGTAGTGTCTATTCAACACAGATATTCTGCTGAATTGTTGGTTCCAATAAAAGACTAAATAAGAAGTGGATGAAGTCACTGTGACGTCTTCTTCGGTTTATGGGCTGCAGTTCTGAAGCTTCGACTTTGGCATTTTGGCCGTGGCCATCCTGTTGTTTTTTTTTTTTTTTGCAACCAGGGCTGTTTTCAAAACCGCATACTATACTAGTAGTGAAACCTGCAGTATCTAATAAAGTAAACCAACAGAATAAAAACAATAAAATCCAAAATGTAATTGATAATATAATAGTGGTGAGAGTTTTTTTTTTGTCCAGTGCTTTAAGATGGTTTGGTTTAAAGGCTAAAGTCTAGTCTAGTATACTGCAAAATACATCGCTTCAACTGTTGCATACTATGTACTACTGAGGAACGCAGTATACAGTATACAGTACATACGTACATACTCAGTAGTATGTTGTAAGCAGTTTCAAAAACAGCCCAGGAGTAACACAAGAGGGTGGAACCGAACTCTGAATGAGACGTTTTCAGGAGACCAAGATGTTATAATTAAGATTCATGAACTGAAAACACACTGTGAAAGGGTTAAAACACTGACAACTCCCGTCCCGTCCTCCTGTACACACCGTGACAGTGACTTGTCAATCACAAGGTAGCAACGCCCAAAAGCATACCCTGCTTTATGGTCTATTACAGTGGTTCCCAATCTGGGGTCCGCACCCCCTTAGGGGGGCACCAAAAGATCACAGGGGGTTTTGTCTGCTCTCAGGTTGTCAAAATCAGATTTGCTCATTATTCACTCATCGTCAACCGCTTATCCGAGGTGGGGTCGCGGTGGCAACAGCTCCAGCAGGGGACCCCGAACTCTGCTTCAATCCATATTTGTTGCTGTTTAGTTGAAGAGTTTTATTCATTAAACAAAGCTGATGAGGGTTTATAAATTCGATTTATAAATTTTAGGTAATGACATCAGAAAATATTGTTTTTTACAAACAAGTATATAGGGCTTTGAGGAAAATAAGCTGGGAACCTCTGTGCTGTTCGACTCTAAATGGGACCATAATTTACTAAATGAACATCATTCTGTATTGAAGAAGCCTTGAAACTAGTGATTGAGACCATAAACTCTGAGGTTAACTGAGGTAATAAATCAAGTGAGGAGTAGGCTCATTTTCTCATAGACTTCTCAGTTTTCAGATCCGGAGGTTGCCCACTGGTTCCAATCAAAATGGCAAATTTGTGCAGTCATAGCGCCTGTAAGATAAGATAAGATAAGATATTCCTTTATTGGTCCCACAGTGGGGAAATTCACAAAAACAATGCGTTGGCCGGGAAGTAGTCACATTCAACAGGTTCTCGTATAATTGTCTGTCAAGCCGTTGTATCTGCAGAACAGATATTCTCCACGGTGAACCTGCTTGACCCTTCCTTTTCAGCTTATTGCCCAAAACATGAATGTAATCACTGTGATTCAAATCTGACTGGTCCTCTCACAGATTTTATCCTTGAATCATGTAACCAAACACACTTTCTATTTGTGGTCTGACAATTTAATAACTTAAAACTGGTTATTAGGCTTAATTACACTGCAAATTATCTGTGTCAAAACACCTTTTCACAACCGCCAAATGTCATTATCTGATTAGTCTAATAAATTAATGTACCTATGTGTAACTGAGACAAACACATGGCACAAAACAGCATTCACAGAGTGAGGGAATTAACGTGAAAATCTATTTCAGCTGATTTTCCTCCCACGGCATTGTAGTCAGCCATTTTAACTGCACATAAAATCTCAGCCAGTTATTTCTCATGATGTGTCCTTGCAGGTGAGTGATAGTGATACTAAGCTCCAGCTAAATGACGGTCAGGTGACTTATTTCCAGTCATCACAAATCATGCACAAGGACTCCATTTCTGAGACACCCACACGAACGCAATGAAAAAAAAAAAACAAAATGTCAAGCAGGTAGTGTGTATATAATGTCTATCAATACACCACCCTTCATCCATTTACCAGATGTGTGTGTGCTGATTTACAGCCCACAGCAAGACAACCTGTGTCATTTCATCCCAGGGACTAGGTTGCAGCTGAGGTGTTGACATGCTTGCTAGCCGCGGGGTTGAGGAGAACTTGCAGGGTGGTGAAAGAGAGATAGAGGGGAGAGAAACTAAGAGAGGGGTAGATTTGGGTGGCAGAAAAAGAAAAAGTGAGTGAGATAAAGAGGGAACGCGTGGTGGTGGATCGAGCTGAGGTTTTGGGGGGGTTTGGCGGAGATGGGGGAGGAGGAGGGGGGGAAGGCTGCTACTGTTTCCTGCTAGGTCAGCAGACTGGGGCTGATTCCAGGACGGCTTATCTTTCAGCAGGAATACCACAACCACACCAAAGGCAGGGACGGGAGGGAAGGAGGAGGCCGGCACAATGAATTGAATACACGCTGCAGAAGGCCGGGATTACTACGGTGAAGATGACGAACATCAACTCTAAAGAACTGCATTTCTAAGCGGGGACTTTAATACCGACGAAAGGCAAAACTGCAGCCCAAAAAGTGACAATAAACAGTATTTTTAGAGTGCTATGCTGTATGTGTAAGTTTCGTATACACTTCCCCGCCATGATACGCCTTTAAGGGGAGACACTGCAGGTGAAAAGACTTTTAGATAGCTATCTCCTCCTGATTACTTACATTAAGGCAATTATTTTTTGTAATTCTGCAAAAGTTTTCTGAAATGTTGTGCTCAAATATGCAAATGAGGCATTATCTTGTTAAATGTGTGTGTGAACTTGCAGCGTAAAAGGTTATTACTGAGGGAATTTTGGATATCTCTTTTTATTACTCCATAAATCAGACAACACTGTCGATAACCATAAAAAAAGGAACAAAATGTTGTATAAATCAGGTTATGAATGCTATTTCAGCAAACCCCTCGGTAAAAACCTTCAGAACATAGATGAGAATAAAAATGGAGAGTTTGGAGGATTTAAGTGCTACTGAAGTGGACATTTCGAGGACATTTTGAGAAAAACCTCATTTTGAGAAAACAGCCATTCCGGCTATGGACTGAAAAATACCTTTTACAAAACACTACAGGTGAAAAGGGCAAAAAAAATAATAACTAATAGATATCACCATGTAACTTCCCCAGTTGATCATTTACATTAAGACAATTATTTTTTGTTAAATGTTTTCTGAAATTTTATGTTTCAATATGCAAATGAGGTATTATCTGAAGTTAACGTTTGGTGAATTTAGGAGAAATCTGGAGAAACAAATAAACAAAGGGAAAATAAACACCTACATGATCTTTCCACTAGTCTGTAAGAAAACAGGTTATGGAGGCAAAATCTCAGAATTAACTAGTGCATGAAAAGCAGTGTTTTTGTAGTGTCTCGCCTTGAAAGAAATCCAAGCAATGAGCTGAAAGACCCAATAACATTGCGGGGCTCATTACTATTCGTAACCCTTTTCCCATTCAAGTAGTGATGTGAGCTATCAAGAATAATGAAATATTGATTATAAATTTAGCATTAAATGAACAGACATGAGGAGAGAGCATCGATCTTCTCTTATAGCTCTCAGGAAGACAGCAAATAGAAGTAATATCCTAAATATTGCCTATTCCTTTAATATCTGTCATGCTACTTATTAACACCCATAAACACAACATGCCAAACGTCACATCTTAATCAAAGACTATATAAGAAGTGGACGTAGTCACAGTGACGTCACCCATCGATTTGTGGACTACTGTTTTGACACGTCAAGTTTAGCATTTTGGACGTCGCCTTCTTGGTTTTTGGCAACCAGAAATGATACGAGAGGATGGGGTTAAGTACAACTGGATGCTGAATGAGACGTTTTCAGGAGACCAAAATGTTACAGTTAAGTTTCATGAGCTGAAAACACACTGTGAAAGGGTTAATGTTGTAAAACAAAAACAAAGACCAGACAACGCCATAATAACAATCACAAGGTAGCCACGCCCTAAAACATACCCTGATTTATGGTCTATTTGACTCCAAATGGGACCATAATTTACTAAATGAACATCATGCTGTGTTGACGAAGACGCAAGTGATTGAGACCATAAACTCATGTTTACAATGTTTACTGAGGTAATAAATCAAGTGAGAAGTTGGCTCATTTTCTCATAGACTTCTATACAATCAGACTTCTTTTTGCAACCAGACAAGACGTCCCTCAGCATTAGCTTCACTTTTAGACCCAGATGTAGCCCAATGGAGCGAACGCTAAAGATATACTGAGGATAGCCTCATTCATATGAGTGTTGAGATCCATCATCTAACTCTGAGGAAGACAGCAAACAAACATTTTCTAAGCATTATCTATTCCTTTCATATCTGTCAACCTGCCTATTAACACCCATAAGCACAACATGCCAAGCGCCACCTCTGCATCCGCTCCTGTGAAGCAGACAAACGAGTGAGTGTCTGTACTTGGAAGCGTAGTCTGCTTTATAACAGCTCTGCGGGGTGAAGGAAAGTTGTGGAATGCGTGGCGGTCCAGAACGTACAGGGATGCCAGGTTGCACAGGAGCGTTCACCAGCTCCCACAGCTGCATGAACGTAAAAGGCTTGGCAGCGCAGCTAACAGAGCTCCAATCAGGGAACAAGCTGCACTTGACATCAGGGAGAACAGATCAAAAACAAAAATCCCATTTCCCATCTGTCACTTGTAAATGGCATTTAAATCCACCATCCTCTACCAACGCAAGTTGCCAATTCAAAAATCAGCGCTGAGTCTCTGCGTGATCATTCCCTGAAGAGCGGCCAGCAATGAATTTCCCACCTGGTGTTTGACTACAAGCCTTACAAACACAGATAATCTTGTAGCAAATTGAGAGGATGCCTGACTTTAACAGTATAAATGGGGAACTCAGTCCTCAAAAGGAGAGACATCATTCAATCATGTTGTTGAGGAGGTGAAGGGGTGGGTGGGGATGCCCCCAAAGCAATTTCCCCGAGGGTGTGCACTGCACCGGGGAGATAAGTAACTCTGCTGAGCACAAGGCTGGCATTCTACCCCGAGACCAAAAGACAAAAACGCCTGAGTCCTTTTAAAGAGAGGAATCCGACAATGCAGCATTTGTCTCGTCGCCAGCTGGAGAACAAGCTCCCCATAGACACGTCAATATGAAACTGTGTGCACCAACTTCATAAGCTCAGACGATTACTATAAACAATCTTATTTTAAATTGGCAGAGCAGAAAAGACTTGATATTGGATTATCTCAATTAAATTCAAACTGGGACAGAAGTGATTATGCAACCGTTTGCAGACAGCGGCTTCGGAAAATAAGCATATAGTACTTACGAAGCATCAAATCCTGTGATTTTCATTAATCCTACACAAAGAAAACACACCAACAAGTTGAAGGTAAGGCCTCGTTCAACAGCGTGCAGTTCATGCAGAGTGCATTCGATGAACAAGCTCATGCGGTGGCAAACTGTGCAGCCACACTGGAATCTGAGCATTGCATCTCATGACATCTCATGACACCCAAAAGGCAACTGTAATAAACATAAACCTTGTTAATGAGTTCATATAATGCGTTTTCCATAGACAGATGTTCTCATTTAAGGTTTTAAAAGCAGACAGATTTAGCCCCATGGTAAAAGAAGTTAAAAAAAAGATCTCCTCATCACCTTCACATCAAATCCACTGGAGACATGTCTCTGTAGAGATGGGGGCACTTAGCATTTAAAACTGTTAAGAAATGGGTTATAAAGAACCAACACACATACAGGTAGCCCCTTTAACAACTCAACAGCTATCTGACAGCTGGCACCTGCGAGAACCAACCCACAACGGTACGGTAGTAAACGTCTTAACTGAGTGTCCCTAATGTCTGCTCATTTTCTTATTCATGTGAAGTAGCAGGGCATAAGAGAAACATTAAATCTCAGTCGTAAGGTGTTTTGTTAGCAGGCTCTGTTTGTGGCTTTCACTGCCTAAAATCATAGACCGTATATAAAAAGTGGACATGGTCGCTGTACCATCAACCACTGGTTTGTAGACTGCCGTTTTGAAGCCTCAAGCTCGGCATTTTGGCCGTCGCCATCTTGGTTATTTGCAACCAGAACTGACACTAGAGGGTGGAGCTAGTGGTGCTTCGTCGTGTTTAACGTGTTCATGAGAAGAGTCCCTCGAGTCTTGTGAGTGGAAAGTTTCTGAGTTGTGACCTGTTTGATCACGTCAGAAACGGCGGAGCCAATGGAAGTTAATTTTTTGGTAAATATATATTGTAATTTTATAACACGTCAGAGGAGAATGTGTTCCGGGGGGGGGTAGCTGGGGGGGGGCGGGGGCCGGGCCGACATGGACCAAAAACTGAGTGTGAACGGCGGAGCCAATGGAAGTTAACAGTTTTTTTGGCGCCGGGGTAAATATATATTGTATATTTTATAATATGTCTGAGGAGAATGTTGATATTCCCCATGGGGATAATAAAGGAGATCTTCTTCCTCTTCTTTCTCCTCTGTCATCATACGTTTGCATTTACTGCATTATGTTACCCACTTGCTAGCTTGCTACATGGTTAGCCTGTGTGGCTTCTAGACGCCAACAGTAACGTTAATATTGCTGTTGCTTAGCAGTGGCGTTATTTGCAACTTAACCACTTGAATGTAACGCATCTCATGTTGTAAACAGAAGCTCACGAGATTCATTTGAAAACACCAAAAGACACAACCGAACGCTGAATAAGACATTTTCAGGAGACCAAAAACGTTCTTTCGTGAGCTGAAAACACACTGTGAGAGGTTTAAAGCTGTAAGACAAAAACACTGACAACACTGAGACCGGACAACAACGTGGTAACAACCTGTCAATCACAAGGTAGCCACGCCCTAAAGCATACCCTGCGTTATGGTCTATTTGACTCTAAATGGGACAATAATTTACTAAATGAACATCATGCTGTATTGAAGAAGACTTGAAACGAGCGATTGAGACCATAAACTCATGTTTAGGATGTTTACTGAGGTAATAAATCAAGTGAGAAGTAGGCTCATTTTCTCATAGACTTCTATAGAATCAGAATACATTTTGCAACCAGAGGAGTCGCCCCCTGTTGGATATTAGAGAGAATGAAAATTTAAGGCACTTCCACATTGACTTCACTTTTTTGACCCAGAGTTGCGTTAATACACTAAAGCTACAACAAAGACACACCTGCTACTAAACTACTACTATTGCTTTACTACAAATCAGCAGGTGGACGGCTTCTCTCCAACAATCCCCACTGCTCATAACTCTACTGAAAACTGGGAGGCAGCTAATCCACTGTATCCTCACAGCTAGCTGCATTAGCACACATCTCCCATAGCACGGCGCACAGATAAAAGGCTATTTTCAGCCACTTGATTAACACCAAGCTTTCCACATGTAATGTAAGCCAGCTGCCACACTAATAACGCTGCCTTTAAAAAAAAAAAGGAGCAATATTTACAGCTCCACATAGCAGAGTACACCATGTTTGAGTGGTGTTTCGTCTTCTTCTTTCTGTCCCCATTTTCTTCTCTGAGAGGCCTGGCAGCACTCCCGTGTACGCTCCCTTAACTAATAAACAAAGAATGGTTTCCCTTATATAGCGCTATTCAAACTCTACAACCTCCACAAGCAACATCAGAGGCTTGCAGGGAGGCGGGGAGTGCAAGCGAGTCTGTTCCAGGCGGAGAGATTTCGGCCAAGGGCAAGGAGCAGCGACTGTACGATTGTGTAACAGTCATACATGAAGAGCCACTTTAAGTGCCATTTCTGGAGCCATCTGGGTCGAATATGTTTGAGAGAGATGCAAAGTGATACATATCCAGCACAAAACTACGAGCAAAGCGTCACGCATCAAGAAAGGGAAACCAACTAAACACATTTTCTCGCAGACGATAGATGCTCGTTCTGCCAGTGTGTTAAAACCTTTTCACCTGCTTGTGGTCAAGTGTCACTATGTGTGATGGTGCCACATTTGTCAACATGCACTTTGCACCCTGATACACTGTGTGACAAAAGGACTCCATGCAATTGCTGCAATAAAACAAGAAAAGCAAGAAGCATAAAAAAAACTGCAAAAAGAAAAAGAAAGCAACCAGCGGGCATCTGTCAGACGAGTCCTGTCAGATCTGACTGGGTTTAAAGCAAACACAGCTGAACTGTCTTGTCAGGGAACAATATCCTTGAATTTTTCTGCTGATCATTTTCAATTATCAGGCAACATAATGACCCGTCAAACAAATTCAGTTACATAGAATAGTCTTGTAGAGGACGCCTGACTGACTCAACTGGTGTCAGCACGGTGGCATAGGCGTGTATACAATTTGGCATATGAAGATCAGTTGGAGAGCACTAAACTAAACAGCCTGTGAAATATCTTCCGTTACTCTGGACTAAACTAACAGTCGGAGAAAATAACCAGAGTGCTGCCACATCGGGGTTATCTCAGGCTGGGCTCAAGTTTTTAAACAGAGAGCCTGTTTAACAAAGCGGCGGCTTGGAGTATGAAATACAAGGGCGTTTAGTAAAGCAACGGTCACAACACAAAGTGATATCCGCTAGTCCACATGAAACATGGAGCTGGAAGCTTGGTGACGTAGTGACTATTTCCATTTTTAAAAAAATATTGTAATATAAAGAGCTCTTCTTAGCTCAGCTGAGTAGGTATTTGTACCATCAACTGAAGAAAACAGCGCTCACTCGGCGAAACTGATGTCAACTGCAGCTGTGTTATCGCCACTTAAAATCCATTGCTTGTGTAAATCGTTTTGTGAAGTAAAGCATGTGGGCGCCGACAGACAGGAACTTCATGTGGCATGTTGCTGGAGTCGACCCCAGCTGACCAAGGCGAGGGTGGAGAACACCCTACACAGGTTGCCAGTCCGTCCAACACAAAGAGACAAAAAACATTTTAGAGTCATCAATTAACCTGCATGTCTTTGGACTGTGGGGGGAAACCGGAGAACCCGGAGAAAACCCACACTAACACAGAAGGGCCCCAAGCCGGATTAAAACAAAAAACACTAAACTGTCATTTTGGGGTGTGGTTTGTTTCATGTCATTTGACATTTCATGGGATAAAAAACAAATTCATTTTTTGACTGACGACTGAAGGCAACTTTCATCCAGCATACGGTACACTGTGCCAAAGACCTTCATTTACAACAACCTGTTGATCACAGTTTTATCCTTTCTGTTCTGCAACACTGGGGCCATATCAGCCCCTCTGCCAGCATGGTGGCCTTACACAGCGAGGTCACTGTCTATGCAAGTTAACTACCGAACATTTGCAGCAAGAATTTATCCTTATGAGAAAACCAAGAATAGACGCCCCGGGCTGCGGGAGGGCCGCGGAGGAACGGAGGAGTGGGATACATTTCCAGCACTCCCAGAATGATCACTCACCCCGGCTCAACAGAGCTCCGAGCTGCTCTGCGCTCACTTCCTGGGGAATTCCAACACGGGATTACTTTCACAAACCACAGCGTCGCAGGGACGAAAATAATTTGATGAGTGATACAAATGTTGAAATTGGACAACAAAAAACAAACTTGTTGAGTAATGAGAGCAGCATTTGTTCTTGATGTTGGGAATAGATAAGATACAGTTACTGCTGGGGGATCTTCAGAGCAGCAGAGGAAACTTAGATGCAGCCATCCTTTATAATACAAGGATGGGGCTAAAGTTTTCATTGGCAGGATCATCAAAGCTGTATGAGCTCATCGCTTCTTTTAGTTTTGGTCGCGGATCCAATTGATATCCTGTCTTGTTCAAATGCCAAGCCTTATTTTTGCTCTTCTTACAATATCTACAGTACAGATATGAGTTTAGACTGCACACTGTATAAAAAGCAAACGTGCAATGGTGTTTACCTCCACATATTTTAATGTTTTCTGATTCATCTGCAGTACTTGCGACACATGCAAACAAATTCTGGATAAAAATAACCACATCAAGTAGCATTTGGCATCAAGTAGTCCACTGAGTGAATCAAAAATAGAGCACTTTGCCCAGAAGCACTTGTGGTGGAGGAGCATTACATTGTTCTCCACAGCTGTGCTTCTGTAACCTTTAGACAACTACTGCATCTCCTGGTTACTTTGGCAAGATCAAATAGACCTCAAGCACAAAGAAAATAGAGTTTATTTCCTGAATCAATATAAGTATTAATAAGGAATCCAAGTGAAATGTGAGAATTACAGTGTCTCATATAGTAACATGGTGTACAATGGTGCTTGGCGACACGTTTTGTACAAACAGCCAATCTACACTGTGCTCGTAGCGCAGTGTGCGTATGTACTGGGAGCAGCAGACACCTGATTAGGTTACATTTCTGCCCTGGTGACTAAGAGGCATGAGCCTCGAGGTGGCAACCATGGCAGCAGGGATTTCTGCCAGAGATGCACTCCAGTAATAGCAGAAGAGCTCAGCTGCAACCTGAAACACATTTCAGAGCAGATCCACTTTCAGCCAGGGGATGACGGTTGGCTCGCTTTGGCCAGAACTCCTGAAATTACAAACTGAGGTTTTTGAAGTGAACCTGGATTTGGCCCAACGAGTAGTTGATGTTTGTCAAACTTCGCTTTCCGACTGATTTCTCTATCAAATTACATAAAGATTAACAATGATACAAAAAGGTAAATAAAATCCACACCAAAGTATTTTAGCATACTAGAGCAATATTAGCATAATAGTAAAGAAACAGATCCCATGACAAGCAGTTCTGGGAGGCTAAGACCCTTAAATACAGAAATAGCTGGTATTCATTTCAATGTTCCAAACTTAACCTTGAGGACCTCACCTCATTTCACCACAGCGACCTTTCAAGAGGTGTATCCATCTATAAAACAAGGAATCTCTGTCAGTCTGTCTGTGAGTTATTTGTATATCTCCAAAACTGCTCATCTGATCTACGTCACACCCAGTGTCAACTCCTGTGTAATCTGGCTAGATGGTGGCACTGTAACAATGTACTTCACATATTGGCCTGTAACTTCTGAACCGTAACTCTCAGAAACAACAGTTTATTCCCTGGATTTTGTGGGTCCAGATGAGTCTATCCCTTTGAGCCACGCCCATTCGCGTATAGACCCGTTTTCCGCCATTTTTTATTTTGCCCAAATTAGATTTTTTGCTACTCCTCACACAAATTTTGAACAATATATCACCAAAATTGGTACAGAACACCTCTGGACCAAATCGAAAATAGTTATCTTTTCAAATTTTTGATATTCCATACAGTTGGCCCTCGAAGTTAGCGCAAAAGCAGCAGGCTTACATTGAAAATAATGTCAAATCACCTGGACGTTTTGTGCTGTTGAGACCACAATAGGTGGATAAGTGTAGGTATGAGGCATTTGGTGCCATCTGGCCAATAGGTGACGCTGTAGCAGCATCATCTAACTATAAAGTAAGTATTTTCTGTCTGTCTGTCTGTTTGTCGCATTTCTTGAGAAAAGTTCATCCAATCAACTTCACACTTTACGGGTACAAGCAGCCATAACGCGATTCTCTACAACACTGCAAGAACTTCTGGAGGCCAAGCAATCGGCCTCTTACGGATGGGCATGCGCTCAGAGAGAGCACTTCACTAGTCATATTTGACCTGGTGTTATCCTCTGGAGCTTGACAATCTAAGAGATACATAATACGGTACAGACACAACACTTAAACCTGCAGTGGGCAGTGTATTTTTAGCATCATTGGGCAAAAAATCCATAATAACCTTTCAGCATATTGTAATTCAAATGTTCTGAGAGAAACTACAGGATGTTTCTGAAAACATCTGAGGAGAGAAATTGTCATTACAGTAACAGAATATTGAATCATATTTGATCAGCGCTGCCTAGTTTGATCAGAGTTTGTGAGTGATTGACAGCTGCTCGGAGACGGCAGGCTCCAGCTCGGCTCTGATTGGTTGTTTTCCTCCTGTCTGAAATCTTGCAGATGCCATTAGCAGCAACGGAGGGTAGAGAAGAACATTATAATTTTAAGATTACCTGTCTCATGCTCTACTGTATGGATATAGTGACTGTTTTATAAAAATTACCTTTTTTTTTTAAAAAAAATCATATTTGCTCCATCTCGACCCACTGCTGCTTTAACAGGAGGGGGGAGTAGCTCGTTGGGGGGGGAGGAGCTGAGTGTGGGGGGGGGGGGTGGGGGGAGGGGGGGGTCGGGGGTAAAAGTCCCGAGGGGGAAAGAGAGGGGGGGGGGAATGGGGGGGGGGGGGGGGGCGGTTTCCTTTTGGGGGCGGGGGGGGGGCCCCTGGGGAAGGGACCAAACCCAAGGGGGGGGTTGTTGGGGGGGCCCCCCCCATCTCTCCAATTGTTGCATGTATATGGACCTGTTTGTGCATGTGTGTGTATAAGTTAACAGAGTGAAAAAATTGAATTTCCCCAGGGGGAGAAAAAAAGAAGAATCTTCTTCTTCTTCTTCTTCTTCTTCTGCTGCTCTTAAGACCTCTGAAACCTACTCTGTGTATTCTTCCTGAAGAACATCATGTTTTGATGTGTGATCATTCAGGTGTGGCGCAGTTGACAAGTCGGTGTAGCAAAACAGCGATTCTCAGCTCTCACGTCACCAAACGCTAAATGACAGTTTACTTTGTTTTCATAGCCCATACAAGATACCGAATACTATAAATATATATACTATAATCTCTCTCCAGTGCAATACATAAACATATATGGTGATGAAAATGATCATGCTTTTCTACTGAGGTAACAGTTCAAAATGAACAACTCTGTCCAAAATGCCTACTTAATAGTAGGCAGCATGAGTTTTCATCCCCCGTCACCATGACAACCATACTGGTTCCTGCTGCTCCAGGCTAATCAGCATGACCAAAATTTGGTATTTTTACAGACTGGGGGTCCACTGACTTACATCACAGCACACACAGAACCACATATGCAGACTGCTGCAGGGCGCTGGTTGCTCGGACAGACTGAAACACGCTCCATGTATAAATATAGACCGAAAATAAAACAGTCAACATTTCCTATCATTGAGTCATGCAGAGTATTTAAAACCAATCAATTAGCAAAGGCAGAAATAGTTCTTGGTGCTACTGGCAAGCAACTACTATACTGACTTATATGTGTGATGCAATGTGCATTGGATGATGGACTGAGTGGGAGGCACGCTTACCAGAACTTGGTGGGAGGTGGGAAAAAAAACACAAAGTAGCTGCGATGTGCCAAAAAGACAGCCTCTGCTGCGTCCAATCAACAATGACCAGCATTAAGAACATACACTTCACGACGGTACCACACAAAAAAAAAAAAAATTGGTCGCATGCGTCACTGCTGATGGGTGGGATGGACAGAATCTCATCAGAAATGGCTGCAGTCTTTTCAAACCTGAGCATCAGTCTCTTGATTGATTTCAACTCTGATATTCCTGCTGCATTTGAACAGTAGTACTTTTCTTTTTTGTTTGCTCTTGAAAATAAAGTGCAGCTCAAAACTGTTGACTCTTGAATGTTTTGTCAACCAGCCACCTGTTGTTAATTACAACCCTTCCTTCTAATATAAGTGATTCAACATGTTTTCTGTCTAAAGTACATTTGGAAGGGCCACCAGGCTCAGGGGCCCTTTGTCTCACAGGAAGCCCTGCAAGGAATCTTGTGATTTGACTCTTATGTTTAAGGTTACACATGCCTTGGTTTGGTCACAACAAAGTGTGAAATTCTGGGATATTGTTAACTTGAACTAGGCCAGACATTCCTCCGCCTCCATTCAGACCCACTCAGACTGCAGAGCATGCATTAATAAGTACATCACCTCAACACAGCGTGCAGTTAGTTAGAAATGCTGCCATTCAAACTGTAGCTTACTTAAAAATTATACTCCTTAAAAGGTGAACTACGGCCATTTTCAAATTTCATACACATTATTCCGATGGTCTAAGCCAGAAAGAAATATAAGTAAACATGAACAGCTCTCTCCCATATCCAAAAACGAGTGCTGAAACTCAAACTTGTGATGTCCCAGTGTAGTGTTCTCATGCAGCGTGTTCAGACTGACTAAAGCTAAACAGCAGCCAATGAAGACAAGTAGTAAGGTTGAGCTTTTACTGTCACACTTCCTCATTAACACGCTGTTGAAAATGGACAACAAGAATAAAACAATATTCAGTTACCGTGGCTGGCTAACACTCCCCGAGGTGCACTGGAGAGGGTGAAGAGGGGGTTGGGGAAGGTAACACCGTGGCTGCTACAGTGCTCTCGACGGTGAACTGGAGACGGTGAACGCAGCACCGTGGCTGCTACAGTAGCTCTCGACGGTGAACTGGAGACAGTGAACGCAGCACCGTGGCTAGGGACGGTGAACTGGAGACAGTGAACGCAGCACCGTGGCTGCTACAGTAGCTCTCGACGGTGAACTGGAGACAGTGAACGCAGCACCGTGGCTGCTACAGTAGCTCTCGACGGTGAACTGGAGACAGTGAACGCAGCACCGTGGCTGCTACAGTAGCTCTCGACGGTGAACTGGAGACAGTGAACGCAGCACCGTGGCTGCTACAGTAGCTTTCGACGGTGAACTGGAGACAGTGAACGCAGCACCGTGGCTGCTACAGTAGCTCTCGACGGTGAACTGGAGACAGTGAACGCAGCACCGTGGCTGCTACAGTAGCTCTCGACGGTGAACTGTGAACAGTAAACACAGCACCCTGGCTGCTACAGTAGCTCTGTTGACGGTGAATTCTTGACTCAGTTGTCTGTTATGCTCATATACTGCAGCTGGCGCACCGCTGCATGCGAGTCACAAATCTTGTCGGTTAACAGTTAATAATCAGTTAACGAGGGTCGGTTATCAGTTAGGAACAGTTTTCAAAATTAGCATCACTATAGCGGATTGAATTCAGACCGTTTACAGGAGTTACTGAACAGGAAGTGATTACGCCGGTGACGCCGTGGCATGACAAGAACTGACAAATAATATGAACTTACACATGAATATCTTTAACTGTATAGTAATTATTCACATCTCCTTTGTACCTATAATTGCTTACAACAGAATAATGCTCATTTGAGTTTAAAAAATAGAAAAATATTCTGTGGGTCCATAAAATCAGTTTGAGACTCACGTCTCTGGTTTCTGGCTTTGAGAGAGAGCAGCTCATGTTTAGTATAATTGATTGAACTTTGCCAGGCCATGGAAATAACTTACTAGAGTTCTTAATTTGGGTGGCGTTCCCCTTTAAGATTTCAGTCCTAAATTGTTTGGCAACAACAGTGGTTACCGTAGTAACAGTAAGTGCGGCTTAAAACTACAGCAAACACCCGTTGAGCAGCTACTCTGTCACAAAAACCAGTGAAACCAAACAAACTCACAGTGTAGGTACGGTATGTATAGGTAGGAATGTCGGACTCCCCCATCAACAATGAAAACTACTCTAAGCCTATAGAAAGGTATTTACATAATGTACTGCAGAAAAATCCAGATACAAATATCAAAATGGGGTTTGACTTCATGAAAGTCTTATGGATATTAACTACGTCCATGAGTGCATCCACAGACTGACAGAAATGAATCACAATAATCATATTTTTCACTCCACCATCAAGGGTGAGGACAGTGTGATACATCAGTATCACAGAAGAACCCATCCCACATACTGGGAATTAAATTCTGACACTGAAGGGAACATTTTATGAAAATTATGCAAAGTGACACCATCATCCCTGCATGACATGTACTTTATCACTGAGAAGGCAAGTTTGCTTATTCAAGAGGGCACAAGGTTGGAGTCACAAAAGAGGGGAGCTAAGGAGGAGAAAGGAGGTGGAGCAGCTCATCAGGTGCCAGAAATCCAAAGCTAATAGACATAAATATGAATGCTACAAATCAGGCTATCGTGGGTGAACCTGTTCACTACATTTCTCATGATTAAGGCTTCAGTAGTCAACTTTTTTTTTTGCATCATTGGGCAATAACTCCATAATAATCTTTCAGCATATTGTAATTCAGGTGTTCTGAGAGAAAACTAGACTTCTGCTCTTCCTCATGGCTGTTTTCAGGCTTTAAAAAATCTAGCCCCTGACAGGAGACTGGCCGATTACAGGTCATTTCACAGAGAGCGCGTTCCTATTGGCTGTGCACTAGCTATGTGAGTGGTGCTTGGTATTAGGCTCATTCGAGGTGAACTGCACCTCACCTGGAAAGTAGACGAGATCAGGCGGCAGCAGCAGGGGGCGGTGACAGAAAGCTGCGGTCAAGTCGGGCAGTTTCGAGCAGCTTTCAAAGAATTCAGAAAAAGTCTCAGGAAAAATACATCCTTTTTGATCCGATACTTGTAGGTTTCAGACCATGTTGGGATTTATTTATATTTGTAAATATATGTGGATATGTGCATGTAGCTGGCATTGAATTCTATCCTTTAATATTTTCATGTCCGCCTTGTAAAGCACTTTGTAATTAGCACTCGTTTTGATAAGTACTTGTAGTTAACCTTCGTGGTTAAACAGAATTCTACCATGCTGAAAAGAGTGTGGAGCACTAGATGCCAATCACTCATATTTTTGGAAATGTCCCAAAATATTACTGTTTTTGAAGGTGGTGCACAGCACTCAAAAGATACTAGGATATGATATCACTATAAGTTACATGCATCTGGCTCTAACATCTGCAGCTGCCCCGATCCAGTGAGGTTATGGTCGCCCATGTGTGCATGACGTCAGAGCTAGTCGGCATCAGGTCGGACACAAAACTAACCGGCAAGCACTGCGTGGTGTTCACCAGTGATCTCAACATGGCTGCCAGGTCACGAACGTTCTCATTTTACAGCTAAACAATAACTACAAGATGTTTCTGAAAACATTTGAGGTGAGAAGTAAGCATTACAGCAACAGAAAACTGAGTCATATTTGATCAGCGCTGCCTAGTTTGAATGTTTGATCAGAGTTTGTGAGTGATTGACAGTTGCTCAAAGGCAGCAGGCTTCAGCTCGGCTCTGATTGGTTGTTTTCCTCCGGTCTGCAAAATCTTGCAGATACCATCAGGAGCACCGGCAGGAGCACCGGCAGGAGCACAGCGTCGTCATTCAGCCTTTTAAAACTCACAGTCTAAATGATCGTCTTAAATTGTTTGATCACATTTAACCCGTATGAGTGAAATAAACTAACCTATAGCAATTACACATTTGCCCCAAGCTTCTGGTTGCCAATTTGGTAGCTGATGCCTAGTTACCAACCTAGCAACCACTTCCAAACATTTGTTTCGGGCTCTAAAAAAACAACAAATGAGTTCCAGGTGACCTACTGGGAGCTGCACTGGGAAACAAGCAGAGCAGACCGACACTGATTCTTCCCTCGGTTATCGCTGCATTAACAGCAGATTATGTTTATTTCAGAACAACTGTGGAACAAATGTCAAGGGATGTTGATAGTCTGAGATTTTGCTGTCAAAGTCTAGCAAATCTAGGCTTTCTGTGTACAACTCTAACTCTGCCCCCTCCACTCCAGCTCCCCTCCACCTGCATGTAAAAAGCCTCTCGTCATGGCAGCTTTTGCATAAAGAAGCATACAGATCACATACTTTGCATTTCCTTTCTCTTGCACCAGCCCGTATTATACAGCAGAGCTACCTGGCTGTGCATGAGCAGCAAAGGCTTGGCTCCCTCTTGAGATTATAGTGTCATTATGGATTGCTTATTACTTCCTCTCTGTGGTCACTGCTGACAGCAAAGGGCTGTTTTCATGCAGAACAAAGGGGAAGATCAATAAATTAGCCATGTGTTGCTGATGAGTAACCTTTCCACTGCCGGATGAAGGTCTTTACAAGCCAGAAGCATCAAAAGTTAGTCCCCCAAGGCTTCAGAGCAAGCTGCAGGACTTTGGAAATCAGTGAATTGTTTGTTTATATTAAATCTTTCAATGGCAACAGGGCTACGGGCTGTAAGTTACACCAAAACAGTTATTTACAGATTGATTATAGTTGGGCTGTCACAATTAACGCAATAATAATGCAAGTTTAACGCCACTAATTTCTTGAACGCATTGATGCAATCAATGTTTAGCAGGTTGTAATGGGCTCAGTTTTAAGACTAGAGTGAAAATATGGATCATATCATATGAAAGTAGAAAACATAAATCATCCATTGGTACCAACCATGACATACTTACTCCAAACTTTTGCTAAATTTTGGTGAGGAAAAACTGCCGTGGCCATTTTCAAAGGGGTCCTTTGACCTCTGGCCTCAAGATATGTGAAGGAGAATGGGTTTTATGGGCATTAACAAGTCTCCTCTTACAGACGTGCCCACTTTATGATAATCGCATGCAATTTTGGGCATATATTTGCATAAAGCACGCATATTTGTCCACTAAGATGTTGATAAGAGTACTTGATAAATCTCTCTTTGAGGGACATTTTGAATAAATAAAAAATGTGATTTATTGTGATTAATAATGGGCAATGATAAGATAAATGTCAATTAAATATTCTAATCGGTTCACAACCTTAATTTTAATTTCTTCCATTATAGCAAAGGATAGTTGCTTTTAGCTTTGTGCAGACGCAGACATCGTTTCCTGATGATTCACACGGCTTCTCCTTTCCTGCCACTGATTCAGCACTAAATAACCAAACAGCTACACCGTAAGAGTGTAACTGTTGATCACTCTGCTTCGAGAAGATTGGTTTCAAGCTACAATTAGCATAATGAACGCACAAAAACATTCTCCCAAAAGGTCAGTACAGCTGCTAATATAATGAAAAAGATTTTGATTGCTGCTTTTATGTCAGGAGAACCAGATAGAGTTTGGTCGGTTTAATAAATGATCGGTGCCGACCGTCGCTGGCCGCAGAACCGCATACTAAGCAGCAGCAGCTGATAGCAACAGTTAACTATGTGGCTTGAGAAAATGACATTTCCGCAGAGATGAAACAGAAGCATAACTGATCAGTGGCCTGGCTCATTAGACGAGAGCTGCCATTTTGAAAGGACAAATTTTAACACGGGGCAACTTGAGAGGACGGGATGACATTCTGGCGCAGCTGCAATTTCCTTCACACCTTTATTAACTATAGATTTTTTGGGAGAAAATCTATTTAATAACTGTGCCAAGCATTCCCACAAGAAAAGCTGTCCCAACACTCAAATGGATCTAAACACGCAGACATACCAAAGAGCATGTGTAACAAACCAGTCAGAGGAAAGCGATCGTTCCTGAGGCATTACACACACATTGGAGCCGCCTGCAGCCTGTAAGGTCATGTGTCTTTTTCCTGACAAGCCAAGGTCTACGCAGCCAGAGGGGGAGCGGGAACGGAGTGTGTGAGGGGAGGCCGATTTACTTTTGCCCATTAAACTGCCAGGGAAACTCACTTGCACATCTAACATCGCAGGCATCTCTTACTTCATCACCAGACGGTGCCTCCGTCTCATATGACCCACCTGTCGCCTAGCCAGCTCACTGTCCCACACAGGGCACTGCTCACTGGTCCACTTACTGCAATACTACAGTCAGCATCTGCACTAGGGCCAGGTCTTGGGCGTCCAGGCCCATCCAAAAAGGTCATTGTTAGCTGAATTCTCTCCTGACGAAAAACTACACTAACTAAAATAATTTAGTCGGTTACACCGTAAAAGGTTTTGTTTGTAAGTGTGGCTATGTTTCTGCATGGTTGTAATTACATACCGGTCCTTGATGTGGCCTAAAGATGTTATCCTTTAATTAGTTGTGTAACCGGTGAATGTGGCACAGTGTTATAGGTTTATTCACGCAAAACATCTTACAGGTTCCCCGCAGCGTATCTGGGTTTATAACCGCTGGCTTTGTGGATGTATAACGTGTGTGGGAGTGCCAGCGCGCTTGTGCGTATAACAAGTGACACTACGTAGACGAGCGCCTGTGCCTCCGTCATAGTTAATTTTTTTTCATGACACGTTCATTTGAAGGCGGTCCAACGTACAGGGTTATTTAATGCTAAACATTTAATGGATTTCCTGCTGTGTATATTATAACCTCCGTTTTTGTGGACAAAATTACATGTGTATATGTGCGTATGCATGTTTGCACGCCTGTGCGCAAGCAGTATTAGGGATGGTAATTTTGAAAAATTTTCCTAACTGATAACCGACCCTCATTAACTGACTATTAACCATTAACCAACAAGATTTGTGCCTCAAATGCAGCGGTGCGCCAGCTGCAGTATATGAGCAGAACAGACAACTGAGTCAACAGTTCACCATCAGGAGAGCTGCTGTAGCAGCCACGGTGCTGCGTTCACTGTCCCCAGTTCACCGTCCAGGACCGTTAGCAGCCACGGTGCTGCGTGTAGTTGCGGGCATGCAGCCACTTTCCCAGTGGCCTGGCAGAGCGTTGCTCTGTATGCCAAGATTAACAATAGCCATTGCTCTGATTGTCTTTTATATGTTTGTGCTGTTACCAGCTGCTTGCTGCTAGCGTTGCCGGTGGCTTCGTGAACTTTTTGAGAATCATCTTCCACCAACTTCACCCAGTTACAAGTAGTTTAACAGTCTTTGTTGTTGCTACATTTCCTTTTCTTTGTTGTACTTTCAATCATATTCTGCCTAAATCTGCATAGGTTGTGACTTTTCCCTGATGGCCATAGCAAAGACAGGTTAACGTGCACTTGACCCACATGACTTCAGCCATTGGATAAAAGCCATACGCCAATGAGCCATAACATTATGACCACTAACCGGTGACGTGAATAACATTGATTATCTTGTTACAATGACACCTGGCAGTAGGTGGGATATATCAGGCAGCAAGTGAATATTTTGTCCTTGAAGTTGAAGTGTTGGAAGCAGAAAAAAATGGGCAAGCGTAAGGATGTGAGCGACTTTGACAAGGGCCAAATTGTGATGGCTAGACGACTGAGTCAGAGCGTCTCCATAACTGCAGCTCTTGTGTGATGTTCTGCACCAGTCAGGACTAGAAGTTGACCGATATGGGTTTTTATGGCCAATGCTGATTTTTTTACAGAAACAGGACAGCCAACGGCCAATATACGATGCTGATTTTTTTTTCCGATATCTTTGGCTGTTTTTTTTTTTCCTCCATCTGATAAAACATAACAGCTTAATAATAAAAATGATACAGAAAATAACTTAGTAAACATTTACTGAACACCACGTATGGTCTGTCTCTCCAATCTATACAATCTACATTTTGTGTCTGCATGGTTTAAGACGTTTTTCTTCTCACGCACTCTTGCAAAGGTTAACCCACCACTGGGCTACATCTACTGAGGTCTGCTGGTAAAATAGCAATGTGGCTGACACAAGGGGCGGAGTCACCTGTTCTATGGCAACAACACTGGGCTGCCCTCAGATGTGCCTGCTTGCTAATTGGTTTAACATGCTCGGGCATCAGCGGACATTGACCCCTAGTCAGGAACCTAACAAAAGTGGTCCTTGGACGGAAAACTGGTGAACTGGCCACAGGGTCACGGGCGGCCAAGGCTCATTGATGCAAGTGGGGAGCAAAGGCTGGACCATGTTGTCCCATCCAATAGAAGAGCTACTGTAGCTCAAACTGCTGAAAAAGTTCATGCTCTTTCTGATAGAAAGGTGTCAGACCACACAGTCCATCACAATTTGTTGCCTATGGGGCTGCGTAGCCGCAGATCGGTCTGGGTGCCCATGCTGTCTTAATAAGGCTGATCGGTGTATTTTAGAAAAGCGTCTGTCCTGCAGTGGTTTGACTTTCGCAAACTAGAGCGGATCAATATGTGGGACATGGGACTAGGGATAAATATGCAGTGCCCTCCCTAATAAAGGGGGACACCTTGTCACCCTATAAACAACTGATCATTCAGCTCAATTCCCTGCCACACTGGAAAATATCATGAGATTCCCTGCAGTAATAACAGATGTAGCATGTGATTGGTAAATTGTGCCAATGGCAGCCTTGTCTTTCTATGGAGGGGTGTGGCAGCTGAGCCGACAACAAGCAGCCATCCCCTTAATTCATGCAACATAACCTGGAGGAAAAGGTGCTGCTGCAGAGAAGCCATACATTATTTTACATGTCGCACTTCACAGTTTCCCTCCACGCTGCTCGTTGTCACCTTGACCGTGGCAACCACAAGCATCGAGCCGTGGAAAAGGGAAAAAAGCCATGCTGGGAATAACGCCCACGGCTGATAACACAGTTCCCCCTGAGAGCTATATGATGTTTAACGGTGTGGACGTGAACGTGTGGATTCTCCCTCCACGAGCTCTTTAACGCGGCACCAGCCACGCGCTTTTTACACAGGTGGCCGCCCTTTAATGTGCGCGTGCCAGACCTGGCATGCTTGACATGTATGCTTAAAACAAAAGTTGGGGACAATTGGTGGCAGCTTGAATGACTTAACATGGCGGAGGCTGGTCTGCCCTGGCCGGTGCATGTTACCAGCCCCTCCGTGAACTCTCCGTGCCTCTTTGACTCCGCACACCCACCACCACACCACACCACACCACCGACCAAACCCCAGTTGTCCACACGCTCAGTCCCGCAGCTTCAAAAACAACAGCAAAAGAAAAACCCTCACCCCCTGCAGCAGCCTTGTGGTCTTGTAAAGTCGCCGAAAACCGAACCGATGCCACTGGAGAAGTCGACAATTAAAGGCTCCACAAGTTTGGTTGGTTCAAATGAGCATCGCAGCCTCTGGAGCACAACTTGCCGGAGGAACCGACATGTGAAGCGGTCACGGAGAGGCTTCCATCCGGGCGGGATGGGACTCACGCTGGGCTCGAGCACACACAGCGTGCGGGTTTTAATATAAAGCTCTGGTCGGAGAGAAGGTCAGACAGATCTGCGCGTCTGCTGCAGGGGAGATGGGCAGCTGAATAAGCCGATTACAGGGTTGTAAACCTACCTTCAGATCCTCTACTGGGGCATTTCAAGCGAGGCAGACCTGAGAAGATGCACATTAGCCGACAGTCCCGCTTCTCGGCTGTAAAATCTCCTCCGCGTTGAGGGAAATTTCCAAGTGGCTGGACAGGGTGCGAGCAGCGGCACTGTGTGTGGATGGGGAGGGGGAGACACGGTGGGCAAAGAGGAAATGCGTCATTATTAATGGACCGAAAGCTTTGTAGTCCATCCACACACTCTCGAAGTCCACGGAGACTACAAACTGGGGTGAATTCAGGGATATTTATTTACATTTTACATCTGGGTAATAAGTGAATGACCTTTAATATAAGTGGACAAAATCTCCTGTAAAAAATCATCCAAATCACCACCTGCTCAAATACAGTATAGGCCTATTCATTGTAGTGGACTACAAAGGGTGTGTATATATATATATATATATATATATATATATATATATATATATATATATATATATATATATATATATATATATATATATATATATATATATATATATATATATATATATATATAATATATATTTATATATAAAAATGTGTGTGTGTACATATATATACACTGTATGTATATATTTCTATAAAAAAAGAAAAGAAAGCAAGGAAGAAAGAGAGAAAGAAAGGGAGGAAGGAGAATTCCTCGTGAAAAGCATCCAAAACATCCAAACCACCTGCTCATGTATACAATTTATTGTAATGGAGAGAAAGCTTTGAATAGTCCATCCATGCACCTCCACTGTCCATGAAGATATATACATATATACATATATATATTGTATATTGTGTGATGTGGGATCATTTTAAGACTGATGAAATAGATGTTAAACACTCACAAATGGTCAAACTAGGTAGTAAAAGGAGAAAGTTTGTGACCTGGCTGCCATGTTGAGATCAGTTGAAGAAATACCAAGCACCGCCCACCAGCTGGATCAAATTAGAGTGCTTCCAGATGAACTGCACCTCGCCTGGAAAGTAGACAAGATCCAGCAGCAGCAGCAGGGGGTGGCGAGAGAGAGCTGGTCCTGTCAGATCCAGTCTGTAGGCTACTTGTAGTTTTCAGAGCACGCTGGGACTTATTTATTATTAGTTTGTAAATATATGTGGATATGTGAGTGTATCCAGCTTTGAGTTCTATCCTTTATTATTTTTATGTCTGCCTTGTATAACATTTTTCGTTTTGATAAGTGCTTATGAATAACCTCCATTATTATCAACCACACAAGATTTAACAGAAATTTCTCATTTTACGCTCAACAGTAACTACAAGATGTTTCTGAAAACATTTGAGGAGAGAAATAGCCATTACAGTATATCATATATGAACAACGCTGCCTAGTTTCACTGTTTGATCGGAGTTCATGAATGACTGACAGCTGCCTCTGTTGAATGAACAGCCAATAGGAAGACTCTCTCTGAAATGACCTGTGATTGGCCAAAGTCTTCCGTCACTGGCTAGATTTTTCACAGCCTGAAAACAGCCTTGAGGAGGTGCAGAAGTCTAGTTTTCTCTCAGAACACTTGAATTACAATATGCTGAAAGATTACTATGGAGTTATTGTCCAGTGATGCCAAAAATGTTCTGCCTACCGCAGGTTTAAGGTAATTTATTCAGTTTGAGCCAAAAAGAAAGAAAAAAAAAAGGAACATTCCCAGAAAAAGGCATCCAAACATCATCACCTGCTCAAATATACTGCAGGCCTTGTCACTGTTTGCTTTGCTGTAGGCTGTGGGTGGTGACAACCAGTGACCTCAAACCAGCCTACTTTATGCTTCTCCCTGGCTTTGTCCAACAAACCAGGATCCAGTTATCCAAGAGCATCTAAAGGGATACTCCAGCAATTTAGTACTGAACTTCCATAATGGTGGGGCACTTGTGAAAGACAAATTAAAGGAAGGTATAGGCAGAAAGTTTTTGGCATCATCTGAGAGAAGACAAGACTTCTTCACCTCCTCATGGCTCTGTTTTCATACTTTAAATAACCTAGCCTGTGCCGGGAGACTTTGGCCAATCACAGGTCATTTCAGGGAGAGACAGCTCTTGGCTGTTCATTCAACGAGGCAGCTGTTAATCACTCACAAACGGTCAAACTAGGCAGTAAAAGGAGAAAGTTTGTGACCCGGCAGCCATGATGGGATCAGGTGAGGAAATACCAAGCACCGCCCACCAGCCAGAGCTCAGCCAATACGAATGCTCTCTCTGAAATAACCTGTGATATACCAAAGTCCTTCATCACAGGATAGATTTTTTTTTTTAAAGTCTGAAAACAGAGCCATGAGGAGGTGCAGAAGTCTAGTTTTCTCTGAGAACACTTAAATCACAATAGGCTGAAAGGTTATTATGGATTTATTGCCCAATAATGCAAAACATGTTCTGCCTACTTCAGGTTTAAGACTAAGAGCTAAAATATCTTAAGTCACTTAATAGTTAATGTGGGGCCCAGCAACTACCTGCAAGCAAGACATTTGATAGTTTATTATTCCTGCAGGGTCAGCTGAGGTGAGGCAGGACAAAAATATAAATTGAGGGATTGGAGGCATTTGCTCCACATGCTATAAGTGGACACTGGGTCCTTGTTGTCAGGGTACAGTTGGGTGAAATGTGAACCTAAAGGGGGGCGAAGCTTAAAGATGTTGACCCGAGTCTGAGCAGCAAAATCTCAGCTAGATTCCAGACATTCTCATGGAAGCCCCTTGTTACTGTCAGAGCCATTAACACGTCTGGCCCCTCTGTCTGCTTCTATAATCTCTATACTTCCACAAACACTCCAGCATAAATCATCAGGTGTGTAACATGACTGACAAACTTCAATAACAACACCGCTGTTTCCAGGCAGAAATGTCTACTTTTAAGTTTGTCATCTGTGCATAATTAATGTGAAAGCTAAAAAGTTGTTTAACACCTACTAAACCATAAAATCAGGGTCAAAGGAAAAGTTATTACCTTTGAAATCAGATCCCAAAGATTTTCTTCACTCTGGCAGATTTTCATGTTGACACTGTTGCGGTTTCCTTTCAACAAGCACCCGCAGGCATGGGAGAGAGGGGGGAAAAAAATCCTTTCAAGTACAGCAGACCTACCACATCAACAGTAGAGACGTCAGGTTTTGGCCTGTGTTCAACGTGACTGCAGATTAATGATTAGTGCTGTTACCTGATGAAGTGTGTCTGTACTGCAAATGTGAAAAGGTACTGACTCCACAAAGCCTTTAGGAAATTAAGCGGTGACTAATTCCAATGTTACTGAACATGTGCCAAGTAAGCTGTATTAATATGTACAAAAACACATGTATACATGTTTTAACCCACAGCATCAACTGTGCAGCTAATGCACGTCAGCCGAAATCAGAGAAATGCCACCGCCTGGTGGCTAAACCCATGCAGTACATATTATGGAAAAAAAAAAACCACAATTACTTGAAATTGTGCCAAAGATAGTAAGAATGGATCTCTAGAAGAGTTAGGATTAGTTCACGACAACATCAATCAATGCAAAACATATTTCAGAGGGTCAGAGTGTCTTTTTCTTATTATTTAGAGTGACTGTCAGACATTATTTTAATGCAATACGCTGGATGGTATTTGGTTGGAGCCTCAGTGACTGTGAGTGAAAAAACATTACATGAGATCACAAGAATAGCTTAAATGTGAGTGATGTGGTTAAAGAGATTCAGTAGTTTTGGGAAATTTTAGTGTTTTTTCCAGAGTCACAAACATATACAATTGGTGTAGTCTGAAGTTATGTCTAACAGCACTATTAAGTTATCTTGGCTCACATGTCAAGTGTTTATGAGATCAAATAACATAATCATGATCCTATAGACACCCAGAATTTGAACAAAAGTAAGCCAGTAAACTAAGAGGCGAATGAAGGGGCTAAAACTGAGACAGAACATTGTTCAAAGATCAGACATTTTTCCAAATAGTTGAGGTCAACAAAACAAGGTGAGAAAAATGTGCAATTAGATTTTACTCTGAAGTTCAAGCACTTTAACAAAAATACTGTATCAGTATATCAGTATATGTATATAATCTAAATAAGCAGATTAGTCTACACAAACCTTTACATTAGAAAATGTACAGCAGGTATAACATTTGACACTACAGCAAAATTACACTGACATAAAGCACACGCTGTTCACACTCCCATTAATAACATGCTTTACATTGGTGCTTTTAAAGTATTAGAACTGAGCGATTCCAGGTTGTAGCTTGGAAAAACGACACTATGTGTCACTTCCGTTTCACTTCCATCTCCCTTTCAAATGATCCCCATTGGGAATGTTTGGATATGTGCAGAGGGTTTAAAAAAAAAAAAAAAAAAAAAAAAAAATATATATATATATATATATAATAACAAAAAAAAAACAATAATATATATATATATATATACATCATATATATCTCCATACATATATACATACATACACATACATATTATTATATATTTTTTATATTATTTATATATTATTAAATATATATACGTATATATATATGTATATATATATATGTATATATATGTATGTGTATATATATATATATATGTATATATATGTATGTGTATATATATATATATATGTATATATATATGTTTGTATATATATATATATATGTTATATATTATTTATGTTATATATATGATATATATATATATATATATATATATATGTTATATATATATATATGTATATATATATAGTTTATATATATATATGTTTATATATATATATATATTTTATATATATATATATATATATATATTTTATATATATATATATATATATATATGTATATATATATGTATATATATATATATATATATGTATATATATATGTATATATATATGTATATATATATATATATATGTATATATATATGTATATATATATATATATATTCTGTTTCAACAAATCTCTCATTTCTGCTGATAATATTTTGTACATTTGAGTTTGTCATCCCAACACAACACATAAACACAGTAACATGTCCCAACAGAGGCTTTTCCACTTGCAAACGTACAAAAGAACCCTACACTTCTACTCCTCTTCCTTGTCTACTTTGGGTTTTGGCTCACGTATAACAGATTCCATCCCTGGTAAACTAGTTCTCCTCCGTGCAGCAGTCTCAATCTTCTGCACCAGCTCCACATCCCACGGATGAGTAACAAAGCTGAGCACCTCCCCATCCTCCACCCCTCCTGCCCTCCCCACTCTCCCTGCCCTGTGGATGTAGTCTGTGTGGGACTCTGGGGAGTCATAGTTGACAACCAAGCGCACTCTGGATGTATCTAGGCCACGTGAAGCGATGTCTGTGCATATCAGCACATCGACCACGCCCTTCTGGAAGGAGCGGAAGATTCCTGCCCGCACAGCAGCAGCCATCTCCCCTTGCAGACGTGCGTGCTGCACCCCCATCTCTTCCAGCGAGTACCCCAGCCAGTTTACGGTGGTGGACTTGTTGCAGAACACCAGAGTAGCGCCCCCTCCTTTATCCTGTTGGAGTAGCTTCAGGGCTTGGTGGAGCTCCAGGATCTTGTCAGCACCCTTTACCTTCAAGAATGTCTGTTTGACATGTGGCATGAGGAAATGCAGCATCTTGCTCTTGATAACCACCATGCTGCCAAGGTCTGTCACCTGGCTGAGAACTTCCCCGACGCCCCCGGGGAAGGTGGCCCCCACTACCAGCAGCTGGGCTTTATGGCCTAGGCCTTGTGTTTCCTTGGGACTACTAGCAATGTTTGTGTGGCACAGGATGTTCTCCAGCATGTCAGAAAAACTAGGGTCAAACATGGTGTCGGCCTCGTCCACCACGAAGAAGCTTAGCTCACTCAAGTCCACCCAGCGTCTCTGCAAGGCCTTGACCAGAGCACCCGGTGTGGCCACTAAAATATCGGGATGATCCCTCTTGAGGACGTGCTTGATGTGTCCTACACCCCGCCCACCACCCACAGTCCTTGTCAGCAAACCTAATGAAGCACACAAAGTCCTGGACACAGCAGCCACTTGCTCAGCTAGCTCTCTGGAAGGCACGAGAACCATAGCACGAATCTTGTGTGTGTTTTCAGCGTACATATCTGTCTTCTTATCAACCTGCAGCATGTGAATAATAGGCAGGAGGTAACTCAGTGTTTTTCCACTGCCCGTCTCCGCAGCACAGAGAATGTTGTGACCTTTCATGACCTTTGGGATGGTCTGCAGCTGTACAGTGGTGGGATGGGTGATGTTGATATTGTCCAAAGCTTCCACCAGCTCCTTGCAGATGCGGAAATTATTAAATGTCACCGCTGCTTTATGTTCACCACCGTCATTGTGATTTTCAGCAGCAAAAGGTGCAACACTCTTGATGTTGTTGATGGTGAAATAGTCACCGAATGATTTGTCATGTTTCCATCCTTTTGAGCAAAGAGTAGGCTGCTCGAACTTTCCAAGCGTGTACGCTGCAGACTGGTTCAGATCAGGGTTCTTGCTCTGGATCAGAAGCCTGCCGGCTTTGATGGTGTTGATCTGGTTTTTGCCTCGAATCTGTTTCACACTTTCAACGCGCCTCTGCATGTAGCGAGGAATACGAATAACCGTCTCTTCTGGCGTAGCTGCTGCTCGACAAAAGCGAGTCTGGCTAACACAACAACGAACAGGACAGCAAACCGACACTTTAATAAACTCACGACGATAAACTCCACTTGAACAGAGAGCTCGTGACGCAGCCGAAGCCAAATATCCGACCTTCACAGAGTGCATTTTGCTGTTTACCAGGCTCGTTAGCAGCCAAGAGTCAGCTGACGAGAAGAAAAACGCAGATAAACGACTAAACCATGAAGACGAAACCAACTTAGTGTAAGAGGAATCTGGGAAAGTCACTTTAAATGCTCAAAAATGACCGTAAACCTGTTAGCATCCTACTTCCCTTGACAGCGGTATTGCCATGCTTTATCGGCTGATATTGATGATGTCAGTTGGGCGCGGAATGATGACGTTTAGGAAACGCATCATAGCGGTGATTTTTTTCACATTTTATTAAAAATCGGCAGCAAATACAAATATGGAAATATAAACATAGGTGGAAAATAATGATAAAATTATAATTTTATAAACAAAACATGTAAATTAATAAATTGGTCAAACAAATTAAATAAACGTATAAATGCTGCAAACGTAAAGATTTGAAGGCCGAGAAAAAATAATCTAAACTAAGTTAAGATGACCTAAACTAAACTAAGCTAAACTAAGATAAGAAAAAAATAAGATAATCCTTATTAGTCCCACAACAGGGAAATTTGCATGATTACAGCAGCAAAGTAAATAAAAGTAAGTTCTAATAAAAAGCAAGTAAACAAAAAAAATATATTCAGTAAGTGAACAGTAAAAATGAAGATATCCAAAAATAAGACTGGATGAGTGGTTTCATATATTTATACAAAATAAACTGAATATTGATATTCATACATGACATTGACGTTCATACATCTTAATGTGATGTTCCCTGAGAAAAATTATTATAAGTTATAATAAGAGAGAGTTATAAGAATAAGAATAAGAATACGAATATGAATAATAAGAATAGACCTACCATTAAGTTCACATAGTATAATAATTTTTATGGATAAATATTTTAGACATTAAAATATGTACTTTTAAACAGAAAACCAACTATCCATCCCCCAGACAAGTGTCATTTTCACTGTTTATACTCCAGACATACTATCAGTCTGCATTGTCTGCCTGTTCTGATGGTAACTCAGTCGGCTGATCACTGCCCTGCAGTGAATCAGCACTGCCTGCAGTACAGTAATGCCAGAGATTGAAATAGATTACAGAAGGATGAGAAAGAGCTCTGTCACTGACACAACAGTGACTGTCAATAACCAGCCACATGACTCTGAGCTCTGCAAACACCAAGCCCAGGGCACTGTAAATACACTTGCAGTATTCATCTGAGAATTTCCAAAGAGAGCAGATCTAAATTTTATCTGATTATTGTTATTAGACTTATCAAGCTTTTCAAGAATGTCGACATAGTATGTAGTCTACAATTACTATATAAATCAATACTTAAGGGCATAATTTGCATGCAGTGGTGGAAGAAGTATTAGGCCCATTTACTTGAGTAAAAGTAATAATATACAAGGAAAAGTCCTGCAAGTCTCCGTTAAGTAAAAGTACGAAAGTATTAGCATCAACATATACTTACAATATCTAAATTAAAAGTAGTAAAAGTATGCAAAATGACCCATTTTGGCAAAGTACATATTACATTATTGGATTATAAGTAGTGATTTATACGTTCATCACTTTTATGTTGCAGCTTGTAAAGGTTGAGCTAAGTATTTTGTATACTGCTGGGTAATTTATCAGCTGATTTTGTTTTTTCATAAAACAAAAAAAACATAAAATGTAGATATTTAAGTAAAGTAGAAGGACTTCATAACTGTACGAAAGTATAGTACTTGAGTAAATGTACTTAGTTACATCCCACCACTGTTTGTATGCCTACCCTGGGGTTTTTATGGGGGGATAATCTAGTGTTGCTGCTTTGCCACTGGGAGGGTGGAGTGTAAGCTAATAAAAAGGAGACTAATCTAACCAGGCATGCATCCAGAGAGGGTCCAAAGGGGGACATAATCCTCTGCTGTTTGGCTCTGTCTCTCTCCAGTTGCCTGCTAGGAATGTTTTCATTCATTTATTTTTGGTTCACACATTTTATCTTCCCATATCTGCAAAGGACAATAATGCATTTGTACTCAGCACAGAGAAGCAGCTGTCTGTATCAGTGCTGCTGTCACATGTAGCATCGATTGTGCATCAGCTACCCTTCCCATGTGCTGAATGAATTGGATCGCTGATTGATTTACTGCAGCTTTAGAACACCACACTCACTTTCAGTAATAGAATCTCTGTCATGTGTTGAACAATGCTGCAAAATCCCTTTGAACTTAGATTACTGTCTCCTAACAAAGGAAGAAAGAACTGAGCTGACTTACTGGTTACTTCCATATATCTAAGTGGTTTTATTAAAGAGGACTTATGTTTTTGTGTTTCTTCCCTTTCCTTTAGTGTTGTATAGAGTTTTCGTGCATGTAAACGGTCTGCAAAGTTGCAAAGCACAAAGTCCTAGCCAAAGGGAGTTTCTCTCCCTCACAGAAACACTGGTCCTGAACTGCAGGAAACGCCTTGCTTGAAGTCCCGCCTCTTCTTCCGTAACGTTGTGATGTCATCAACCACATGTTGTCATAACACCTGCAGAGCGGCAAGTTTGGCACAGCCTCAAACAAAGCTCGTTAGAGCGGAGCTGAAGCGGATTTGGAAGAGTTTGGTTTGGTTGACCAATTACAACCCAGTCGGCCAGCTGATCAGTCAGAGCAGACTGGGCTTTCTGAGCTGGGGAGGGGCAGACAGTGAAAAGAGGTGCTGCAGCACAGATGGTGAATGTATTTTGAACAGTTAAACATGTAAACATGATCTAATAGAAACCCAAAACACAAGATTGCGTCAAAAAATAGGCACAATAGGTCCCCTTTAATTAACCTTATTACTACAAAGTAAACATATCATTAAAAGTCCCATTGTGTACAGCTTCTTATGTCCAAACTTTGGGCTTGTGATTGTCTGATGGGAGGCAGATGCCCACCCACTCATCACACTGGGTCAATATTCAGTTTCACAGACTGAACAAAAGAGGGCAGCATAAATCAGGAAGATTTCAAGTCACCTGAAATTGTGATCAGAGCTGTGATGGCAAGTTTTGCCCTGTCTCCAAAGTCTGCAATATTTCTTTTGCATGGTTTCAAAATGAAGAAAACTGAAGTTTGTCTAGGATTAAATATTCTGCAAACTATAGTCAGGATATTTTCACTACTCCACTGTACTGCATTATTAACATACTGGAGCCTACAAGTCAATCACAAATAAATTAAGACATAAAATAAAAGAATTTAAAAAAGACAGAAATTACCGGGTATTTTACTTTTCAAATGCTGGAGAATGTATATAAATAGGATTTTGTCAACAAAACAGCGTAATAGCCTCAGTGAGCCTTTAACTCCATATCAGCTGACATTCTGATACCGCATGCAATTGGATACGTGTTGACATTTAGTGAACATCATGCGCGTTGCCAAGGTGCTGCTGTGTTGCATTTCTGCAGTGTGTGCAAACCCCAATCCTTGAAAGAGTGACACCTCTCAAACAGGACCAGTGTGGGGGCAGATGCTGTGTTTTCTTCCCTCCTCCCTCCTTTCTTTACAAGAACATAATTTCACAAACCTCATCTACAGCCTCCCACACAATTTGTTTTCTTTATCTTCTCCCTTCAAAGGTCATCTGCAAAGATAAGACATGCCGGTAACCTGAATTAGACTCGGGTGGGTCTGTAGACTGTTACTGCACAGGAGAAAGTTCAGCCACATAACAATATGACGATCACTTTTATAATTCAGTTTCATAAGAATAAATTTGTGACAGTCAATGAATTAAGCTTCATTTAGATTTATCACAACTAAAATATTATGTCCTCAATTTTTTTGTGGCACTATTTAAGATTGGAAATGCTAAATCTTTAATGCGTTTGGACCATTTTTAAGACATTTCTAGTTAAATTTGTTTTGCTTCTCTCTTTATTGTAAGTAATTTTACACCTGTTTGAGAAGAATATTTTTATATTTGTAAATCACACCACTATGTGTCTCAGAGTAGTTTAACATGGTAGGATGCCTGCAAATTGTGTAAAGTTTAGAGATTTAGAGACTAAAAATGAAGCAGCTTTGGTGTATATTGGGAACTCACGAGGTCTTTGATTATAATAACACCAACAATTTACAACTCTAATGTCTGTTGGGAGAGAATTTGTTGTTGTTGTTGTTCAAAAGGTGGCATAGGAGTCAAAAAAGGGTTAAACCTTGTGCTTTTGCTTGGAAATAAAGACCACAGGAAATGTGATATTGATGCTTTCAGATGCATTTGTGAGCGGAGCGCCTGTCTGTACGCCCACATGCATCTAGCATATAGGTGTATGCAGTGTGGCTGTGTCAGAAAAATAAAAGACTGTCGTCTGCTGCGCATGCAATTTGTGTTGACTGATTTACATCAAAATGTGCTCTCGCAAAATTTATTTTCAACTTTACTACTTTTTTTTACGGTACCTTTTTCTTGGTACTGTGCTTGTTTAGCTTAATATAGTACAACATAAAAACACAAAAATTATGTACTCATCTTGTTTCTTTTATAGCAAGTAGATAATAAAAAAACTTCAATATTATTCCCATTTCATTATTGTGTGATAGTTACAATCAATAGTAGCAGTAATGCACATAATAAAAACTTACTATGTTATGACTCTGCTTATCAGTGTTGTAAAAACCTTTGGTGAAACATTAAAAACTTGCTTGAGAGAGGCGGATATTCTTGATTGGCCACGAATGTGTGTGTGTGTGTGTGTGTGTGTGTGTGTGTGTGTGTATTACTCACGTTGTGGGGACATGAATCAGTTTACACAGTCACATTGTGGGGATTTGCCTTCCATATGGGGACAAATTGCAAATTATATTTTAGGGTGAGGACTTGGTTTAGGGTTAGGGTAAGGTTAGGGGTTAGAGTAAGGTTAGGGTAAGACTAAGGTTAGGGTAAGGGTAAGGTTAGGGTTAGAGCAAGGTTAGTCTAAGGGTAAGGTTGGGGTTAGACTAAGGTTAGGATTAGAGTAAGGTTAGGATTAGAGTAAGGTTAGGGTTAGAGTAAGGTTAGGGTTAGAGTAAAGTTAGGTTAAGGGAAAGGTTAAGGTTAGACTATAGTTAAGGTAAGGGTAGGGGTTAAACTCAGGTTAGGGTAAGGGTAAGGCTTGGGTTAGCAGTAAAGCAAGTTCATTTGTTATATGTCAATAGATTTCTGAAAGAAGTTGTGTGTACCTCGGTGTTATTAATTTGGGCTAATATCTGCTAATAACTGAATCGGCTGCATATGTTGTCAGGCAAGACGATCATTAAAGCAGCAGCCCATTAAAGCGCTAGAGTGCATCCACCTCTGTGTTGCTTGCCCAATAAAGATTAACCTGAGGTTGGCTAGAGAGAGGTTAAATGAGTGGAAGAGCCGTATACAGACTGATTTATTCTAGCAGTATCACCCCTGTCCCTGGTAAGAAATATGAAGAATTGCATTGTGATATGAATAAACCAATGGCAGAAAGTAATCCCTCAGTGCAGGAATATACGGTGAGAGTACTGAATACACACAAGAGGCAAAACTCTTAAAGTCAGCCCACATTTAACAAAGTGGCTATTGCAGGTGTAAGGAGTCTCTGTTTGGACTGGTGATATGGATTTACTGTATTTCAACTGGATCACAATATGTTTGTCTTCTCAACTTATTCCACCTTTGGCAAATATTTCAGAGTAGTGTCCTGGAAATACCCACTCAGTCCCACCTGCAAACACTGCTAACACTTGTGACCACTGCAACATCACCATTTGAGCATGGGTAATACATGTGATGAAGTATTCAGATCATTTACTTGGGTAAAAGTACTGATACCACCATGTAAAAATACTAAAGTATTAGCGTCAAAATATACCAAAAGTGAAAGTATTCATTATGTAGAATGTCTCATTTCAGAATAATGTATAATATATAATGTCCATGGATAATAATAATAATATAGCTGGAGAGGTGGAGCTCATTTTTTAACCACTTAATAAACTGCTGTATAGCTTAATCCATGATAATGCATAAATAATTTGTATTAATTATCTGAATCTGCAAAGTATCTAATAACTAATGTTGTCAAATAAATGTAGTGAAGTAAGAAGTGCAGTATAACTACATGATATACTGGATATTTGAACTCATGTTTAAGTTTTGACCAATTCATTGCTGCATTAAAAAGGTTTACACTTGCATTGTGATTGATTTCTTACCAAGCTGTATGATTTGTTGTTTCAATTATAAATAAGAATTCAGTAAAATTAAATCTATTTATTTTTTTTATTTCATTTTGTTTTACACAGTTAGGGAAGCAATATTTAAATTAAGCCCAATACTGCCACATAAAAGAATGATCCCAGTCACTATCACACAGTAAAGCATACAGCTTACTAATTAAGAAGAAGAAGAAGAAGAAGAAGATAGTCCTTTATTAGTCCCGCTAGGGGAAATTCAATTTTTTCATTCTGTTAACTTATACACACACATGCACAAACAGGTCCATATACATGCAACAATTGGAGAGATGTCAGAGTGAGGGGGCTGCTCCTGACAAGCGCCCTGAGCAGTTGGGGGTTTGGTGCCTTGCTCAGGGGCACCTCGGCAGTGCCCAAGAGGTAAACTGGCACCTCTCCAGCTACCAGTTCACGCTCAGTTCTTGGTCCATGTCGGGACTTGAACCGGTGACCCTCCGGTTCCCAAGCCAACTCCCTACAGACTGAGCTACTGCCGTGGATCAGTACTCTGTATCTGCTGATACCCAAAGCCCAGGTATCGCTATCGGGACTGAAAAGTCGGATTGGAGCATCCCTGATTTAAATCCAGTGATTTTAGAACCCAACAGCATCTTCAAAAGCTTGATGTGCTATTTAGGCTGCACCATCTATAACCTAATTAATCCAAAAAGCTATGATTGATCTGACTTTTCTTCCCTCCATACAGTACACCCTCCATTCACAAGCCTGAGCTGGCTGATAAGAAATGAATGGGCCCCTGTGCTGACAGGCTGGAGGGATCTAAAGGTATAAAAGTGCATCATGTCATTAGACTAACCAATCCTGCTTTGGATTGGAACCACACAAAAGGCTTTAAGGACCAGGCGCAATCGGATGTAATCTAATGATGGGTGGTTGGAAGAGAATGGAGGGCCAATTAAATAGAGCAGAGTGGCTGATGCAAGGTCAACAGGTTCGCTACATTCAATTTTGTACATTGTGTTTACCAAAAACAGCTTATTAACACAGTGATAAGAAGACATAGTCAAAGATATTAAATACTATTTTTAGGTAAAAAGGGGTCCTATGTCACCTTTATATCAAGTGGATAATTTTGCTTTCCAGGAACCAAAATGTCACTCTTGTCACAAAACATAAAAAAATGTGAAAAAATAATTAAAAAACAACATAAGCGATATATAGATAAAAGCTTCATCCGAAATTACATACTATGCACTATATACTCAAAAGGGCAATTATTGTACATATACTTTTGAGTGAATAAAAAGTATGGTGTCAGAAGGAACAGGGGAGACAGCTCGGAGATGATAATGTTACTCGCCCCGTCACTTCGCTTAGCAACAGGAGAGAAGACACAGGAAATCTCTTGGTTTTGAGGAGCTACAGCATTGATTTCTGCACAAAGGTCCACTGTACATTCACTTAATATTGTCAGAGCTAAACTGACTCTTCTGCCCTGCTGCTCGCTTGTTTCATCGCTGCTCGTGCACACACACTCCCACAGCACCACTTCTCCTCTGATGTCGGTCACATTCCTGTTTCACAGACAGGCTTCACTAGATATGACTTGTGGTTTTGGTGCTTCTGTGAAGTTTGTGTTGGAGTCTGAGTTGTGGTGGAGGTTGGTCGTTTGTTTGCATTAGCAGACTCCATCTCATCAGCTGAGCTGAAGAGAGATAGCACATGCGAGCGCTCGTGACGTCACATCCACGGGGCCACCGACCAGGTGTCCTTCCAGTCCTTCACACTAAAAGCAGTCTACAGGCTGATAGAGGAAATACAGAAAGTTGCGGAAGGTCTCATTTGTGAGATTAGGTTACATCCTGTTCACACATTGGCAGTAAAACCTGATTTTTATGTGTGAAACGTTACATACAGTCCTGTTAAAGCTGCATTAGGCTGGACTGGAGCAAATATGATTTAAAAAAAAAAAAAATCCCCCACAAACCCCAATTAAAGGTCAAACCAGGCAGGGTTGATCAAATATGAATCAATATTCTGTTACTGTAATGTTTATTTCTCTCCTCAGGTGTTTTCAGAAACATCTTGTAGTGTATTGTGTATCTGTAAAATGATAAAGTTTGAGACCTGGCAGCCCTGTTAGAGATATATTGAGAGAATCATGGATGTATTAAGAAAACTGGATAGAGTGTTGGAGGCGGGGCCCCGTTCACTCCCTGTGAAAGTTGTTCAGTGGCGCATGAAGCCAAAATGGCTTGACTACTGACTGGAAAAGTACCAGGATCTTCTGGGGTCTTCCCGGCCTTATTGGACCCTACCGTGAATGTCCGATATGCACAACAGCATCTGCTCGGTCACATGACTCAGTCACGGCGTCCCAACGCCACTGCCACGGCTCGCGCTGTCGTCAATGTCTGGGTCTCCATAGACATAAACAGAGGAAGGAAATAACTATGGATTCAGCTATTAGTGTGTTTTACAACTCTTAGGACCTAATGATTTAAATAAGGACTATTAGAGTGTTTGTACTAGGGAGCTAATTCACCTAAAAAAAAAAATTTAAAATATTCGCTGAGTTACAGATGTCTCTTTACCAATGCAAATCTATGGGAAAAAATCTTTTTGGGCCCAATAACGTCATGCAATGGACGCAGAAGTTGTAGTAACACCATCTGGCCCATCGATGTACACTCCGTTCATTCCTATGAAAGTTTCTCAGTGGGGGATGAAGGCAAAATGGCTCGACTTTCATTTGGAAAAAGTACCTGGATCTTCTGGGCCTTATTTGGCCCTACTGTGACTATGATATGCGCAGTAGCGTCCACTCAATCACATGACTCGGTCACACGGTCCCAACGTTGCGGCTTGTGTCCTCAAGGTCTGGATCTCCATATATATAAACAGAGGAAGGAAATGACTGGATTCAGCTATTAGTGCGTTTTACAACTTTTAGGACCTAATGATTTCAATAAGTGTTATTAGAGTGGGGAGTTGGTTTACCCAAAAACAAAATTATCTGCTGGGTTACAGACGTCTCTTTCTCAGTGTAAGTCTATGGGAAAAAGTCTTTTTAGCCCCAATGCTGCCTCATAGAAGTTGTAGTACCACCGTTTGGCCACTAGGAACATTGGGATCTTCCTGGGGGCTTGGAGGAAATCCAAAGCACCGCTCACATGACCGGAGCACAGCCAATAGGAACGCTCTGTCTCTCTGAAATGACCTGTGATTGGCCAAAGTCTTCCGTCAGGGGCTAGTTTATTAAAGCCTGAAAACAGAGCCATGAGGAGGTGCTGGAGTCCAGTTTTACAACATGCTGAAAGGTTATCGTGGATTATTTGCCCCAAGCGATAGCAAGTCTTTTTTTTTTCACTTCAGCTTTAATGCGAGGCATAACTTGCAAATTTACATTTATGAGACAAACTTAGCGACAATGATAATAATAATGATTAGAATAATATCCTCTTATATATTGTGTTAAACCTTATGAAAACAAAATAAAACACACATTTTCCAGTAGTGTGTGTGTGCCCTGTGTTGTGTTGTGTCTGATGACGTCACCACTGGAACAGCCTTGTCACGCGGGGTTAGTAAAAGTTGGGAGAGAGAGAGGGAGAGAGAGAGAGAGAGAGAGAGAGAGAGAGAGAGACAATTAAACGGACAATTCATCGGCTTTACAGCGAACATTAAACACGGGCAGATAAGACGCGTCTTTGTTGTTGACTAGGTCGGCAGACAGAGAGAGAGACAGCGGGGGAAGGAGAGCCAGAGGGGGCAGAGACAGAGACGACTTTCTCTGAAGTTGAAGCCAGAATTTCGCCACTTGACTGCCGGGGAGGAAGAGGAGCTAACGACCTGTATTGTGGATTTGTCAAACGAGGGGGAGACACATGGCCAGACGTGCGTGAGTTCAAACAACTAAAGTTGAAGTTGGTCGTCGTGGCAGTCGGTAAATGTTGGGACATTTCAGGAGAGCATAAACTGCCCCAGCGGTCGACGGTCGAGTGGCGGGGTAAAGCCCGAGCTGTCAAACCCGATGACGACTGCAAACTGCCCCGGGAATGAGGAGCTGGACTTCAGGCTGATCTTCGGAGAGGACGGGCAGCAGCAGCCGTTAGGCCCCGCAGGTCAGTGCGTTTCCCCGGGCTCCGGCTTCATACTGTATGTTGGTTGTAAACTTGTAAAGTTGCTCACCTAACCGAGCTGGCTCAATTTAGCTTCCGACCGCAGTCTCGATACCGTGTGCTCTCTCTGTAAGAGGAACCGATCCTATAAGAGGGGTTGTTTTTGGAGAAATGGTGATATGAAAATATCACGCGTCTTTTCTGTCGTGGTCGCCCAGCTAATGTCCACAACACCAGCTGTCATTAGCTTGACATGCTAGCAGGCTAGCACTCAAGTGCAGTTATTGCCTTAAAGCTGATTTAACTATGAATTCAGTTAAAACTTGTTAATGCCTCCCACAGTTTTTGGAGCAGATAGATTGTGTACTTGTACACTGAATACTCTGGCGGGAACAGCTACAGTTAGGATGATACAGTATAAGTGAAGTATGGCTGAAGGAGGGACTAGTTTGAATGTCACTCAGCCACATCTCCGCAAAGTAGCACATGCTAATGTTGTCAAAACTTTTACTCACTAGTTCAAAATTAAGCTAAAAGTAGGACAGATGTAATGTTTTAATAGTCATGTCAACTGTGTTATTTCACTGTAAAAACAGTCTTTCATGCAGATATTGGTTAAATGTTGTCAATACATACTTAGGAATAACTTTTATTAATTAAGCAAAACTCAAGAGTTATTAATTATTGTTGATATCTGTAAATGTAAAGATATAAATGTCTCAGAGTTATGCACAACAAAAACAATTATCCCATATGTCTACATGTCTATGTACAGTTACTTTCAGGTTGACAGCTTTCAGCTTGCTTCTACCGGGTCCAAAAATTCATTAATCCAAACTGTAAAAAAGGCAATAAATATCTAAATAATTTATTATAATAATATTACATATTGTAAGAATAAAAGTATAAATACAGTCAAGACTTTTTTTTTATTGAATATAATACACACATGTATATTTATTATTATGGCTCCAAATCTCAACACTAACACAATATCTTAAGGATGGTGGCCCTGAATTGTACCTTCCTGTAAGGCATACTTGGCCTTTTATCTGGGTTAAATGTTTTGACATTGGCTCTAGCTCTAGTTAAAGCAAGCTTCAGTCTTTCAAAGCTGGTCAACTTTTTTTGAAGTCTCATATAAAACTACATCGACCCTTGAAATTTAGAAATCTGTTTGCTGTTGAGATGATGAGTTATCCCCTGTGACTGCCCGATGTCACAAATGTTAGCGACACAAACACAAGAGGAGTATAAAAAAAGCGTCAGGTAATTGTTATGATGCTTTACACTAGTGAGGGACGTTTACTTGAAAAACTTGGAAAATTATAGGGAACCTGTTGTAACCCATCTTCTCTCACCCTCAGGATATGTCTTCAGTAATGTGATTTTCAAGTTCAAACAATAAGTAATAGTGTATATTGCAGCTGAGATTCAAAGTGAGATACCAAGAACTTAAAAATAGCCTTTGTCCAGGTGGACCAGTGATCTGAGACCATGCTAAATGAGCTGCCTTGGGTTTGAATCTAGATGAGGATCTTTGCCGTGTGACACTGCCCTCTCTGCTCCAGGTTAAACTAGTCTAATAAGATGGGGATGCCTAAGAAAGTGGACAAATCTCAAAGATTTTTCTTTTGACTATCTTGGAAGTAGGGAAGATTAAGCAATATGTGGGTATTATTAAGTATTCGTGACAGATGTATTTATATTAGTATGTCCATAGGAAGAAAGTAAGCTATCAACAGAAGCTTGATTGTGAAGAACTGGATACGAAGTGAATTGAAAAACATCCCAACCATAAAAAGTGGTTGGGATGGATTTGAATATTTCACTCACTCTAAGTGTATTACACAGTGGATGCAGTGAAGTGATGGAACAAGCAAATATGAATATATCAAGTTGCCAAACGGTGTCAAGAACATTACCATTTTATTTGTAAAATATGTTTTTTATTTAATTAATGTTGAAAGAGAAATGATTCCAGTTAACAAAGAGAGAAGAAACGAATGTTTTCTGTTTGGAGAAAAATAATAATAAAAACAAACAAACGGCAAACTACTTTTAGTTCCTGGCAGTATAGAACATTACAAGTATTGTTGGACATTAGGGCCGTGTATTATAATACGTATCATGATACAGGGGTTACGAATCAATATATTGTAATATGTTGTGATAGTGTAAAGACCACGCCACCATATGCATAAAATCGGAGTTTAAAAAAAGCCCCAAAAGTTTACTTTTTTTATGCAATCAGTACAGTGGGATCTGTATTTATCACAATCCCTCTAACAACCAATATCATAGCACTGCACTGAGAGGGAGCATATCTTTGCAAATTAAATAAAGTATTGACTGATTTAATTTTTGCATGTAAACTATTAATTAAAAATTGATAGTGTTTTTGAGAATCGCTACAGTATCACAACAGATAATATTGTGATATTTGATATGTCTGATGTTTTTTTACGCCCGTATTTGACACGTAAATGGTCACATTTCATTAAAAAAAACTTGTTGCTTGTAGGGATGCTGTATATATTAGTCAGTTAAGTAGTATCTTTCAAAAATTGTTATATTATGGATGTCAGGACTAAAATCAAAATTCTATATAAGTCATATCTGACATGTGGATAAATTAACTTTTGGTTTTTAGAAGTGCACAAGTGTGTGTTTTCATTTTGGCAGCATTAGGCTGTTTCTTAGCAAAATGTGAATGGGTGAAGTTGATATGTATTGTGACTGACAGAAGCAGATTTCACCTTTTGATATGTACGTGTCACTTGAGACAACAGAATGATAGACAGAGCTATAATTATGATTGCAGACCCTTGGAGAAAAAAAAAGATAAAACGATGACTAATAAATAAGGACTGGTACTCATAAAGCACAGGTTTGCAGATGTCTGCACCAAACATCACAACCGCAGACAAAACGTCCTTTGTGGAAACTAGACTCAGGTGGTGTTGCAGGGACATGAAAAGTGTTGGAGGTGACTGAGGTGGCCTTGGATCAATTATCTGATATCGCTAAAAATTCATACAACATCCTATATTACATCTGTGAATGACAGAAGCTGCTGCCTTTTCAGGTTTAGGGTGTTTATTCATTTAGTCTTTGTACAAAGGCTGAGTGATGTATAAGCTATAACAAAGACTGTGAACTGGATTTAAACCCACAAATGAATTGATTGAATTGGATTGATTATTGGCATCTGCGCTGGTCTTTGCATCTGTGCTAAATTCATCTTCTTCATTAGTTTCTGTCTTTGGGCCTAAACCACTGGAACATGTGAATTCCTTCGGCTGTGTCCCTTTCCTGAAACTCTGGGAAAGTAATGACTCCATGATGGTTTGGCTTGTGCAATCTTAAATCAATTTTTCCTTCAATTTAAAAAAAAAAAAAAAAAAAAAAAAAAAGTCTGATTTGGGGATGGGACAAACTGAGGGGGAAAAACTGCAGCTGGAATAAGTGTAGGAATAAAAGCACCACTGTGCAAGTGGTTTTAATCTGGTCTGGACTGTATGAGTTGGCCCGAAAGGGGGGTGCCTATCCAAATTAATAAGTGGAGTGGGATCACACAGCCAGAGTAACAGGGAGTTGCACACTCCCGAGTTGGTCGCCTTCTCTGAAGGAAGGATCAAGTCGGGGCTTGTTTTTGTAATAACCTGGAGAAGTTCTGCTGTGAATATCTGACAGGTTTTTACTCCACTGGGCTTCTTGTTGAATGCTGCTTGAACTGAGCTGTGATTGTGTGCAAAGGAGAGGCAGCACCTCTCAAAATAAAAATGAAACATCACTATGTACCTCCTTTTTGCAGAAAGTTGCAATATGTTTACAATAATGTGCTTAACTTTCTAAAAGGGTGCTGTTAGGGAAGGTAGTTGCTCGTCTGGGAGAAATCTCATCTACATCTTTGTTTTAGATATTATCTCTTCATCTTATCCTTTAATGGAGCCGATTGTTGAATGTTGGCTTCCCGCACGCTTTTCACTCTCAGCCCAGCTGGAGGTTATCTTTCATCGTTTCTACTTGCATATGTCAATGTGATTAGAGATCTGTGTAATGGTGTAGTACAGTATAACGCCCTGCCTTTTCGCCTGCCCTTTTTGTTCTCTTCTTCTTTTGTCTGTTTGCATGGGTGTCTGTCTTTTTATTTTCGTGCTCTCTCTGAGTGTTTTCTTGTTGCTCAGGAAACAGTCACCTCTTTGAGGTGAAATATTCCACTGTTTTATTCACAGGCCTTGGGCAAGCTTACTGTAAGGGTTTTCCCCTGATTATGTGCAGTGGCAGCTGAATAGAAGAACAGGTTCCTCTGTGAATCAGCGTAACTACAATGTGAGATGGGATCATTCAAAAAAATCACTGAAATAAATCTGAAAGGACAGAGAATAGCTTTAAAATCAACAATAGCTTTATTCATTGACAAAACAGGCTTCTGTAAAGTGAGTAAAATGATTATTAAAAGCATCTTCTAGAAATATTCCTTTAGATTTACTCTTAAAAGACTTGTTATTGTTTGCATTTATTTAGCATTGTTGAGGTACAGGAGATGCTTTCAGATCATCAACAAAACTGTTTGGTATATTAGATATGTACAGTATGTTGGCACGTAAGAGGAAAATTCAGTAGCATTACAGAAATAATCTTGCCATTGTTTTTGTTATTTTTCAACAAAATGTCTTGTTTAGTACACTTTTGATAATCAAATTTAAGGGTTCTTAAAATATTTGTTATATATTATTAAAAAATATGTCCAAATATATCGCCATTGTGCTTTTTTAAATCTTAAACATCAATATCGGTATTGGCCTCAAATATGGGTTCAGCGCTAATTTGCCATTGTGTGTTAAAAAACTGAATGAAATCCATTAGTTAGCCTGTAGCTAAAGGCATACATTGTTCATTATGTTAATGGCGGCAACTCGTCACTGTGTGGTTAGTTGAGTCTCTAATACTGAATGTTGTTTTACACATTTTGCCAGGTGTATGGTCCAGATGAAGGAAGTTTTACCTGTCATTGGCAGCACCTACCCAACCGTCTTTTTTAAACTTTTAGTTCTTAGCGACTTCTCAGTGCTTTTGACTAGTGTTGTCCTTGATTTAATCAAGTTTCTCCACAAAGAATCACACAAAAGCACCACTTTAAATCTTGTGTTTATAGTGATGTGCTCATAGGTTTCTTGGAAATAAGTCATTCAGCATGGAAAAGCCTAAAGAAGACTAACTGACAAAAGAAATATTAGTTGACTAAGACCAAAACGACAGATTTGTAATCAACCAAGAGGGGGCAACCCTACTTTTGACCCATTTGTCATTTCCCGGTAAACAACATGGGAAAAGGCATTGTTTGTTTTTTTTTTTTTTTTTTTTTTTTTTGTGCTACAAGTGTGAGATTTGCTCAAAAACTGCTATATGACTATGATAACCAATTCGCTATTTAAAACTAATTCAGCAAAAACAAATAGTTTAAAATGTTAACTTTAGAGTAAAATCAAACCCAAGTTAAAGCCTAAGCAACCCACGAAAAAGTCTAGCTGGTAACTATGACTAAAAACGAGGGGAGTAGCAAAATATCGTGGAATGATTTGTGCAAAAAAGACAGTGGAAAAATTAAACAAGTACAGTGAACTGATTCTCTTCAGTTTTCCATGTGAGCTGTGCAGAGTAGAAACAAAGCGTTTGTCTTTTGGCTTCAAAAAGCTAATGGACAAGTTCCACTGTTTTTTGTGTACTGTGACAACAAGTAACGGCTCTATTCAGCTCAGACAAACTGATTCACAGACTCACCAGGAACTCCAGCTTCTCTTATTTTCCTGCAGACCCTTTTATGAACTTTCACTTGTGTTTTTTTTTCCACATTTTTGATCCGAGCTGATGCGTCCTCTGTGTTTGAGATCCACAGCAAATCTTCTTCTGTTCGTCTCCAGTAATGTCTTTCCTATAACCTTGTTTCCCTCCATGCCACCTCTAGATATTAAAGTGTAGTGGTAGAATTTAACTGAATGGCAGCATTCATCACGTTTCATTTTTGATCCACTAAGGTGGTTGCGTCACAATAAAATTCATGCAAATTCCTTGTGCTAAAAAATGTTCACAGTGAAAAGCAGCAGCCGACAGTGTGTTATATTTCCATTAACAGTATGTCACAATGCTTGTTCACTCGTTTTCTGCAGCACTTTTTCCTGTGATGGTTGAGCTCAGTGTTTTTTTTTTTCTTTGTTGACGTCGTCATTTTAGGCTGTTGGAAGTAAAAAACACTCTTGGGCAGCCTCCCGCAGAGTTACATAGGCAGGGGAAACCACAAGTTAAGAGGTGTGTAAGTTGTGTTTTGAGTAACATTGTGCGTAACGCCTGTCAGTTCCAGTGAGTTTTGAATTTTGTAGCTTACAGCTCACTATCATTGTGAAACAAACAGCTCTGAAAGTGGCAGTGTAAGGTACTGGTGTGTGATGGTTTTGCTTGCTACAGACGGTGGCCTCACACTTGCTTTCATGTATTGTATCAAACGGGGCTGTACGTACTAATTATAGAGCATATTTCCCCTTCACTCTTTTTTATTCTAGTTTCATATATGAAAATAACACAATCCATCTTACAGCATGTATTTGGGCTCATTCCTTTAAGGTATTACTTAATTTGTGTCTATTATTGTGTGATTGGTAGAAGTACGGTATTGGTGAGTTAGGGTTATGCAGGTCATGTGAAGCGCCTCATTGGGCACTAGAGGTGGTCTGAGAGAGGCAATGGGGCAGGAGTGCCCTTTATGGGTGGCAGAGTAGTAGATCCATAGTGGCGGTGTCTGGCTTTGTGCCCAGACATGCCATGTGGGGTTCAGATGGCAGGGTGGAATGAAAGGAGCGGGGGGCACACAGCGGTGCTCTCTAGCTGCTGGTGAGGGGAAGATGAACAGCATTTTTGGTGACCCACTTATTGTTAGATCTGATTTTTTTGTATATATTCCTTATACAGTGACTTTTTTTATCCTTCATTTTTTTTTTTTAATCTTACACATTGAAAGAAGTTTGTTGTGGTTTGTTGGTTGCCACAATAGCAGCGCAGAGCATTGTAGACCTGCCACCGGGATGACCGAGGCTTCTTTCCTCTCTGACTGCTCTCTCAGGATGTGAAAGAGACCACCAGTGACATCAGAGAGACTGATCTAGGCTAATGAAATATCCAGATGCCAGCAGTCACCACAACCACTTAGTGACTAGTCAGGTTTGACTTCGCTCTGTTAACATGCTGTGACATTTCTTGCACATGTAGCCTTGTCTTTGTCACGGTTAAAAATGAAGATATGTCAAGGCAGATTTTTAGCATAATGAGATGAGCTGTTGGAGAAAGCAAGTTTTGCCCTTGTCTGTGTTGTTGTCATTGCTCTGCTTCTCTGAACCAAGAGCCCGGACCTCTCAGTCCTTGTCGTGGGAAAGACTGAAATTACATCGCTCTCATGGTGGACTATTTTGAGCTCCCAAAGAGAGTGGCAGAGGGCAGGCGGCAGGTTCTAGTGACTCGTTTGTACTTAGCGCAGGAGAACCCCTCTCGTCCCGGCACGTCTGCAGCAGCCTTCAACTTTTTACTGCTCAAGCACTTTGCGATCTTACCGAGGAGAGGAGTGGAAGAATGCTGTGCGCTACATCGCCAGGTGAGTGTGTCGGCACTCCCAGACTCTAGCCAGGTGTGTTTGTGTGTATGTTTTTGTTTAGACTTTCTGTTGAGGAGTGGGAGCCACCACTCAGACAAGCAGCTGTCATTAGAGTACAGGCTGTCCTGAAGTCTGTTAGAAATTATATTACACCTTCTTAAAATAACAACAGAGGGCTCGATTAAAATATTTCATCAGGATTAATCACATATTTTTCATCTGTTCAAAATGTACCTTAAAGAGAGATTTGTCAAGTATTTAATACTTGTATGAACATAGGAGAGGGCAAATATGCTAACATGTATATATTTATTACTGGAAATCAATTAACAACACAAAACAATGGCAAATATCATCCAGAAACCCTCACAGGTACTGCATTTAGTATAAAAATATACTCAAATCATAACATGGCAAACTGCAGCCCAACAGGCAACAACAGCTGTCAGTGAGTCAGTGTGCTGAGTTGACTATGACTTGCCCCAAACTGCATGTGATTATCATGAAGTGGGCATGTCTGTAAAGGGGAGACTCAGGTCATGGGACCCCTTTGAAAATGGCCATACCAGGTTTTCCTCGCCAAACTGTAGAATGCGTTTGAAGCGTTATTTTGCCACCTTCGCGACAAGCTAGCATGATATGGTTGATACCAATGGATTCCTCAAGTTTACTAGTTTCATATGATGCCAGTATCTTCACTCGGGCTTTAAAACGCTTTGCCTGCCACAGCCTAAAAATGGCAAGTTGCGTTAATGCATTAAAGATAGTGGTGTTAAAACAAATTTCCTTATTATCGCATTAACTTTGACAGCCTTAGAAGATACAGAATTTTTTTTTCCTTGAGACACATATTGCCAATTTGGTGACGGGTCTCCAGTCTATAATTAAAATGTGTCCAACTTCATGTTTTGATCATATTGTTTATTGTTGTATGTGCTACACTGACAGCATGGGTCTTTTTTGTCATTTTAATTGTGAAGCTAGTTGATATTAGACATGTAGGACATTGATATTTATCGGTATGCATAGGTGTAGTTATAACAATCGTCACCACAAATTATATCCAAAAAACTGTCAAAAAGTGTTTAAAAGGAGAGGAAAGCATACAAACAGATCAGGGACAGTGGAGTCAGACAAGCTAATGTCTACAAACTTTGTACATGTTATAGTTTGAGGTTGCTTTACGTGCCAGAAAAAAAAGAGAGTTTGTGCACCTCCAGGTTCTCATACTTCTATGAAAGTAGAAGGACAGAGAGGTCAAAGGTCAGACAGTCATGCATGAGGTCCACATGTGGGGCTGTATCACCATGTGGTTGCCCCCTAACCCTGCTGAACCGATGGGGTCCCAGCACCCAGTGTGATGAATGAGACGTTTGTTTCCCGGGGCGAGGCATGAGTAACTATGTGTGGCATCTGTCTAGTTTAAATTTAGTGTAACTGAAGCTACCACTGGCTGCGCTGTATCAACATGTCAGAGGCTGCGTTACACCAGAGAGAAAGCTGTTGAACTCCTGCATCTGCTTTCATTTTTTTTTTTTTTCCTTCTCTCCCTCCCATTTTACTATGAGGTGCGGCTTGCTACGTGGGGATTAGGGTTGTTTGAATCCCTTTTTATTTTAGGCTACCCGTCAATGCCTTATATCAGTCAGGCTAATGCTTGGTATTGGCACCTCTCTGCCTCATGCAGTTTTTCTTGTCCCAGTCCCGTTATGTGTCCAATCAATCGTGTGACACATTCTAAAATGAGTTATCAAGAAGCAGTGCCCTTTATTGAAAATGATAGGAGGTTTTTGATGGGATACATAAGAGTATATTTAAAATAAGTGACTTCTGTCCTCAGTTTTAAACTTGCGATGCACCAGTTGGGACCCATGTGTTGAAGTGGACCCTACTACACGGGTCACAGTTGGAATGTGGACCATGTGGACTTTGACAGCTGGGCGAAAAGGGTACACCAATTGTGGATAGAGGTTTTAACAATATGAACTGCTGATCGCTTTATGCACATTGTGCTCCAGAGAAAATTGGGCCTCTGTTGTAAAGATATTCTAGTCATCTTGTTAACGTCAGACGTCAGAGTGTAGACGTCAGAGTGAGGGGGCTGCTCCTGACAAGCGCCCCGAGCAGTTGGGGGTTTGGTGCCTTGCTCTGGGGCACCTCGGCAGTGCCTAAGAGGTAAACTGGCACCTCTCCAGCTACCAGTTCACACTCAGTTCTTGGTCCATGTCGGGACTTGAACCGGTGACCCTCCGGTTCCCAAGCCAACTCCTTACAGACTGAGCTACTGCCGCCCCCATGTGTGAACATGTGTGAACTTGTAGAGCTGTGAAAAAGATGGATAGGAAAGGTCTTCCTACTTGAGGCATTTTTTTGCTGGACATATTCCACTTCCTTTTATGATGTTAGAGGAAATATTGTGGTCTTCCTGTTTGTTCCTGTTTGTTCGTTCTGTTGTTCTACGTTGACCCGATTACAAGCACGATAAAGAGTAAAATGACTGTCATGAGGCTCTCCCCCAAGCAGAGCAGATGGACCATTTACTTGAGGACACTGTATGTCTTTTTACCACCTCACCATGTCCTCATCATTCCCTCCACTGCTGCATAAGAAACCCAGATGATGGGAAGTGGTTCTGCTGGTTCAGTTTCTTAATTCATCTGTGTGAAGATGGGTCAGGGGCAGGAGGTTGGGGTGGCCATTGTTGACATGTGGAGATTAGACAATCTGTCCTATATACACTTATTTCTATAAGTAGCATTGCTTTGTTGATGTTTGGATTTTAGTATATACAGTACAGTAGAATAATCTATATGATTTGTCATGAGCTTGGGTGGAGGATATTGGTTGACACACTGGTGCATTTATCAGTGGTGTGTATATACTGTAGTCTCACTGGTAAGACCCACAGTGTGTAAATGTCAACTCTTCTCTCTCTCTTGTCGCTCACACTCTGTCTCTCTCTCGCTTTCTCTGTTTTTCTCTCACACATAAAGGAACACAAAAGCTCTGTTTCCCTGTCTGTCCCTCGCTCTCTCTCTCCACGGCTGATTTTTTCAAGCACATGCACAGTCAGCCCTGACAGATTGTTTAAATGTCACCCCTGCTAGCAGTAGCCTCTGATGTTATCTGCTCTGGGTTATTGCAGGCCACCAAGCGGCTTGTGTTCGCCTTGGAGGCCAATACTCTAATGCACTGTAGCTCTCCAGCTCCACTGAAAACAAATACATACATTAACCGTCTGACACGTTGTTTGTTTGCACGCACACAAGAAACCAGGTTATTGGGAGAAACTGGGGGGTGGGGTTCCTGACTCATTATTCGTTGTACTAATACCAGGAGTCTGTGGCACTCAGAGTGTTACAAGGTGGTCGGGCACACACTGATTACATTACGTACCAACCTCCCACACCATTGTTTCACTTTTTTTTTTTACAGAAATAAAACCCTGTTAATTTTGACGCATCCACGGGATGATAACAGTAGATAGTTGGACGACGGACGCTACAAACGGACAGCGAATGCTCCATATGGAGACTCAGCTTGGAGTAGCAGGTGTTATATGTCACACATACAGGACGAGAGAGAGTTGACAGACTGAGAGATGGCAGTGGATTTGGTGTTGAAGTGAAAAGCAAGCGCGCCTATTTGGCAATAATTCAGATTTAAACCCAGTGCTATAAGAGATCCATAACATTAATGAGGTAGCGTTAATTGCTGCGAGGAGGACGGAGTGGTTGCAACCGGTATGCGCGGTGCAGCTGCGCCAGGTAGGCCCGTATGGGCCTGCTGTGAAAAAGGCCAGACACATCACCACCCCACCCGACGGTAAAGCTCAAAGTAACCACACTGCACATACTGACTCATCTTTTCTTTTTATATATATATATATATATATATATATATATATATATATATATATATATATATATATATATATATATATATATAAAAGAATTTTGGTCATTTTGGTGTAACATTATGTGGCATAAAATCCAAAGACATGTAACTGAGTTTCATTTCTGCCAGGTTTTAGCTGTATGCTTTATTTATTTATTTATTTTTTTTGTATGGCCGATGCAGATTTTTGGGGGCCCGATATGTACAGCTTAATAATGACAAATGATACACAAAATTTCTCAAGTTCAGTAAACATTTATTGACAGCACCTATGGCCTGTCTCTCCAATCTCCAATCTTGTGTCTGCAGTGCAGTGCACTTATATATTTTAAATAAAAATATTGTATAATCTAAATATTGAATACATGAAACGGGTAATCAAAAAACTAAACTTTGTCAAATAAACCTTTGGATGAAAAAATAAAGTCTTAGTGCACTTAGCAGCATTTATGCACCTGCTTGATAATCGGCTTACTATGCTCAGACATTGGCCGATGCCGATTATGGAAAAAAGTCGGCATCGACTTCTAGTAACAGGCATTTCATGCAATATCTGGTGTTTGTTTGATATTTAGTGCTGGATTTCTGGGGATTTCCTCCAGTCAATTGATTTCAGTTCAGCAGTCATGTGTGACTAGACTAGTCCTAACTCTAGCGAACACAGTGTAGCTTTGTTACCGAAAGCTTGCCCTGACGGGAAGCTTTTTAACTGCATTTTTCATTCATCTTTAGTGCCTAGAGAGTTGAGCTCCATATCTGAGGACCTCAGTCATTCACAGCCAGGGCCTGCTTTGAAATCCATACTGAAATATAATCCTAAGGCATTTTATGGCATCTTATTTGTAATTTTGTTTATGTTGTTTCATTTCTTCTAAGGCTCCTGTTTTTACTACTATAATTTGTAAATCACTTTTATAAATGCCACTTAAATAAAGGTTAGTATTATAATTAAAATAAAAAAATAATTTGCTGCGATCTTTTTTAGAGTACCACATTAATGTACTCTAAAGACAATTACCGATGTGTTTGAAAGGGATCTTCGTGCGTTGGTGGGTATTTAGTTCAGGTGGTTACTTGGCACTCTATGTTTATCCCATAATGTTATCTCCACATGAGATTGTTAATTAGGAGCTTAATTTAGCTGCCGGCATATGTTAACATTGGCTTAGGCTGCCATTGGTAAGCCGCTGCTGGCTGGTGAGTCTGCTGTGACGACACAGGAAGGCTTTTTGATGTAACCCTAACATAACATTAGGATAAGACAGTGACAAGGCTCTACAGATGTCAGATTAAACTGAGACCCATAACTCAGGCTTCTACCGTATATGTGCTACGTATGTGTACCCCCTAACGCTAGATAAATTGAGCCTGCCTCTTTCTATCCTATATTTAGATTTCTCTCTCGCTCACTGAATTTTATATGTACACAGACCCAACCATCTGTACAGGGATCATGGGTAGGTTTGGCACAAACCCAGTCTGCAAGGTTTAGAGCCACAGGTGTAGGCCAGCCCTAACAATACATTCGTGCATGTGCGTCACTGGCGCTGTGTTTAAAAATGTAGGCAATGAGCCAGCCGTGGAGTTCGTGGAAAACCCAGGAGGAAGGAATTAAATTTGCTTTTGTGAGCTCTGCTGGGAATCTGTAATTATCTGTCACTCATTTGCACAATTATCTGTATCAACCAAAATTTTGAAAATGTGAAATAAATGTTCAATTAGAAAAAAAAAATAACAAAAAAAAAAGCATTTAAGACCCCTTATTACGTGGCATTGTTGAATACTCAATTCTGATTGGCCAATCACAGCGTTCTATGGTTTCTTATTTCTATGTATAACAGACCGTTGCAATGAGCGCTCCTCTGATATTGGACTTTGTCAGACCGTTTTTGTGTCAAATTGTTGATTAGTTCAGTAAGTAGCTGTGTAATAAGGGGGATAATGCGCAGCTAGTGGATCATTGTTGTGCTGCATAGCCCTGTCTGGGTTTATTTCACAACAATGAGAAGCATGCTGTGCATTATGCCTTACTTATTTCATGTATTAATCAAGGTTTATACTCTTCATCAATGTCATGATAAAACCTGTCTTATTGTTACCTTGGATAAAAATGAACCCAAATGCGTTCTACAGAGTGAGGTGTGCAGAATTTAAATTTGAAAGAAAGTCAGATCAGCGCATCCCTAACTCAGACCTTAAAAAAGTTTTTTTTTTATTCTCACACGCCTCGAGTGCTTCTTGGAGTCAATGTGGACTGATAGATTTGTCTCAAGAAATGTTTCAAAAATGTTTGTGATTTAGATTTTACACTTGTTTTACAAGTGCACAGAATTATAAAACCTCAGATTTAATGCTTTTAAATGTGTTAATTGATTTCTTTTTTATCTGAGGTATACTGCATGCCATGTTTCCCATACTGGACATGACGTGTTGGCACACTTTTGCTCTGGTCTGTTGGTCAGCAGCTCTTGAGGAGGGCTGAAAGAGGAGACTGGGCTGAACACAAAGCCCTCTGTACAGGGGATGTAAGCAGAGCCTGCTCTAATCAACCTGCTTGCCCACCACAAAGGGAACCCTGGCTAAGGTTACCCTCTAGCTCCAGCACCACATGCTGTTGGGGCTAGTGGGTAACCTAAGACAGCAATATGTGTTGGGGTAGTGTGCACATACATACTGTATACACACAAGAGTACACTCACATATACCAACTCAAAGTGCTAAAAGACACAGGAAGGCACAACCACAGGCACACAGGAACACACACACAGTAACACACCACCCACACTTTTATACCCGCACATAAAGAGAGGTAGACGGAGAAATTGTGGGCGCACCAGCAGGAACCAATGAGCCCCCCATCTTCCCTTTGAGAGACGAATCCTTGCCTCCTTCGGCAGTACACTGGGCTTTCTCAAATGTGGGCCTGTGTGTCACTGCCGGTCACAGGACCCTGACACACTTTGTGTGTAGCGAGAGTAGGAGGAGGGAGGAACAAAGTCTCTCTGGATTATCCCCCGAGCGAGAATCCCCAGGCAGTGTTACGGTCAGCCAGAGGCCTGTTGAGCTTTGTGTCAAGGAGCCAAAGTGGATGCCACCGTCACCAGTGGGTCAGGCTTGTTCCCTGCGGTTACAACAGTCGCACAACACAACTGTCTTTGTGGTATGTGTCATAAACATCCACAAAGGCGCTCTTCACTGAAGCATCTCCCAGTGAGGCAGAGCTATTATTATTGTAGGTACAGCAAAGCCTCTTACAGATCTTTATTTAACCAGATTGGCTGTCTGATGTATGGACACTTGAGGAGTGTGTGACGCACCGGGCTTTCAGGAACAGTGCAGGGGCTTTGCAACCAAGGCCACTGATAAAACAACAGGACCACTACTTGCTCCTGTCCTCTCCTCCTCTCCTTTCCTCTCCTCCTCTCCTCTCCTCTCCTCTCCTCTCCTCTCCTCTCCTCTCCTATCTGACCTCGTGTCCTAAGGTGACTGGTGTTTGGCTCCGACTCTGGGATTTCCCACCACCACCCACCCCTGCCCTCACACTGGAGGGTTTTAGGTAGCAGGCTAATCTTATCTCGGGGCAAGGCGAGGGCTGTGGGCCAGGTAACATGGTCGCCCCCTGTCTGACCCTCATCTGGGCAACACTGTCTGCTATTTACCTCTCCTCACCATGTGTTGTGATGTGTAAAAAAATAGATGGATGTTTGCAGCATCTCACCTTTACCTGTCATTTTCTACCCTCACCACTGTGAGGCCAATGTGGAACAGAGAGAGAGAATATAATAAATAAAAATGATTAATTAGACACCGTAGGACAACTCAGCAGAGGGATTTCTAATCTGTTATCTGATGAGGCTGAGAAACACACAGTCCACAGACATGTTACTGCTCTCATTACTATCACTAGGCCAACACAGAGATCTAATACAGTGTCCAAGATGCTCTCACACCATAATGTATTTTAAGATTTTGATGTATCACACATTTTATCCAAACATAGTACTATATATTTGATGTCTCAGATGTTCACCCATCGCCACTGGTTGGACACAACAGATATGGCAGCAAAAAGTTCCCAGTAGTTTATCTTAAACAGATTATCTGTGATTACAGGCTACAAAATTCAAAGCACAGTGACAGAAATGAACTGTCAGTGCCCAGGGGGCAACCTGCCGACACTAGTTTCTAGTATCTGCTGCTCTTTATAGCACATTTAACAGCTTACACGATCCAGCAATTGAAACTTTCCATTTAGTTTTTTCGTCACAGAGAAGTTTTAAATAAACCGATTTGATTAGTGTGCCCCCGATGAAAACTGCATCAGCTCATGAAAGACTCGTAAGCCCTAGTTGGCATGAAGTGCTTTGCTAGACTTGAGGCTCTGCTTGAAGTTTAAATTTAAACCAAGCATATTCATTTGGTGTGCCTTTACTTGTGTAGGAAATTGTACAAAACTGTGACTGTTTAAATGCAACATTTTTATTTATAATATTCAATTACATAAACAAACTTACCTTCCAAGTAATCTTCACTAACAAAACAATGCAATGCACAAACCAAGCTGCAGAAAAAGGAACACATTGTGTAAAAACACAATGCCAGATTTACCATCGTAAAAGCACAGGGCAAATTTCTTTGACTTTTGGTGCACGGATTGTGTTTACAATGTTTACGAGCTGGGCCCACGTGAACGTCCCCCTCATGTTGTATTCAAGACCTTGTTAGTGGGAAGTTTCTGAGAGCTCTGAGTTCACAACTTGTGATATTTTTGGAGCCCACAGAATTTGATTTATTGGTGCATAATAATATTGTACAGTATATTGTGATTTTAGTCATATATTGTTTTTCTTGGTAATTTTATAATATGTCAGAAAATGTTGATATTCTCAACGATCTCATCTTTCTCCTCTGTCATTATGCCTTTGCATTCCCTGCATTATGTTACCCACTTGCTAGCTTGCCAAATAGTTAGCCTCTGGCTTCTAGTTAATATTACAATATACACTAGTTCACAAGTTCACCAGTTCCATTTGAAGGCACCATTTCATTTAATTGGCACTTGCAATTTGTTTGTAATTAGCACCTAATTTACCAAGGCAGTAGCTCATTACTGAGTCAGCACCTGGGACAGCCCTGCCCTTAATTATCTGTATTAAATGCTTTTTTTTTTTTTTTTTTTTTTTTTGGAGTGATTCAATAGAGCTAAAACAAGCTCTTCAAGTTGTGTTTTTAACTAAGCAGCAACCCAGAAAAGCAAACGGACAAATTCAGAAAACCTTTTTAGCAAATGACAGTCTGTGTCTTACATGTGGCATTTTGCATTCAAAGTGATAGTGTCAGTGTTTTGTAGTGGGGTTATATGAGGTACTTCTCCATAGTCATTGTACAGTGAACCCTTGTTTATCGCGGGAGTTGCGTTCCAAAAATAACCCGCGATAGGTGAAATCCGTGAAGTAGTCAGCTTTATTTTTTACTATTATTTTACAATGCAATACTGTCCTATAGAATGAAACCAAAAATCAAAACCTGTTTTCAGGCCCAAAATTTGTTTAAGAAATAAAAATATTAACATTTTCTTACAAATAACTATGATAGTTTAAAGAACGGTATTGTAAAACAATAATTTGAATACAGGACAGTATAGTAATGAATACAAGGTTGGAAACATTGTCACTGGCGTCTTTCACCGTCCCTCCAGCTGAGCCTCTCCGTCCTCACTCCGCTGTAGCGTCTGTTTAAACTGCAGGCTGCGCAGGAGTCTTTCTCCGAGAGAACAACATCGTTATGGGTAGTTGTTGGCACTCTTTCTTTCTTCCTTCCGGAGGCTCCTTTGTCGATGTCGAGAACGTTTCTTCGACATTGTGGGTTTTGTCACGGAGAAAAATTGCAAACGTAAATTTGGCAGAATGTACAGAAACGAAAACTGTTGGCATGGGTGTGAGTGAAAAACCAATATCAACTTTTTCACTTCTAGACAACAGTAAAGCCCCTGAGCCAATCAGGATTCAGAGCACAATAAATGCACTGTAAAAAAAATCCACGAAGCAGCGAAGCCGCGAAAGGTGAACCGCGTAATAGCGAGGGTTCACTGTATTACCTACAATAGATGACGGTCGGCACGCCTCCAGTTGGAGGAACAGGCAGGATTTACTGCATGGAAGCAAAGTAATGTACTGCTGTGGACGCTATGTTTAGAATATTTTTATTGCTTTACCTTGCCATCAGACTTTCTGAAGGGGAACTGAAGTCGTTGTAGCCACCGCTGCCTCGTTCGGTTAGCATGTTTGTGCTGTTGTGTGACTTTGGTGAAACCAAATAACCAAAGTCACATTATAACACAAACTAACCGTTTGAGGCAGTGGTAGACCAGCAACTCCTGTTGTTTGAAAGGGAAAATTTCACTTTTTAAAAAAAAAATTTTTAATTTTTTTTGTAGTCTGGTTGCTTTGCTGAGAGCATAATTAACAGCTTCAGCTCCCCATGGGGAACACTGACTGTATCTATAGCTGTCTTTCGGCAAGGTAAATTGTGAAAATATTCAAAATATAGCGTACACTTAAACTGATACTGATTTTTTTTAGGTGGGCCTTTCTTTTAGGTGGCTAAAATATGTTTTGCTGCTGCCCTCGTCTACAGCAGTACATTACCATCTACTGTAGGTAATACACTGACTAGTTACCTAGATAAGTACCTCGCTGCTTCAGAACACCCAGCTATCCCTTTAATGTGAATTCCCACCAAGTGAATATGGGGAAGAAGCAAAGCAATAGTAGTGGGTGCAAACAAAATGTAGTACATGTTTTCAACCACCCATAGACCCTTAAGAGAGAGGATATTTATATCTTTGTTTTTTAAAATGTCTCTCTAAATTAGTCTCTTGTATAAGGGCTTTTAGAAGGAAGAATTGATGCAATGTGGATGTGTAAATCGCTGTCCTCCTTTGGAAAATTGTTTGAAAATGCTTTTAATCATGATTTATTTCATTGCAAATGTAGATTTTTTTTTTCCTTTTTGGTTAGTTAATAGAGGAAGGAGGGACACCGATGGATTTGCTGTATCATCATTACAGCAGAACCCAGACAAAAGAACAAAAACCGTAATGGAAGAAACCCATGTCGCTACGAAATCTGGGAAGATGTTTCTGTTTTCTGTGAGCTTGGTATGGTATAAAGTGCCATGTAGTTGGTGGGAAAAGAGTGCTTGTTGTGCTATGCCTCCCTCCGTTTCTTTCACCTTTCCTTCTCTCTTTCTCTGTTCTCTTCATGTTATTTCCCAAATCCGGCTATCACTGTGTTTTCGCCTCCTCCTCGCAGCTTCTTTCTCTTCCTATCGACGCTGTTGTCCTTCTCCTGCTCCCCGTCAGTCAGTCAGATGCTGTCGTCAGAGGATCCTCTGCTGGGTCTTGTGACAGGCAGGCAGGGCCAGCGCGAAGCTGAGCAGCTATAAATAAAGAGCTTGCTGCTACTACTGCCTCTGTTGTTGCTGTTGGATAGAGAGGATAGGAGGGCAGGAAACAAAAAACATTTTCCTTTTTACAGACGTCTTTGAGACCACCTTTTAATATCTGACTTGACAAAGCTGTCATATTACTGGTATGTGGGTATCATGTAAAGTCAGAGGGAGCAAATATGGGAGCTTATTAGCAAGTTATGGCCCATTTATTTATGCTTGACAATTAAACAGTTTTTGAATGTAAAAGAAACCAGTCTGTTATCTTAGGCAGGTAGATATATTCAAGGAATATGGTGCAGTGTAACGATTTCACAACCCTCATCCTGTACAGGCTACTGTGGTTTTAGCTCAGCTTTAGCTAATCGTATAATGAATGCTCACTCTCATTGGCCTATATTTTAGCCCTGGCTGTTTTGCAATTTTCTGTAGGATATTAATCATTTCAGTTTTTTTTCTTTTAGTAAAGCAGAAGCTGTATTCATCATAGCTTAAAAAGGCCAAAGAAAGGACATGACAGGAAGGCTGATGATACATAATGCTTGCTTTGTTTTACTTTTTAAGTGTAGATCCTATTCACAATTGGTTGTATGGTGCTTGTGTTTTTGTGATAAACTTTAGTTTTGGTTAGGTGAGTGAAAGTTTAAAAGTTATGCCTTCTGCTCAAGGCTACTTGGTGCACGATACACAATTTAATTTCAAAACTGAAAATCTGCACGGGGAGATGTTTTTGGACAAATCTCAGTTTTCATATGTATATATTGAATAGTAGAATCTCTAATGTGTTTCTAAAGTGAAAATGTCTCTGCATGTGAACCACAGGGCAATGGGAGGGGGTTACTCCCAATGAGAGCAGCAGAGCATATCCAGTGGAAGTTTATCAATAACCTCTAACAGAGTAGTGCCAATGTGGACAGTGGGCTCTTGTCTATTTGTTTGTGTGTGGGTGTGTGTATGTGTGTGTGTTTGTGTGTGTACTGCCTGTGCCGGATGACCTTTGGTATAAATAGCCTGCCGGCGCTAGCTGTGATGACAGCCGACAGCACGCACCGTTGTGTGAATTTGTTTCCTGAGTAGTGCTGTTCATTGGTTATCCCTCTTGGAACAATGCCTGTATGGCTGCCTGCTACCCAGCAACACTCCGGCCTCTAATTTCCTGAAAGTGGGCTCAATTGCAAGCGCAAACTGAGGGCACAACAATGCAGTTTTTGCAACCAGAGACTCAAGCCTAGTGCTGGTCAGGATAAATACATCACTAGTAGGAGGACTGGAACATCAGCAGGTTGACTTATAATGATGACCAGTTACATCTTCTCCTCTCATCCCTTTTAAAAGGAAGTTTAATGGACCTGGATGAAAGTCCAGACCACTTTTCTGTTCTGCTTCAGGAGTCCCAAGGCACAAATACACAGCAAATCAAACAATATACAATTCTTTAGATATGCTTACAGTGTCTTGGCTGCATTTGAGTTGCCATTTTGCTTGTGGTGTGATGGATTAAAGAGCAAACACAAGCTCTAATCTTGGATGAACATGATCTCATTATTTTACACTGTATATTCCAGTCTGCTATACTTGTGACCGACTTTGACTGTGATGAAGATGATGAAAAGAGTGGGTTAGATGCAAATGACTGATGTATATCAGTTGTATGCCTACTCGTTGTTTTGTCTGAGGAGCTGTGACAAAACTAAGGTGTAGTTTTCAAACTCTGTTTTAATCTATGTGATACCAACGTCATTTTTTTTTCGAACGTCTTGAAGAGAGTTGCTCTGGATCTTGTATTGTACTTAGTCATTAATACAATGAAGTCAATCCGCATAAAGGAAAAAACAAAAGTACCAACTGAAAATATTCTCCAGATGGCTTTATCTTAATCGTCCCTTTCTTTTTATCTCCTAGATCTGGAGCCTGATGACAACACATCGTTCTACATCCTAAATGTGGGTCAGCCCCAGTCTATGGTCACCAACCACCAGTCTATTGGCCTGCCTCGTCATGGCATGCAGTCCCAGATCATCAGCACTTCCCCACGCCTTCACTCACACAAACCGGGATCTGAGCCTCCGAGCTATGAAGCACAAGACTCCAAGTACGGCACCTCCCCTCTGCTGCCCTCCGCTCCTGTGGAGGCACCAAAGGCCTTTGAGTGCCCCAGTATCCAGATCACCTCCATCTCCCCCAGCTGCCAGCAGGAGATGGATGCCAATGAGGATGATCTGAGGGCCAATGGCCCTGATGGGGACTACCACGGTGAGAGGCCCTTGTCCAGAGACCACCTGTATTTGCCCCTGGACCACTCATACCGGGACTCCTCGCTCAGCCCTAGTCCGTGCAGCAGCCTCTCGTCTAGGAGCTGGTTTTCTGATGCCTCCTCCTGTGAATCATTCTCACACGTCTACGACGATGTTGACTCAGAACTAAATGAGGCGGCGGCCCGGTTCACCCTGGGCTCCCCGCTTACATCCCCAGGCTGCGTCTCCCCTCAAACCAGCAGCGGGGTTTTGGAGGAGCAGCCCCACTGGCAGCACCACCACCCCGCCTTTGTGCACCACTCCCACTCCATCAGCCTGTCACCTCGACAGTCGCCCTGTCACTCGCCACGCACCAGTGTCACTGATGAAAATTGGCTCAGTCCGCGGCCACCCTCCAGGCCTTCCTCACGTCCCACCTCACCCTGTGGCAAGAGGCGCCACTCTAGCGCCGACATCTGCTACCCCGGCTCGTTGTCGCCTCATCACTCACCCACGCCCACACCAGGACCTTCACCTAGGGGCAGCGTGACAGAGGACACCTGGGTTGGCAGTCCCTCTGTCGGCATGTCACCCTTCCAATGCTGCCCGTCCGAGGCAGACATCCCATCCAAAACAAGGAAGACCTCACAGGAGAGAACATCTATGCAGACAGGGAAAGGGGAGCTAGGGCTAGATGACCAAGGAAATATGTCTCCTAATGTAGACTCTCCGTCAGACGAGGGCCTGCACAGCCTGAAGAAGGATGGGCCCGGGGAGCAGTTCCTCTCAGTGCCCTCTCACTTCTCATGGAATAAACCCAAACCCGGTCATACACCTATATTCAGGTAAATTTGCTTTTGTTGAGGATTTTATCAACCGTCTATTCTCAGTTCCATCTCACAGATGCTGTCACCTAATTCAGTTTAAGCTAATGATTCATGCAGATGTCGAAGACTCAGTGGAAGAGGAAATGACTGGAAAATTCAAATGTTTTTATCTTTTTAAATGTCAGCAAGGACTTTCTCAACTGGTTGAAAGAAATTTCTGTTGCAATCCGTTTGTTCTTTTCTGCTTCCTGTTTGTATTCGACTTGGCGACAGTTGCAACAGCAGTATTTCTGTGGATTATAATAGATTGTTGATGGATTACATCATTTAAATTTAATGTATATAGTCAAAAACAGAAGGTGGTGTGGCGATTAATGCAGTCACTACTTGGCAAGACAACACGTCTTGTCAATCTTAAAAGCAATTAGTAAGTCAAGGCTAAACAATAGACCTCAGTGGTGAATGTTTTTATAGAGTGTTGTGAGGTGTCATAAAGTTTGGAAACCCTTTTTGATCTAGGAAAGAAGTGTAAACATCGCAGTGCAGTAAATTAATATAAAATAGATTTATTAGATGAATAATACGCCCGTTGATGGAACGGTGCCGATCAATGTTCAGTAACGGGGGAACTTTGAGCTTCGTATCAGCAGTATAAATCTGACTCTGTTACATCGTAGAGTAATACAAGTTTATTAGCATGTGGAGGGGAACACATGGGGACACCAACTCCTCCAAACACAAACACATAGGCCCACATTAAAGAGTGATGGGTGCAATCAGAAACTCATAATGGAGTGTTTTAGGAGAGGGGTCTGCTGTCTGTTCTCCAATGTGTGCAGCAGATGAAGACATGGCCTTGTTTGTGTGCACTGGCCCCTAAGCGCTGTAAATCAGCACAGGGCACATATGGCAAGGGGGCCACCACACACAGACACACACACACACACACGCACACACATATACATACACAAAAACCTGCATAGACATAACACAAATGCTTGCTCACATAGACCTAACACTCTCCAGACAATAACAGGCCAGGGTAACAGGGTCAGCTCTATGATGAGTCACCGTTTGATATTTGCATCCTTGCCTTTGTAAGTGAAATTTCCCAAGGCCACGGCCGAGACGGTGACAGAACAATGTCTACATTGCTGTAGAGTTAGGTGCTATATCATGAAGATCACAGCAGCTGCTGTTGTTTACTCTTATTCTGACCTACAAGTATTCCCTTACACTCGCCCCTACCAAAGTTACTGCAGCATTGCCCAACCTGCCTTCAGTAGTTGCTCACGTTGGCATAGAATACAGGTTAGACCTCAAACAGAATTTAAATTTTCAGATGTGCATAGTCAGGCGGTGTAAGCTCTTGTCTGCCATGAGGTAGAAGCTGGTTGAGTTGGCTGTGTACATGCATAATGTGTGCTAGTGCTGTTTTGAACAGATGGCCCAGGTGCAATGGGTGGGATTGGGTTAGGAGTGGGTGGGGTTAAAAATTGGTAGGGTGTTTAGACACTTCTCAGAGTATTCTCACGCTTTACTCCCTGAGCTGTCTGGTATAAGACATTAATGACACTCTTATGAGTGGGTTGTCAAACACTTTATTTAAACAAAAGGCCAGTATTAGTCTGTAGAAAATAAAAAAATAAATGTGCAGCTCCAGACAGTAAACACAGCCTAAACTAGTATTTATTAGCAAATTCATGATACAATATAATCACAATACTTAAGTCACGATACAAGCTTATAGAGATTAGTGCGTTAAGATATATTGCGTTTTATTAAGACTTATTAGCATACCTTTTTCAACTGCAAATTATGCAGTTTGTCAACATCTGTTTTATCTAATGAGGTAGTTTTCACTCTGCTCATCTCACAAATTCACAAATTAATGGTCAATGGTCACGCCAGTTTTTCTTCACCAAAATTAAGCATAAATTTGAAGCATTATTAAGTGTCATCCCCAACAAGCTAACATGACATGGTTGGTACCAATGGTTGGTATTGATTTCTTAGGTTTCTTAGTGCCATATGACACCAGTATCTTCATTCTAGCTTGAAGGCTGAGCCTGCTCCAACCTCTGAAAGACAGAGTAGCAGCCAGGATTAGTCGGATTGTTAAGAAGTTAATAGTTTATATAAACCGTAAAAGTGAGAGTGGGCTGTGTAGTGGTTAGCGCTGTCGCATCACAGCAAGAGGGTCGCAGGTTCGATTCCGGGTTGCGGTTCGATTCCAGCTTGCGGCTCTTCTGTGTGGAGTTTGCATGTTCACCCCGTGTAAGCATGGGTTCTCTCCGGGTACTCCGGCTTCCTCCCACCGCCAAAGACATGCTGTTTAGGTTAACTGATGACTCTAAATTGCCCGTAGGTGTGGATGTGAGTGTGAATGGTTGTCTGTCTATATGTTGTCTGTCTCTATGTGCCCTGCGATGGACTGGTGATCTGTCCAGGGTGTCCCCTGCCTTCGCCCAATGCCAGCTGGGATCGGCTCCAGCCCCCCGCGACCCCTAACGGGATAAGCGGTTGACAATGAATGAATGAATGAATGAATGTAAAAGTGAGAGTGACAGAAATTAAAAGTTATTGTAGCAGCCACGATGCTGTGTTCACTGTCTCCAGTTCACCGTCCGGGAGCGTTAGCAGCCATGGTGCAGCATGTAGTGTTGCGCACATGTAGCCACTTTCCCAGTAGAAGTTTCCACTGTACATTTAATTTAGTTTTGCAGGTTGTCAGCTGTGGGTCTGCCCGGTGTAACGATGCTGCATCTGCCTGGATTAACGATAGCGTTTGTCTGACAGACAGTGTGTGTTTTTGTGCTACATTAGCAGCTGCTAACATTGCCGATGGCTTTGTGCCCACTGTAGCGTAACTTGAACAAGTTTTCGACAGACCGTGTGTGTGTGGCGGTAGGGAGGATGGGTTTGTTGGTGACGTTGTAGCTTTGAACGTAGCTGTAGCAGACAGTGTGTGTACAGTTTATTTGTTGGTGAATAAATGCCACAAGGCTACAAGCTACAACTCCTCAGCTGGAAGTCCTGAGCCAACTTCTTGTATCTGCACCGGCTCTCTTTTAAGGTGGACCAGCTTTTCTCCTTAAAGCAACAAGCCACTCCTCTGATGTTTTTCTCGACTCCTTAATTATTAATATTTCTTTTAACCCTCTAACCGATAGCGTTCATTGGTTAAAATGCTTAATGCAAGTTATCGGTTAAATGGTTAATTATTATTAGTAGGTATTCTCACTGGTATACCATAAGGCAACCAGTAAAGATGCTCTGGTTTCCAGGAAATAATTGTAATCAGCTTTTGATATAAAGGTGTTAGAAAACAGTGTAAACTTGCTTTGTTATGCAAGATATATATTTACGGTAAAGTCTATATTACAGTGCCATATCATGACTTCAAATGTGACTGGGCCTCACATTCATGTAACATGAGTAGATGCAAAATTACCTAATTGAGTGGACGGGAAGGATGCTAGTGGGACGATGCAGACAGTTTGTAGAGAAGCCTAGGTGGGTTGTGGGACTGTGATTGGGCTGGGAGCCCCTACACCATGGCTTGGACATTTGAGAAAGGTTATGCTGTGTCAGGACATAGGCCACTGCTTCTGCTGTGCTCCGTCACAAAGCTCATATTTCCTCTGTCCTCCTCTACTCCTGTTACCGTAGCAGCCATGCAAACCAACACTTCCTGGGTGGTTATGTCATGGCTGCCAGGAGGAAAACATAAGGGTTAGGATGCCCTTATTACACCGTGTTAAATCTTAGACCGAGCTGCTGACAGGTGAAAACCTTGTTTGAAAATCAACCTTAAAAGGATGGAGCAGTGAGCACAGCTATTTGTTGACTATTCACTCACTACAACAGACTAGACATTCATCATCACAGTTACTCAGAAGAACAGATAACCTTAGAGTAGTTCTGAACCAGGATATGATGTCCACTATTTTGTCAACTATTTGTGGTATATGTGCCTATAATCTCAACCTGTCTGGTTAGTCTTTATGTAATAAGTCACAACCTAAAGTGGCTTTACGTGACATTTCCATACCTGTAGGTTTATAGCCAAGGCTGCATTTAGCTGCTACGAAATATCAGAGGTATGCCATTTCATTCCAAAATGCAGTTCTTTTCTTTGGATTTGGTGCCAGTCTGTAAGGATGTTTGTGAAGCAAAATGGCTCCACTGAAAGCCCGACTCACATGTCTTTGATTCAGTCTCATCAGATTGGTCTGCAAGCAGCCAGCACTTGACAGGCGTTTGGAAAGGGAAGAATTAAAGGAGTCAGCCACGCTGGCTAAAACTTTACAAACTTTCCCTTGAGATTTATTTGTACTGTCAAAGATCTATCGTGTCGTTTAGACTGTGCGTTTGCATGCTAGGAGCGTGTACCGTCTCAGACAGAGCCAAATACAAGCTAGTGCCACTGTGTGACAGGGTGAGCCTTCAGCGGCCAACACTGTGGTAGAGATCAGTGCATAGCATATGGTGTCTGCCTCTTGGCCCACGAGGCAGCATATAGTATACTGCAGCTGCAGTCAATTCACTGACTCAGGCCTAACATACACAGCCATAGGCGTAGAGACACACATACATGCACAGACAAAACACCTGGATGACACACATACTGGCAGTATAACGTGTGCTGCCCTACAGTAGGCCTCTTGTATTGTCAATAATTCATTGTGTACGCTGTCAAGATGAGACAGATGTTTACATTGTGACTTTTACTACATTTCAAGTACCTTGTCAAGTAAAATATGTATACTGTAGTAGTTACGTATGTATATACGTTTGGACCAGATTACCTCCCGTTTTGGGCATTTGGAGATGTGGCACTATGCTCCCAAATCATTATTTTTAGTGGATTATGGGGATTGTGCTCAATAATTTAATACATTATAATCAACAACAACAGATGCAACATGTGGAAAAGGTTGCGGCTCGGTGCTAATGGTTGATGCCAGTTGTTTACGAAATGTTTTGGGGATAAAGTGATCTAATGCACTCAGATGGAGAGACCTAGTTTCTCTTTGTCGAGAAGGCCATTGAGTGCTTTATTTTTGAGTGCAGCTGTTCAAATATGATTGTGGCCTACACAGATAGAAAAAAAAAAAGAGGCAGGGAGGAAAAACACACAATGCTAGCCCCTTTGGTGCACTGCATGTAAAATATACACTTGTACAGTATGCACACACACGCAGACACACAGTAATTTACTCACCATCTGACACACTCTTTCATCCTACCACCCATCCACTGACCCACACAGAAGACTCACAAAAGAAAACCCCCTTTAGAAAATGAGTCAACCTTACAGTCTTAACCTGACCTATGACAAGTGTTATGTTTAAGAACAGGATTAATGCATTTGGGCATTCCAGTGATTCACTGTCTGGTGGGCTTAAGTGCACTGCATGTTATACCCCATTTTACACCCATTATACTGCCTCAGACCATGAAAGGGGAATACCACCCTTTCAGCTTACAGCCGTAAGGTTGCCATCAGCCGTCAAGTAGAAAGAGAGGTTGTCTTGCCTCTTGAACCGACTCTGTGATGTCACACAGATTAACATATGTACAGAGCATTTTGAAATCTGGAAAATGTGAAGGTGTGAGTACCCAAGCAGACTTTCTGAGGGGAATTCTTAGTGTTCAGGCCGTTAAAATGTTCTTTCTTCATCGTTGACAACATTCTGTGCGCTCACAACCGCAAACCTTTCCACTTTGTGCTTTGAATTAATCTTTTACACAGCACTGTATGTTATAATGGTTTCATACCACAGCTCTTATCTGGTCTTCCTCTTTACGTGTGTGTGTCCTCAGGACCTCCTCACTGCCTCCTCTAGATTGGCCGCTGCCAAGCCAGTTTGGCCAGTATGACCTGAAGATAGAGGTGCAGCCCAAAGCCCACCACCGAGCACACTACGAGACTGAGGGCAGCCGAGGAGCCGTCAAAGCAGCGTCCGGCGGCCACCCAATCGTCAAGGTAACGCACATTTTGAATCCGCTTACTGCTGCTCAGCCAAAAACCTCCACCGTTTTGTAGTTTAACCCTGAAACTGCAAAGATCGTTCCCAAATGCTAACAAGCTCAGCGGTGAAAATCATTCCTGACATCTTATGCATAAAAATGACCAAAATCTCTTTTACAGAACATTAACTTTGGTTTTCTGCTCCATTAAACAAAATATGAGCACTGATGTCTCTACCATACTGAGGATTACATTTCTCTCTGAGGTCAGGACTGATTTACTGTCCGTGTTAACACAATGCTGGCCATGCATTAGTTAAATGAGACCCTGTGCTCTGAGCGCTTATTATCCAGCTCCCACTGCGTTAACCACGCAGCCAGCCTTCAGTGATGAAATCAAACATAAAAGGAAGAGAAGTGAGCTGAACTGAACTTATTTGCTGAATTTAGCAATGGCTGTTTTCCAGTTTGCAGGAATTGCCTTCTGCATGGGAGTGAAATGTTTTCTGTGCTCACAGTTTACACAGGGAGCCATCCTTCATACTTATAATACAGATAGCAATATTTGAATGATAAAATCTTCTGCCTCCTCAAAAGTTGCAGCACCCTCCTGTAATCCACTGATAGCTGCTGCTAAGACTAATTATACATCACTGGACTATAGATAAGTCATTCTTCAGCCTTATATCCGGCCGTTGTCAGTGAGCATCGCATTTAGGGTTTCATTTTACATATTTGCATATGTGGATTGTCACATGGATCCTCTCCCACAGCAAGACTGTCAGTCAACTTGTTGAGGCAGGAAGACAAGCAGGCAGCCAAGAGAGTCGCCACCATAGCCCAGTCAGCTGCTCTGTCATTTGATAGCACCTGCCAGAGACTAGGTGAACCTACGTACGTAGAGCTATGGCTGCTTTTGGAGAGAGAGAGAGAGAGAGAGAGAGAGAGAGAGAGAGAGAGAGAGAGAGAGAGAGAGAGAGAGAGAGAGAGAGAGAGAGAGAGAGAGAGAGAGAGAGAGAGAGAGAGAGAGAGAGAGAGAGAGAGAGAGAGAGAGAGAGAGAGAGAGAGAGAGAGAGAGAGAGAGAGAGAGAGAGAGACGGAGAAAAAGCGGAAGATTTCAGTCCCATTAAAATTTCAAGAACACAGTGACAAGCTTCCTTTGTGCGTATGATTAGGATAGGGCCTTAGAGCTGGACCATGACCATTGTTGTTGTGGAACCCAACAATGGCTGACTGCAGACTGACAGTTCAGTCAGCTGTCCAATCAGACCAGTTGGATTTGCCACGTACAGTCAAATATCCTCTCACATGACTTTCGTTGTCAAATTCCACAGAGCTGAATAAGCATTTAGTCTAAAAAACTAAATGTAGTTAAACGCAACCTTTGTCTTGCTGCAACTGTTGAGTTTTTGTTGTGCACGACTTTAAATCCAGTATATTATTAGTCCCAAGTGCACCATGGATGACCCTACATAAAATCTGTAAAAATAAAAATAGATCTAATTGCAATATATTCTTTCTGTAGAAAGACATGTGAAATGCATTGGAACACAGCCAACTTTGTGTATATTATTATTATTATTATTATTGTTTTGTTATTATTGGTTGCGGGCAATGTGTTATCATTGCTTGGGGCTACAGATGGGAAGCAGGTTTGTCCTTAGTTAACTCAGTCACCACTCATGCACAGTATATACAAGCTATAACAATAAAACACACAACAAACGCTGTGCACAGAATATTTCCTAAAACAACACGGAAGCCCAAATTACTGCCATTTGTTGCTTTAGAAACAGCCTATGTCCTCATGCATTCAGTCATGCAGGCTCCCTCCAGGCCAATCATTAACCATTTCAACCTCAGTTAGACCAAGATGCTATCCTGCCATATGTGACGATGCATAATTTAGCCATCAAATGGTTTCAACCGAGCGTTTGCCACGCTTGCCCTCATTCCTCATCCCCAGAGGGAATTGTTTGGTTGTAGCAGTGCAGTCGGTTTTACTGTAGTGTGAGGACAGCAGACTCTAATTTGTGTGCTCAAAACATTATTTTTAATGTTATTTGTTTTATCTTATTATTGTTATCAGTTTTTGTTGGGTTATATCTTGACCATGATTAGAATCTACAGCAACGCCAGTCACAGCTAATTGCAGTTAAGGTCAAAGAGGTCAAAACAGATGATAAGCAACAAGAGAAATTAAGTTTAATGCAACTGTTGTATTTGTTTTAGATGAGCAAGGTTTCTAAATCACTTTGTTCTGTTGAAAAATTTCCATTTAATAAATCTCCTATAAACTAATTTGGCCGGGTGCCCAGACATGTAGAGTTTTGGAGTTGCAATAAGTGAAAGAAGTCAGACATTCTGTAGCAGTGTGCGCCCATTACCAGAGCTGAAAATGAAAATCAAATGTATTTCTGCTGGAACACACTTTCATGTTCACATAGACAAAGGGAAGCGAGAGAAGCACACAAACAACATTTGCTTGTCATGAGCAGCAGTTTGCAGAGCCCTGTGAGAGAAAATGTGTGGGTGAAAGTTTTATGAGGGAGGGAGCAAGCAACTTTGAATAGAAAGAGTTTTTTATTATAGAATATAAACTCAGAAAAAAAAAGTTTGTTGGGTTATTTTTCTGTTGTTACAATGCTAATTGTCGTTGTATTTCACAATGTTGAAAAGCCTGTTTATTTACCTTCACAATGATGTCCGACTTGTAAGGATCATACATTTGTGGGATGAGCAACACAGCTGAATATGTGGGTAAAGTTGCTGAAATTCTCTGCCAGTGCTAAACAGTGTATTCTCTTGTTGATATTGACCCCTTTTTTGTGCTTCAGGTCCGTACTCCGACTGGCAGCACTGATCGGTAGCAAATCATCTGATGTCAAAATCCTGTCAGAAAAGAGATGAGGAGTAATGTTTTGAAACAAAATTTTTACATGAACCATGTTGGTTTTGAAAAAGCTGATTTTTCAGACTGGAACGGATCACTTTGTAATGCTGGGTCTGGTCTTGTGGTGCCTGATTGGCAGCACCTGGAGCTCAAAACAAGAGTCAGCAGGAGAATACACTGTTGAAGAAGACAACATTTGAAGAGAGTTCTGGCAAATTGCGCTTGGGCGCTGACCATATAATCAGCTGTGGGTAGACATCATTGTGAAGTTAAATAAACAGGCTTTACAATTATGTGAAATACAATGACAATTGGCATTTTAGCAACAGAGAAATAATCGACCAAACACAAATTTCATTTTTTTTTTTTAGAGTTTATATGATATTAAACTTTAAGAAATCTTGACATCATTCTGTATCCAGCTAATATACATATTGCTCTACTCTTTTCAGTGCAGTGGCAGTTAATCATTTTAATAATTCAACACTGATATAGTTAAGTCCAGCTGTAAATTTTAACTTTTAATAATAATATTAATAATTATAATAATTTGAGGATACACTTACGCAACCCGCCTTTGTGTCCTTTTATAGTGTAGTAGACACTGAGAATCAATATGAAATGAACAGCTGGCTTGTGCTATGTGATAGTATCAGAACTTGTCCAGCAGGTCTAACAGTCTTTGTTTACTCAACATATAGTCCTCTATTGTCTGGCTTCTTATCCTTTTTTGATGCACCGTGCAGTAAAAGTACTGTATTGAAAGGTCATTTCTTCAACCTGTGATGTCATTATTGTTTTTACAGAAACACAAAAACCGGCACACGCTCACTATGTGTTGTATTATTGTTTGAAGTTATCAGAAGATCACAACTTGAGATGCTAGATAGAAGATCAGACCTGTGTTAAAATGAAAGAAACACAAAAAAAGCAAAAACGTGGGACATTACTGGAGGGCATCCAGCCACTGTTTTGACCCAGTATGGACGTAAGGGGGTCAGACCACTTGAAACCGTTAACAAGCTCGCACATATCATGTTTCCCAGGTGCACTGTGGGTGTGAAGTAAACTATTCCCTGGAGGCCGGGTGACACTTTTGCCAACGTGTGTGGTTGCAGCTTCTCTGCCACAGAATTTGAATACATAGATAGGACATTTTTGACTATATTTCTGTGCGGGCAACATTGTTATGATGGTAAACATTGCTATGTAGTTAGAGGTCTATAAAATAGATTAGTTGCTTATACTCTCGCAGCTGCCCTTTCTACAGACTCTACTTCTACTAGGGCCAGGTGATAGTTCAATATGATAATTTATCGTTTTTTAATGGAATCATATTGTGATAAAATGTTATATTTCAAGATATTGTGGTAAACAACTACACCGTCTAAATAGCTAATAACAAGCATGTACGAACACAGATTTCTCAGAAAATCTATTTAAATGAAAAAAATACTCTTTCATTTGTCAAGTCTTTAATTCACAGAGTATACAAATACCATGTGGTTATTTCATATAGACTATTTATTGAATTAGCCAAAAACATGCAGTATCATGATATATGACCCCGACACAAGGGATGGCTACTTATTTACAAAATCAATAATATTATAAAATTAAAAATGGTCCTTCAGAGTCCAACATCAGAGTAATGGCCTTTTTACATAGCAACAGTCTGCTATAAAGAAATAACAGACGTAGAATGTCGTGATGGACCAATTAGAATTGAGTATTGAACAAAATTGTTAATAAATTGGTATAGATGTGTATGTATATAGAGAGAGAAATATGAAATGACCTACAGTATATCTACTTTTCATTCTCCTTGGGTCTTGACTATGGTGGTGTGACGTCACCATATGACGGCATACATGTAGCTGCCATCTGGTCATGGTGGTGACTTCCTTTTGTGGCCATGCTGTTGCCAGATCAGTGCACCACTGAGCTGCTGTGTCAACAGAAAAACAAGACAATGTCTGGTCTAGTTTACATATGTTCTAACAATGATCACAACATCTACATGTCTATGTGTAGGCGTCTACACGTCTATAAATCATCTACAGCTATATCAAAACATGTAATAATGTTTTTTGTTATTCAGTTAGTGTGTATGAGGAAGAAGATCAAGTAATTATGATGTCCTCTCCTTGGTGTGTTCATACTGAATTCTTCTGGCTTTGTATTTTTCATCAGGCTTGTTGAACCAAACGCTATTCGGATCAGGCAGAATCAGGGCTGTGTCAGCTGTTTGATTTCTTCGTCTGGCGTGTTTGAAGTCTGCAAACTAGGATTTCTTGGCACAGACATTTGTGTTTTGAGACAGTACAAATGCAAATTTAGTAGCAGTCCGTATACAGTTGTCTGTATGTCTTTACATTTCACAGGTGGTTAGGAAGCCTGAGGGCAGTTCTGTGGCATCTAACCAGGTTTCCTCTAGTGCTGAATGCCCTCTCTGTAAGTGCTCTGGTAGCTGCAGTGCTCAAAGCTTGTTTTCACTATTTCTTTCCGTTTTGGAAAGTTGACTTCGTGGAGGGCCGCATCGCTGTCAGAATCAACTCTTTGCATTTACCGTTGCATTGCATCTATTGCTTGTCTGTCGAAGAAAGCAGCTGTTTGGGCTTGTGGGTTCTTCTTAGACACTTCTGCTTCTGCTTGCAGAGTGTTGCTGGATTTGATGAATCTCAATAGTTCTCTGTCAGGTGACCTTCGGTTGCAGTTTTGAGAGGTCTGTATACTACTGGGAAGCGCACACCAATGTCCTTTAGCAGGTGGAGTACTGGCTTCAAGTCCGGTCTCAGAGTAACATAATCTGTACCCAACAAGGCATTGACCGACTTTTGCAGACAAGCCCAGGCTTTTGTTTGCAAACTCAAGGATATTTCTATTCTGGCATATAGGCACCAATACCTGGTTTTCCTGTGTTGGGAACTTTTAACTTTTATCTCTCAGTGTCCTTTAGCTGGGAGTCCCAACAGGTGTTTCACTGATCAGATTGTGGTCCAGCAAACTGTGAGGCTACTAGCTTTTTGTCTTCATGCTCTGTTTGTGGCCAAATTTTGAAATTGATATCTTTGAAATTATGTTGATGTTGTAAGGTTGATTTTAAAAATGTCTTATTTTTAAACTGTAAAGAAACAAAATGAAATAGCTGGTCTGTTAGTATCAAAACAAGACAGGATTTACTGTAACTTAAGTCTTCAACAGTGACAATTCAACACCCACACACATAGGGCAAAAAGGCATCGTTAATGGTTCATAAGTGCTTAATAAAGCACTTATTAACCTTAATAAGCATAGTTCTCCCTTTGGTTCTGGTACCTGCTAAATAGTATAGTTCCCTGTTAATAAGTGCATCGTTAACTGCTAATAAATATATAATAAAGTATGTATTAGACTTAATAAAGCGACAAAAAGGGGTTAGTAAAGGTTTAACTATGACAGAATAGGCAAGTGAGTTAAATTCAATAAATATGTTTTTAATGCTATTATAAGAAATTATAAGAAACTCATAAGTGTTTATGTGCATTCTTAAGTAGTCTATCTACTCTTAACAAGTTTTTTAATAAGTCCTTATAAATGTCTTTTAATTTATCAAATGTATTTATATTTCTATTGTTAACATTTCAATAGTCTTATTAACACATATTAACGTTAATAAGCATCTCAAAGACTTATAAGGGCCTTATTACCTATCCTACCTACTTACCTATTCCCTAACTAACTCTTATTGTGGAACCTGAATATATAGAGCGTTACCCAGTCTCTCATATACACACACATGCACACAGTGAAGAGTTCATCTATTAGAAATAAAACAGTTCATTATGAAATTATTCACTTGCTATGTTGTTTTGAAGTTGCAAGGGATTCACCCAGTTACTACATTTTACTCTGGTGCTGTTGACAGATTATAGATGCAAAGATTGGTTTCGTGTGAATTTTTCAGAGCATCTCTGTAGAATTTAACGGCTCAGTTGAGGAGCAGTTTTAGGTCAGCGATTACTAACCTGTGGTTTTGGGCCCCAGACACAGGATGTAGGAGCTGTTAAGAAATGCAGCCACAAAAAATAAGCGGCAAATGAGCCACTGAGGGGATCCTATTGTCAAGCTCAGGTCAGAATGATATAGATTTTGTTTAACACGGATATTATTATACTCCAACAAGCTCATGTTGTGAGCTAGTACTTTGTGTGTGTGTCTAACTGATCACTTGTATCACTGATCACTTGTATCATTGTGTGACTTTGAAAGCAATAGCGTGATGTATGTGGTGATTAATGTAATGATATCAGTAGACAGACATGTCTTTGAATTTTGTCACAGAAACTCAGAAAAAACTCTGAATGAGCTGCAGTTGTTGGGAGTAGAGCGTTTGGCAGATTTTTTATTTTTTTTAATTAGGGGTGGGATATAGATAGGGATGGGGGGGAAAAAAATTGTATGAGTGGCGAGAGAAGAACATCGTCCTAACTGGGAGAAACTGTACAGACACAAAATGCAGATTGGAGACAGACCATAAGTGTTGTTCAATAAATGTTTAAGTTAAGAAATTTTTGTGTAGCATTCATTATTATTAAGCTGTTTATTTTATCAGATTTTATCAAAATCACATCATACATCAGCCTTCTGCTGGCGTGAGTGTGGGGGGGGGGGGGGGGGGAATCGGCATTGGCCATAAAAAACCCATATAGGTCGACTTCTAGTTGGGAGTTTGACTAATACCATTAAGAAAGACACAAGGGTGTTTACCAGCTGTTGATCAGTGACGGGTGTCTTAAAGCCTCGGCTGGCAATGGTCACAGCACTCCACTCCTTTTCTGTCTGTATGTACAGTAGCCAGTCAAACAAAGGCCACAAAGTGTGACTGTGTTTACATTGAGTTGTGTTGACAGCCATGATTCATAGCTCAGGGTTCTGTGAGGAATGCTGTGTATTTCTATGCAAAGACCGACACCCGGGCTAATGATATCATTACTGTTGTCCACAGTATAACTTTGTTGAAGCCGACCAGTAGTAGAACAGTTATCTCTTCTTCATGTGTACAGCACAACAAAATAGGAAACCTGTTACAGAAATGTTCACCCCTCCTAATCCACTGGTTGCCAGAGAAATCATTGAACTGATGGCTGAAAGACTTTATTTAAAATAAAGATGCATTTGAGCAATGTTCCACTATACATAACACAAACGTTGATACAACACACGTTCTACAGACTTGAAAACAAGCACTGCTGTGATAATCTGCAAATGGAGGATATTTAGAAAAGATCCTCATGGTTCTCACTTTGTTGTTGCCATACGACTGACCACCTGACCCTTTTGAAACAATTGTATATTGCAGGCCGGCTTCGTCAGCGCCTGGCTGAGTAGCTGTTTTAACCATTCCTCTTGGGGCTAACTGCAGACCATAATCGGTACACCTGTTGCTAGGAGACATATAAGTCCAAAGCCTCTCTGGCTTGCTGAGGTATCCTTGTGCGTATTTAAACAGCTTAATTGAGTGCTGCAGCACCCACACAAATATAAGGAGCCCCTCTGGTATTACCTGCTGCTGCGCATCGAGGCAGGCAGACACAACAGAAAAAAAGGCTGCCAGATAGAGGAGAGAAACAGTCACACTCACACATACAGACACACCACACAGAGCTATACTTTACTACAACACAAGTCAAAAATATTATGTCCACCTTTAAACCTGTTGCAACGGGTAATAAATCTAATTGTTGCCAAGGTTGGTAACAAGGATTTGAAAAAGAGAACAATTTACATACTTATATTTCCACTGGCGTGGTGGATGCATTAAATGATTTTGATCCCAGCGCTTGAATGCATGGCCATAACCCCATTTTCGGTGCCTTTAACCCCTTCCCTTATTCCGTCCATCTACTTGCCCTCTTGCCTTGTGTCGCTTTTGCCCTGACAAGTCCTCTCTCTCTCTCTCTCTCTTTCTGCTGACTCTCAATAGACCGGCAGCCATAATGAGGAGACATGCACAGACAACAATGCAGAACCATGCAGTTTGCACTGTGTGAACTGGCTGGAGCGAGTGCCGCTTTGCCCCAGGGCTGTATTTGATATAAACATGTTGGAAGCTTGGCTCTCATTTGTTGTAATCAGGCTTAGCGCACAGCGAGAAAACAGCCACCGAGAGGGGGAAGAGAGAAATGGAGAGGTGTGTGTGTGTGTGAGAGAGAGAGAGAGAGACAGAGAGCGAGTGGGGGAGGATAGAAATGGGAATAAGAGGAATTGAGCTTGGACCAGTCTAGCAAGGCCATATACAGCCCTCATGCAGTATACAGTAAACGCTCCTGTTGTGTGTGTGTGTGTGTGTGTGTGTGTGTGTGTGTGTGTGTGTGTGTGTGTGTGTGTGTGTGTGTGTGTGTGTGTGTGTGTGTGTGTGTGTGTGTGTGTGTGTGTGGCTGCGCATAAGCGTGCGCACGTATTGACCTTGTTTAAACAAACAGTCAACCGGCCCCCTGGCTCTCTCTGCCCTCCCCAGTGTGCTAGGCAAACAGCAAGCCTGTGTGCGCTGCGTGAATGTGTGTGTGTGTGTGTGTGTGTGTGTGTGTGTGTGTGTGTGTGTGTGTGTGTGTGTGCCCATAGATCCCAGGTCATGGTGCCACAGTGGGGAAACCACTGCCAGATAAAATGGGCCCACTCATGACCTTGACCACCATTGCTCCTGTTTTTACATCTGTTGCACACACATGCTACCCAGACACACACTCTCATACACACACACACACACACACACACACACACACACACATACACACATCACAAACCTAAAGTTAGTGCGCTTAAATCCACACATTCTAACACACACACCATCTCCGACACAAGCTTCGCGGCTGCAGTTTACATCAACGTGAGTGTGCGTAGCTGCTCGCTCGCACACACACACACACACACACACACACACTCCTGCATACACACAGAGAGTCTCACCATGGCAACAGTGGAGCAACACAGGGAAACAACTTGGCAGAGTCAGGCGCTCGCTGTGAGGAAGTGTCGAGTTACGGCAGAGGGCTGGAGCTGAGGTAGGTGAGAAGCGAGGACAGGGACAGAGAGGAGAGAGTGACAAAGGGAAAAGAAGTGAGAAGAGGTGGAAAGGGGGAGGAAGGGAGGTCAGGATAGGAGAGGGAGTGAAGAGGAAAAGGTGAAAAACATAAAAAAAGCAGAGAGGGGAGGATGAAGTGAGATAAAGAGGAGCAGAAAATGAATGAGAGAAGCGATGCTTGCAGGTAGTTGTCACTGAAACACAGTGTGAAGAGCAGCTGATGTGCTCCATCTTAGTTTTGCCCTGTACTGTAAATACCCCATTGTCTCAAAGAGCCCCGATCAGCTCAATACTGCTGTCATTTATGTATTTTAAACAAAGTTAAAGGTTGGTGTGTGAGTGCATTATGCATGGGTGTCTGTTTATGTGCAGTGATGGGAGATGTTTTCCTCCCCTCGGCTTGCTCGCCTTATTACTGGATCAGTGGAACAGATGATGGCCCAAAATAGTTGGGGACTTTATTTAGTGGGAGCTGAGTATGTAACCGTATCCAGTGGTTTTATTTTAGGGGAGGGGGTTCATCTTAAATTCGATCCACAGTCAGAAGCCGTAAGTTAGTTACCGGGACATGTGACCGGCTTTAATGTCAGCGTGGTTTAATATAAGAACTGATCTGTATCAGGCCTCAGTTACTTGCTGACTGACCAGCTGGGCTGCACTCTGGACAGGCAGAAAGGTGAGGAGTTAAAAAGTGCAGAGACCACCCTCCTGTGGTATTTCACACTCAAGCATAGATTTAGAGGGGTGGCAGAGGGGGTGACTCAGGAATGTGAAACGAGTCAAGGGTGTGTATGTGTGTGTGTCGTGTGCATTTCAGTTGCCGAGAAGCCTCCTCCGCCAAGACCATGCTACCGTCCATGTGTGCTTGTTTACATGTCCCGCTGTTTGCAGGTGGTGCTTCACCTATTTTCTGAATCTAAGGTGCAAATAAGCTATTTGAGGAGCTCATGGCATCATTTGTACTCAGCAGTTGTTGCACAGTTTTAACGCAGGCTTAGGGATTTGAAATGTTGCGTTCAGGCTTGAAAGCTAATTGCATTGATTTGATCAATTGAAATGAATGAATATCGTAGCATATTACAACATATTTCTTTTCCTGTTCCCGCCCTCATGTACCCGCACCATGTGCCCTTGTTGCTAAAGTAAATGTTATTCCTTGAACCAGCCCCGCATTGTGAAGCTTACGTGTGCTTAGTTACTGTTGACTGAATCAGTTTTGTTACTTTTCACAGTTTACTTTTGCAAGCCGCTGTGTTTCTTCCAATCACTTTAATGAATCAAGCTGAGCAGAATTTGGAACATCAAACAGAAAAACAATTGTGTTTTTAGTAGCAGTTGTGACTGAATTGGCCCGCCCGTGCGGTATGTTTCTGTCTGGCCGGCACTGTTGATTCACTGGGACTGCTGAAGTGAGCTCTTTCTTTCTGGCCCTCTAATCAGGTTTTCCTGGTTGATTATTTGATTTGGAAAGAACCTCTTTGGCCTGCTAAGTGTATGTTTGTCAACACTCTGGCTCCACACCAAATCCCTCATGTGCCGAGAAACAGAGGACACAGAGAGCGAGGCAGGGATGAGGAGGGTAAATGGGTGGAAAGGAAAAACTGAGGGACCTTTTTGTTTCATGGTGACATGTTGTGGTGTTGCGTAGAACTGGAAAAAAATGTCTTAGACAACTTCTACTTTATTGCACACAATGTTAAACATGTTTAACTCGACTAGAAATCCAAGGTATCACATTGGCATTGGTGTTCAAGAAATGCCTCTTCTTTTAACTTACAGGGCTGTTTTCTTCTAATATTATTCCCCATTTTTGCTGTACATTTTGTAGTGTTTTCAGTTTTGTTTTTTTTTTTACATCTGTCTTTCCTCCCTCACAGATACATTCCTCCAGACACTGTTAACCCATTTTATGCTGTCTGGAACACACATGGTGCTGCGAATAAACATGCCCTGATTTATTGACACACACACACACACACACACACACACACACACACACGAGTGTGCACTACATGCATGCACACATACACATGCGCACTGTCTGTGCTCACTTCCACAGTGTGCAGACATGACCATAAAACAAGCAACACAACCCACAAGACTGTTGATTCCTGAGACTCTGTGTTTCTTTGAATCCAGAATAATGGTGTCATTTATAGCCGCGGATCCGGATTCAGACCGGGGCGCGTAATTACCTGTTAGGTTGTTACTGGCGAAGATTTGTACTTACATGTGGCTCTTAAGATCTAATGTGGTTTTCAAAGATGAACCCATTACTGGTCATGATAGAGGCCTCATGCTGTTCCTCGCTGCAACTTCCTTCCAAATACATTTCATGTGCCACATTCAGCAGTTTTGAATCCAGCTTGACAAGTGAGGAATGATCTCACTCTATGCCGAAGGTGAGACGTTTAGACGTTTGATTTTAGAAATACATGCTGTCACCATGAGTTTGTATGTGTTTTAGTGTGACAAGGAAGCTGCTTTCTTTGGTCATCATCCCTGTGGTTAGTGTTACAGATTTCATTCAGCACCCTCTGTCCAAGTTTAAGCTTATTTACAGACACACACACCCAAAAACTGTGAATTACAGATCTGTTTAGTCATTCACTCTGAATCAGACATGCCTCCATCACTGAGCAGTTGAAATACATACAGAATGTGCCCGAGGTGTTTCAGCATACCTTGGGGGGTGGAGTTTTTGCTTCAAAATGAAGCCTGGGGGGGTTGGAAATTACATTTTAAAAGACCTAAGTAATCATTGATTTATTGGTACTGATAAACAAACCTTTCCCTATGTATTTATACATGACTATAACTGCCACTTCCCCATGAAAATACAACAATGCTTTCTACAGACATTTGGTGAAGTAGAAGTTGGAGAGACATTTTGAAAGTCAAAACATTCAAATCTCCTCTCAGATAAGTCTTACCTTTCTAGGGCTGTGTATTGGAAAGAATCTAGCGATACGACTATGACTTGGGGTTATGAATCAATATATTATACTTATTGCAAAATGCAATATCTTTAAATTTTCAAAGTCTAATTTTAGGAAGCTTGTTATAGTATGAAGAGTAAGAACAGTAAAATGAGTCAGAACAGTTTGATATGCATTTGCATTTATCACAGTCGCTGTAACGTCATAGCTCTACTACTCTACTATCTACACTGACAGGGAGCCTCTTTGCAAATGATAGAATATTAACTGAGTTCATCATTGCATGTAAACTATTAGTTAAAAGCCAATACATTGTTTTTGAGAATCAATACGGCATCACAAATCATAAAATCGTGATACTCAATATTTTAAATATTTTCTTACACCCCAAACTCTATCTAGCATAAAATAAAATCCTTGTTTCAGTTCAGTGCAAGGCTAATATTGTAACAGGGTTCCTGCAGAGTCTTAAAGAAGTCTGAAATGCAATAACCGTAATATAAGTCCTCCAGATGTCTTAAAATGCCATGAAATGTCTTAGATCCAAGTTTGGCAGGTCTTAAAAATTCATTAAATTTACTTTTATTGCTAAAGAAATGCATTGTATTGCTTTTAAATGTTTTGGTTTTTGAGCACACTGTAACTAAAACTATATTCAGATAGCATCTGGAGCTACACCTACACTGAAAGATGAGGTGCGCTGGACTTTACACTTGGTAACAAAACATCAGTCAGATGGCAGCATTGACCATATTGATGTTCCAGTTTTCTTTCATATCCGTAGTACTTTCTTGCCAGTATGGATGTGAAGTTGGTCTTACGTAGCGTTCATTGTGTTCTTCAATGGATGTGAAACGTGTCTTAAATTGCATTCATAATGGATAAAACAAGTCTTAAATTTGACTTGTTGAAACCTGCAGATACCCTGTGTAAATATGTGCTTCTTTTGGTCATTTTTATTTCTTAACTGAGCTTATGTGCACTCAGTAGGCAGACAGGTGAACATCGGGTGTTATGGGGAGCTCAACCCATAGCAGGCCCACAGCTGATTAACGTCTTCCCCCAGCTCACTCTGAAGCTGCATTAGTTTAGCCAGCCTGGACCTGCACTGCTCATCCCAGACTTGTGTCACTGAGATAACCACACTGGAGAGGAAATCGTCCTTGCTTCTTGGTAATGGATGCTAATCAATTTTCTATCTGGAAAAGTTACATATTGAAGGGGGTTAGGTTAAGGTAATCATTGTGCTCCTAACTAACTTGGTGTAAAGTAATAACTAAAAGTCTTATTTTGTCTACTTGCCAAAAAGCAGATTTTCCCTTTTGTTATTTTTAATTCAAGCCTCTCTTGGGAACCATTGGGTCTTTATTGAGCTCAGTAGCTTAACCCTGTTCACATACTGTACAAGGTTTTTATTTGGCTAAGAACAGTGAAGCATTATTGAGATTCAAGCACCGCCGTCCTGCCTGCCGAGTATCTGCCTCTGGAGGCTCGTCCTCTCACACAACCCGCTGTAATCACACAGCATGTCAGTTTTTCCACAGCTCAGTTCAACGTAGGTGCCCCCCATACCTTAACTTCTTAAACCACAGGGGATCATCTCACAAGTAGCAAATAAGAGAGAAAGAGCGGGAGATGCAAATATGAGCACAGGGTACCAGTAAATACAATGTCAGCCATGTTCCCATCAACACCAGTTCCACCATTTGGTGTAAAAGTACACCTTTTACCATTGTTGGAAATAATCCTGCTGCCAGTGAGCTTAATAATTGGCTTCGGGGAAAGCCAATATTTTGAAACCAAGTATGCATGTCTTTGGTAGTGCTTGCTCACTGTTTTTTCACAGGTACATTATGTTTCCAGGGCCTGATTGTGACCAATTTAATCCATTTTATTTTAGCTGGTTTTGGAACAGCGCATGACAGATCCCAAGCTACACACTTTCTCTCCTTCCTTCCACTCACCATCACTTTTTGTACCAAACACTGACAGAGCAGTGTGACGCAAACCTGCTGGGAGGAAAGGGTCAGTAGCCAGCTGTGGTGGTGGTTGAGGCTTGGCAGTTCCTAGGGTTGAAACGCCAATGAATGGCCTTGTTCTTTTCTGTTAAACTCAATGGGCTGCCCTCCATCTGAGCTGGAGGTGAGGGTAGTACGGAGGGAGTGTGTCTGTGCACAAGGGGGGAGGGGCTGCCATTTTGCCGTCACACAGTCTGCCAACTACAACATTACAACAGTGGTGGGATTGTGTGGCCTGTGTCTCTGAGGAGGACGAAAGGCCCTGCTCTCCTTTCCATCTTCCCCTTGTCTCTACCTGACACGCAACACTTTTCCTCCATCCAACACCTCACCTGACTGAGCGGAGACCGGGGTGCTAGCACTCAGGGACTAATGGAGAGGGCAGCTGCTAGTCGTGGTGCCTTATGCCAACTAGGTTGGCACGCATGAACCACTGGATTTGAAAAGGCTGTTGACATTTTTACTGGCATACTTTATTCCCCTTTTAAGCCACAGTGCAACCAAAGGCTTTTTATATGCACAAGACCTCACAGAATGAGCTGAAGACCATGTGAATGATGCTTTTGTATAATTCAGCATCCATCTTTTTGTTTATTAATGTGATGATTTAGCACACCAGCTTGTTTGCTCTTTTCATAATCTCTTAAAGCCGACTCAGTTCTGTTAGTTTTCTTTTTTGTGGTAGGCACTGTAGATGCAGTACGATTTTTAACTGGTCTTGGAACGATTGACCAAACAGGGTTTCAAGTTCTGTGGCGAGGTTTTTAAAGGTAACCATGTTCTGCACAGAATCCTGTCAAGGCGGCAGGCGTGCACGGGGGAAAAATTATAAGTCTATTAGTTGAAAACACCAGTGTCAAACTGTTTGGAGGCCAAAAGCGCCAGATGAATCTCCAGTGGCTCTGCCAGAAATATCGCAACACCCTCGACCTGACATTTAGATTCCCTCCAAAAAAGGTGGCCTTCTGAAGGCCGGTGGAAACGAAGAGAGTATTCCTTTGTTCACACTTCTCATCTGGACCCCGGCAACTCACATCTGTTTTCATTCTGTTTTTCTATCTCTTTCTCTGTCATGTCTCAGCTCATTGGCTACAGTGAGAAGCCCATCAACCTGCAGATGTTTATCGGAACAGCAGACGACCGTTACTTGAGGCCGCACGCCTTCTACCAGGTGCACCGGATCACCGGGAAAACCGTCGCCACAGCCAGCCAAGAAATTATCGTCTCCAGCACCAAAGTTCTCGAAATTCCTCTCCTGCCTGAAAACAACATGTCAGCCGGGTAGGTGTCTGAAGCACTTCAGGGTTACATTAAATAGTTATGAGCTTACTACCATGAAGGAAAAATAACCACTTTTATGATCATATAGGGTTGTAACATCTTCCAGGGGACATTTAATAGATTTTCTTAATTCAAACCAACAGTCGAGTGCAGAGCTAAAATCTTTCTCATGGCGCAGGGAAGCAAACTTAATTCAGAAATTTATGATTCTGCATCACCTGAATGATTATATTTATATAGGGTCTGGTTTTATTTGCATTGAAATTCATAGGAAGGGATTTGGTATGGATTTCCTCATTTACAGATGTAATAAATCATATTCACAGGAATTTTTATTTTGTGAATTCAACACTTAATTTGCCTCTCATTGCCACTCCCCTGCTGGGTTTGTGGTTGGTTTTATTACTCCCAGGCCTTTGCTACTTAGGCATGTCTTAGTGATTGCCGTATGCAGCCAACTATTTTCCCTCTGCCTTGCAGTATCGACTGCGCTGGCATCCTTAAGCTGCGTAACTCGGACATCGAGCTGCGGAAGGGGGAGACGGATATAGGGAGAAAGAACACTCGGGTCCGCGTGGTCTTCCGAGTGCACATCCCTCAACCCAACGGGAAGGTGCTGTCGCTGCAGGCTGCCTCGATTCCTGTGGAGTGTTGTGAGTGTCAACTTCCCAGCCAGAGTCTCACACACACCCAAACATGTTCATTCAGAAAACCACACACAGACACAACACACACACACACACACACACACACACACACACACACACACACACACACACAAACCTTTCCACACACTTCTTTATTAGCAAGCTTCCAGTTTGACATGTTGATTTAATCTACTGTTTGCTCTCATTGAAAGTCACTTTAGATAAAGATGACTGTCTGATAAATGTTAAAAATGTAGATGTTCTGTCTGCTGCCACAGCTCCACAATAAATACTACCTTTTGTGTTGAGGTAATCAGAGAGGTAATCTGTGGTCGTTTAGAGGCCATATTTTTTGGCAATTTTCTATGAGGTTATAAGGTGCTTCTGTTAATTTCTCTGCTTATATTATAGTGCATTCACCCAAAAAAAATAGCCTGCAGCGCGAATGAACACAGCTCAGCAAATGATGATTTTCTCCTTTTCTCCTCAACCCCTGCTGCGTCTCTCCCAGCCCAGCGTTCGGCTCAGGAGCTGCCCCAGGTGGAGAAATCCAGCCTGACCAGCTGTCTGGTCAGCGGGGGAGAAGAGATGGTCATCACCGGCTCCAACTTCTTCCCAGAGTCCAAGGTCATCTTCCTGGAGAAAGGCCCTGGTACGTGTTATGTCTGCACAGCAGCTTACCCTTGAACCACCTCTGCAGAAACAGCTTGTGCCAATTAAGTGTGTAAGAAATCATGTTTCATGGTTGTCTGACAGATTTGATCAGAGAGGCCACCATGAATAAAACAAGACACGTGCCATTTATGTGGTCTGTTGGACAGTGAGGTTGGAATCAGAAATTTTGTAGGCCTGCAGAAGGTTATGAAGTTTTTATAGTAGTCATGACTGATACTTGTCTGTAGGGATGTGAGCGAGACATGTATCATTATCTTAGCCTCAACAAGTCCTCTGCAGTATTCCCACAGGGTATTTTGTCAAACGCAGAACAGATTTATGTCTGCTAGTAATACTGTCAGGCAGGCATGAGGCATTTCACCATATGTGCTGATACAGCCTTTACGTTGCCGTATATTCATAATATTTTCATGACAATGTTAACACAAAATTTAGCATAATATCTTGTCCACATTTAGATTAATTCTAGGGCTGGCAATAAATTTAAATATTGAGTTGAGATTAATCATAAATGAATCACATTTTTTTAACTGTTCAGGTCTGTACCTTGACTCCCTACGGGAGTGGGCAAATTTGCTTTGCTATTAATTATTGGAAATCAATTAACAACACAAAATTGTCCAGAGATCCTCACAGGTACTGTATTTAGCAGACAAAATATGCTCAAGTCATAACATGGCAAACTGCAGCCCAACAGGCAACAACAGCTGTCAGTGTGTCAGTGTGCTGACTTGACTATGACTTGCCCCAAACTACATGTGATTATCATAAAGTGGGCATGTCTGTAAAGGGGAGACTGGTGGGTACCCATAGAACCCATTTTCATTCAGATATCTTGAGGTCAAAGGTCAGGGGATCCCTTTGAGTATGGTCATGCCAGATTTAATTTGGAGCTTTATTTAACCTCCTTCATGACCAGCTATTACGGCATGGGTGGTACAATGGATTCATTAGGTTTTATAGTTTCTTATGGTTATTGTCACTCTAGCTTTAAAACTGAGCCCACTTCAACCTCCCAAAGATTGAATAACGGCTGGGCCAGACGGCAGCCCGTCAGATTTTTAAGAGGTTAACATTAATAATCGCAAGTTGTGTTAGTGCGTTAAAGAAATTTATGCCGTTAAAAGAAATTTGTGAAAATACGTTATTATTGCATTAACTTTGAGCCCTAATTAATTCATTTTTTATATCAAGATCAAACCATTACAGTATATACATAAAATAAGAATGTTAAATTGTTCATCATCCACACTTTTTTTTTTGCTTACCCAAACACTGTTTATTAAGAAAATGAAAATGTTTTGTTTTAATTAATATATGGGACAAATAAAGTAAGAGTTTACAGAAAATATATGTAGAAAATCCAACATGCATAGTGAAGGTGGGCAAAACTTCATGTCATTGCTATCGAGAAAACATACACACTTAACAGGACAGACCAATATGGAATGAGATACTCAAAACAGATGCATGCTTCATACTTCAATGAGTATTTGTGACCTTAAAGATTCTTATATATGTTAAACAAATACCAAGGCTGAAGAGAATACTTAGTTAAACTCCCTGTGCTATTCATCCTGTTTCTTTTAAGTCACTTGTCTTTCTCTGCCTTATCTAGTTTTCTCTTTTGTAAATCACACCGTAATCAAAACACATGTAGTAGCCGTTCCCTGGATGGAAATTTTAAATGGATAACATTCGTCGAGCCAGTCTCTGCCTGCCTGAGGAACCTTTGTGATTTAGAGCAACAGAATCAAGTTCACACATGGCAGAAAGTTGAGTGGTGTTGTTTTTGTGAGCGAGAGCCATTCTCTGAGATTTTCTAGGAGACTACAAAAAAAAAAAAAAAAAAAAAAAAAAAAAAGCAGTGTGGAGGAATGTCTTTAGCTCTTTCATGTGTATCAGGTGAAGCATGGCAAAGAAAAGTAGCATGGTTGAAACAACTCACTGATAATGGTCAAGTCTCTATAGCACAGCAGCATGTGGAAAGCTTAGAGAGGTGCATCTTGGGTAGGGAGGAAAGCTGGGCCCCATGGTGCACGTAGGCAGCAGGCTATGGAAGGAGACAGAATATGAAAGAGGAGGGGAAGATGATGTTGATTAGCTTTGTGTAAATGATCCCCCTCATTATGACTAATCCGCCTGCTTTTAGTGCAGAAAGGCACTGATTGGAGTAAGTATAGGAATGGAAGAAAAGAAAGAAAGAGAGGCAGTGACAGATATTTTTCCACCATCTCTCATAATTGAAAGATGACAGTAGATTCATGAGGCACTGGAGAGACTGGCCTATTGTTGCTAGTGCACAGAGATTATGGGATGGTATTATAAATGAATTTCCGATATACAGAAGCAGTTCATGTGAGATTGTGTTTTAAAGCATTTAAAACTGTAATCCAATAGTGTAGGTTTGATATCTCTTGGCATGCAACATTTTCTACGTTCTGATAAAGCAAAGCTTTGGTGTGATTCCTGTTTGTTGTTACCTGCAGTAGGCAGAAAGGTTTTGGCATCACTGGGCAAAAATCCCATAATAACCTTTCAGCATGTTGTAATTCAAGTGTTCTGAGAGAAAACTAGACTTCTGCACCTCCTCATGGCTGTTTTCAGGCTTTAAAATATCTAGTGCATGACAGGAGACTTCGACCAATCACAGGTCGCTTCAGACAGAGAGAGAGCGTTCCTATTGGCTGTGCTCCGGCTGGTGGTCAGTGCTTAGTATTTCTTCAGCTGATCTCAGCGTGGCTGCTCGGTTACAAACTTTCTCATTTTACGGCTAAACAGTAACTACAATAGAAATAGGCATTACAGTAACAGAATATTGATTCATATCGAAGTTTGTGAGTGATTGACAGCTGCTCAGGTGGCAGACTCCAGCTCGGCTCTGATTGGTTGTTTTCTCCGGTCTGTTTCTCCAGAGGACACAGAGATGCACATGATTTTTTCCAGATTACCTGCCTCATGCTCTGCTGTCAGGATATAGTGACCTTTTTATAAAAATAACTTTTTTAATAATATCTCCTCCATTTTTACCCAATGCTGCGGCTGCAAATAACAATTATTTTTATTGTTGATTAATCTGTCAGTTATTCTCCATTAATCGATTAGTTGTTAGAAAATGGTGAAAAATGCCACCCAAGATGACATCCTCAATGTTTTATTTTGTCCACAATTTAAAGATATTCAGTTTACTGTCATAGAGAAGTAAAGAAACCAGAAAATGTTCACATTTAAGAAGCTGAAATCAGATTTTTTTTTCCCTTTTTTTCTTTTAAAAAATGACTCAAAATGATTAATTGATTATCAAACTAGTTGACACTTAATTCAGTAGTTGACAGTTAAGCTTTACCTTAATGTAACCTTTACTTCTTTTCAGGGTTTTTCTCATGACAATAAGTTTACTAACTGTTAACCTTTACATTAATAAAATAGGGCTTTAAAATCTATAATAGATGTTTCTTTTCCTCCCTAACTTTTGTTTTTGTCCGTACAACATAGTCTTTACTTAAAACCAAGATTTAGTATATCAGAGTTGCTAGACTTCATCCAGCATTGAAGTTAAAAATAAGTCCATAAATGGTATAGGTAGTTCAACTTTACAAGGATGAATGTTTATTTAAAATGTGGTCTGATTAGTGACTAATACAGCAGCACGTGTACTCTGTAGACACTGTGTTGTTTCTGTTGTAAAAGCCAAACAACCGTGGGCTTTTACCAAGATGTTACAACATAAACAGTAATCGCCTACAGCACAATAGGTGCACGTTCTTTCCCCCTCGCACTGGGGTGCGCAGGGTGTCTGGGTGATCCGTGTCATCGTCTTAGCGTGGTATGAGGTTCCTGTTGGTGCTTGTTGTCTGACAGAGCATGTGGGGCCCTCGCTGCTGCCTGTTGAATGTCAACACGCTGCGCTGCAATAATGCACTGCTGTCAGCTGCAAAGATATTCAAGGTCATTTGAAGAAAAAAAAAAAATGCTCTTCTGTCATCTTTACAAGAGAGAGTCTCTTTTAGGCCAATGTCCCAGTGGATTACTATGACTGAGGATAATGCGAGGGTGAGATCAGAACAGGTAAATCACCTACTTAAAGCTACAGTTGAAAGTGGGTTTTGGTAGGACGCTGAATAGCCTAAATGTTACAGGGCTTACAGCTGAGTGCTTGGTAGAATCGACTCATATAGGCGAGTCCTCTCTGCAGACATGTTGCAGATGCCTGACAGTGGTATTTGGGGGAATCCTTTGGGTTTTGAGGAAGACGCTACGCAGGTGCAGAGTGTTCTCGCGCCATGTGTGCACCATGAAACAGGCAACTGCAAATGGATTTGACTCCGCTGAGGGACTGTACGGTACTGACTTGGTTGTCAAAGTTTTTATTCTCCTCAGTGCTGTGATGATTTGATGTGATTTCTTCCAACCACGCGGCGAGCCTGTCAGTGTTTTCACCCCGACTGTTTCTCTTCAAGCAGCTGCCCCTAAGATGTCTGGCCAAATAATTAGATCCCTCATAGGAAAACTGGAAAGGATGTTTTCTAGCCAGAAACGTGGAAGTGTGTAAGGGCATTTTAAAATAAATACAATTATTCCACTGCTCGCTCCATAATTTTAACCAGGCAAGACAAACAGCAGGATATTTGGACATTTGATTACTATTTAATAGCAGCTGGGATTTTCTCCATACGGCTTCTTAAAAACGACATCATTTTGATGTCTCGTGGTTCTCCAGGACAAATTGAAATCGTGTGCTTTTCTGAGGCCTCGTGCAGCTCTTAAGCCCTGTCCGTTTGAGAAAGCTCTGAACACTGACATCATCTTTAGGAAAATAGAAAATAAAGAAAGAGAGCTACTCCAGATGAGGAAAGTCGCTTTGAAAAATAGCACACTATAATTCAAAAGGGGTCTAAATTGTAAAACTGTAGTGTGCAGTGATCAGGTGTAGCCTGGGTGTATTACTGCTTCTTCATCATCAGGTCAAATGACAGTATAGTCATTTTAATTTTCATTCCAGTTGTTTTTATGCCTATTTCCACTGTGTATTTTGAAGTTGGTTGTACAAAAGCAGTTGTTTGTCCAAAAACCAGCTAGTCCAGTTTGTGAGGCTGTGATTCGATGAAACTGTGTTCTGCTTCATCACCCACTGAGCTCTCGGTCCATTTAACCATCTGTCTTTAGTCAGACCTGCATTCAAGAAATGTTCAAGTTTTTTCTCATACACTGGTCTGTCAAATGTGGTGCTTTTGTTATGGGTTTGAGGTTTATTGTTAAATGTAAAGAAACAGAGATGACAGTGACAGGAATGATGAAAGTCTTTCCTGTAGTATCTACAGTGAAAATTTCAACGTGTAGTATTTTGTGCAATATGTGTCTCTGCTAGGGATGTCATGATACTAGAAATTTCGTAGTCAATACCAAAAACCAGTGAAATCCCATCATTCTCTGTATCAATTTGAAAAAGCAAAATAATTAACCCCATGTACAAGATGCACTCCTTTACTGCTGTTTGTATACTGGTTGTTAGGAAGTTAAACAGGTCTTAATTCCCTCTCTATTATCTGTTTTATGTTGCTGTGAAAACATCTCCAAGCAACTGGATTTATTCAAGTTTGTCACCAAAGATTACATTTCAACACATTATGACAATGTTATAATCTATGTTCAGCTCATACTTGTCTCTGCTGAATAGAGCCTGAACGCATCATAATATAAATCAATGGCACCTCTCATTAACGTTAGCGGTTAGGTCTGTGCAGGACCGTTATCGGCTATTTGTTGTTCACAATGTTGCATTATCAGGGAAGAAAATAGGGTGTGCATCTATAGTGAGTACCTGCAGTACTGCAGAAAAACAAGTACCGTCACATTTTCAGAATATTTGCGTCGACTTGCTCACAAATTATCGGTTCCCATGATATCTGTCGTCTCTGCTTTTTCATTTTTGGCACTAGGCTTATCACTACTCATAATGCATTTAGCTTTTTTGTTCTTAACCATTCCTCCTAGATGGACGACCACAATGGGAAGTTGAGGCAAAAATAATGCGGGAGAAAACTCAAGGAGTAAGTGCAGTTATTCCACAACATTTTGTCTGTAATATTTAAACTTGAATAAATTTGTCTGTTGAACATTATTTGTACTAGTATGTGCATTTTATCGTAGGCAAACGGTATTATGTTTTGTGCGTAATTGATGTTAAATGTCGTTTTGTAGTCGTGCATCGTGGTGGAGGTCCCTCCCTACCACAGCAAGTCTGTGGGCTCAGCTGTGCAGGTGCAGTTTTATGTCTGCAATGGCAAGCGGAAAAGGAGCCAATCGCAACGCTTCACATACCTGTCAGGTGAGATGAGAGGTTTTCTTGACTTTTAGGAACAATCTTAGACCATCAATAACTGTTTTTCTTTTTTTACTTTCACCTGCTACATTTAAAATAAATCTATGGGGAACAAGCAGGTAAGGCAAGAGAGTACAGTTTTGCTGATGTTTTAATATATGAGATCACAAATAATTTCCTGCAACTCATTTTACAGACATTTACACAAATCATCTCTCAAGCTTTACTTTGCATTCCTGTGTGTGTACTGTTTCCTCTCTCAAGGTAATGACAAGAAGTTTGACTGGCAGCAGAGACGGTTGTAACACGCTCTTTGCGTTGAACGCTTCTCCACAGGGGTTTCACTAACCCCGTTTCTCTCTTTGTCTCTCCAAAGAAAGCATTGCTGTGGTTTAGAGGGGGCTCTTCCACTAACAATAACATTAACACCTGCCAACTGTTTATTTTGTAAAGCCTTCTCAGACTCCTAAGCCAACCCTTTTTTTTTCCTCGCATGTATTGTATTTGCATGGGGTTTTATGATGCAAATCTTTTGCTGTCCAGGAAACTTTTACTATACATAGACCTTGAGTTGTGGTTCGATATCATTATTTTAGCAGCAAGGAAACTCGGCGGTCATGATTTTTTGATCAGAAAGTTTCCTTAATGTTTTTCATTAAAGTCACATTCCTGCCCCGCTATGTGATATTGTTATTGTGTTATTTTCCTCTCGAAGCCAGTCAAAGTGAAAACACCGTTGGCGGAATATAATGACATGTGAGCATTTTGTGCAACATATCCAAACCCCTGAGTTTTACCACAACAGCGTGTGCGTGCGTGTACGCATATAAGCGGCTGTGCCCCTCCACCCACCCAGCCTTTCTGTTTGCAAGCACGCCCACTCGGCACTGACAGTTCCTGTTTTCACCGTTGACAGTTGAGGGCAGCCAATCAGAGCAGAGCAGAGTAACCCTGCTCTATCAGTCGAGCTGGGTCGCTGACACCACTAGCGTCACCACGGACACTGCTTGCTTTATTGTGGCAAGAAAGAAAACAGTTTCATTATGGGCTGGGCTGCAGAGGCCCTGGCCTAATTTAAGGATGAATTCAGAGAAAAGATGTCAGGATAAAAGTAACATGTTCATACAGAAAACAGTAAATATGTTTGTGTGTTGCTCAATTTTGATGCAGTACTAATGTTGGATAAAAAAATACACCTGAACTTCTGTTATATCACATGTTTAAATAGACAGTATGTTACCCTTCCTTTACCCTTGATATCTCTCTGGCTCCATTTTTAGCCATAATTGACTTGACTTGACTTAAACCCTGTTTGGCCTTTTCGTGCCCCCTCTCCTCTCAATCCCAGAGGCATGATGGGGTGAGTAAAGGGCACGAGCAGCGAACTCGTTTGCTGTCCGTCCGATCCGGGCTGCAGGGCATTCAGCTTCTCTTCCCACACAGCATTTCACATGATGGCACCCAGACTGGCAACATATGCTCTCCCTCTAATTCAGAGCTGGATAAAAATAAAACTCACTGTCACAAGGCACCAGATTGGGAAATAGGTTACCGATTGGCATAGCAGCGCTGTGAGCAGTCACAGTAAAAGGGAATGGCCCCATTTACCATCATAATGTCACTCGCTTTTTGGGAGGTTTTTTTTTTTTTTCATCTGGAAGGAGACCCATTACACAATCCATACATTTCAGAAACTATGTTTACTGCTTTGACTTTGTCGTGACCTCGTTTTTCAGGTTTTACTGAAACATATTTCAACTTCACAGCCACAGGCTGGGGGAGTTAATGGGGGTTGAGAATGAAGAAAAACCTGAAGCAACTCCTTCTTTTTTTAGCTGGTCGATGTCACTGGACATCTGTACCTGAAGCAAAAATAGCAGTGTAATGACTTGACAAATTTATAGATTTCTTTTTCCTTTTTGTCATACAGCATTTGATTGGTGACAATGACTGATTAACTGACAATGTGGTTTTTCTCTTTCATCCTGTCTGTCTTTCCTCTTTCGTCACATCTCTCTTCCTCCTTCTCTCCCTTTAGTCATGGTGAAACAGGAGCACAGAGAAGAGCTGGACCTTTCTGCAGTACCGCCTATGTCCATGCCCCTGGCACATGCTGCCAGTCTGGTGCGCACCCAGCTGCCTTCTCCTGAGCAGTGCCACCCATCAGACAGCCTTCTGTCCAGCTCCCCTCACGGCCTGGCTGCCGGCTCCGGACCTGGCCTGCTACCCCTGCAGGCCCCCTGCCCCTCCCTGGGCTCCCCGTCTTTCCAGCACCTGCCTCACCTCCAGGGCCGCAGCTTGCACCACCCCCCCGCAGACTGCCACATGACGTTCCACCCGAGCTCTGCCCCTGCTCCTCTTCCTGCTCCTTCTCGGCCCTCCTACCAGCCTATGCAGCACAGCCACGGTCACAGCCATAGCCTGCCCTTCAACGGCCAGTCCAGCCTTCCTCCTCAGGGCTACGACAGGATGCCCTTTCAGCACAGCCCCAGTGCAGCGTCACACCCAATGAGCATGGGAATGGTGTACCCTTCCTCCCCTTGCTCCTCACCCTCAGCTCCCTCCTCTTCAACCACCAACCCCATTGCTGGGTCTCCCCAGAGCCAGCAACCTCTGCTCAACCCTTCATCCCCTCACCTGCACACACTCGGAGGTTATCACTGCTCCCCAAATCACACCCAGGTGCCCTCTCCTGGTGGCCACCCCCTCGTGGGGCAGCACTCCTCCCAACTGCAGAGGGCTATGGGCTACCACCCGGTAAGTCAAAGGTCAGCCTCCTGTCCCACACCGTCCAGCGCCCCTACTCCAAGGATGATCCCCTCTCCCCACTCTGGGCCTTCCTCCCCACAGCTCCACTCGCTGCCCTACCACTCTCCCACCTCATCCTCCCCCACCTCTGGTGGCAGTCCTCTGGGGCCAATGCAGCAGCATTCGGGACAGCCCTCTCCCCAGGCTACGAGCCCGGTCATGGCCAGCCTGTCCCCAGTGGCAGCAGGGCCTCTGGTTCACCCTCTAAGCCCTCAGGGGCCCTTCCCCTCGGACGGAGAGAGGCTGAACATCAAGCAGGAGCCGGAGGAGAGAGAGCCCACCTTCCGCTCCATCGGCCTACAGGACATCACGCTGGACGACGGTAAGACATTTATTTATGATGTTAATCTCTGTGGCTACAACATCATTTTATGTTTTTCCTCTAGGGGTCAGTGTCACCTGAAGTTTTTAACAAGCAGAAAACCAGTGAGAGCAATGGCGTCAACCTACCTTCTCTACTGGGATCGGTCAGTTCATTAAAAGTGACAGAGCACAGGACGTCTGTGAAAAATTATTTTAACTTGAAGCCCAGAGATAGACACTTGGATCAGATTGGGTTGCAAGCACTCTAAAACAATTACAAAGGGAAGCTGGCCGTCAGACAGAGACACCCAGTGGACACGCACCTCTACCGTTCAACCAGTCTGTCTCTGTGTGTGTAATTACATGTCTCTTTTGTTTTTACTCTGACTCTCATTCACGGTTTTCTGTCAGTCCAGTCTTTCTGCTCTCATTATCACATTTTCCTTCCTCGCCCTGTCCTTTTACACAATATATTTACACAGCACACCCATCTGTGAACAATCTAATTTTCAGTCTAAAACAAGGGGCCGCAGAGGGATTAAATTTGCCCTACAATATGTCATGCACTAAGATAAATCTGTGTCTGCTGATGTAAAACAATACAGAGCACTAGTTGTATTTTCAAGTGTCTGATTATGGTGATAGCGTCTCATCTGTTGTTGCAGCACACAGTTGTGTGCGCAGGTTCATCACTGAGGTTCTGTGAGTATTAGGTAACATAGGACTGATGACTATAGTATCATATTAAAGGGCCTAATTGTAAAACCGCTAAGCTTCTGTATCTCTGGCAGCAGTTTGGAGATTAATTGCACTTTGTATTTTTTGGCTTCTTGGAACTGGGGAGAGCGAGAGGATTGCATCATTGTGTGCTACTTGCAGAGACTGTTGCTGGAGCACACTATGGGCTACAGATGAGTGCTGCTGCAGTAATTACATCCTGTGAGTGTGTGTGTGTGTACGTACGTGCGTTAACAACTCTAATTAGCATGCTCAGGAGAACTCGATGACTTAACAATTGACCGTGAAGTCAGCGCATACATTTAGCAGCTTTTATCTCTCATCCATGACTTTTTTTCTTAAAATTTGTGTGTCCAAAATATTCCAAATCGTTTCCCTCCTTATCAGCCGTTCAGGGCCCCGCTGGGTTCTGTTAACCCCGGTGCCATATTCAAATGAGGGTCCTAAAGGTTTAGGGTTAATAATTAGCCTGTCAAAATGTGTCAGGGAGGTGTGATATTGTGTGCTAGTGAGGGTCAGCCTAATTAACTCAGGGCCATTGTCAATAAGTCATGTGTGAACCAGATGAGGTTCATCAGTGCATAATACTTATGCACACACACACGTTAACACACATTTAAACATGTAACCCGTGTGGGAAAAAAAGCCTCTTTTCGCTTTCCCTCTTACAGGCTTGTATGTGGATGCATAAAATCTGTTTGCTCAGAAATATTTCACAAAAAAATTGTAACTAAGATGTAGTCGGTCTCTCCCTGTCGCACATGCAGAGTCTCTGAAAGTAGCTGGCTGCACTCGCACTCTTTACAAAAAAAAAAAAAAAAAAAAAAAAGTGTGAGAAAAGTTTGTGAGTGACACGGTTCAGCCGGGAAATGTAAGCTCTCCCTTTGAGCCTGTGGCTAAAAATAGCTTTCTGTGCCAGTCCAGCTCTGTAGGCCATGTTTTGAAGTAGCAACGTGAAGCTTATACCCAGCTCAGAGTTTTAGGAGGTCACACTCTCTTAAGTAGACCATATTCACCCCAGTTTGACAGACAGACAGATCAGGATGGGCACAAATGCACATAGAACAGCGAAAAAAAATGCATATAGATTCTCATAACATGCTATATACTGTATATGTAAATGATAGCTGTTTAAAGTTGCTAAATCTGTTCACACTCAAAGATAATCCAGAACGATTATGTATAATTAACATTTTAACATTTTAAGGCAGTGTATATAATCACAGTGACTGTGCCATATGATTAATGTGGTAGAGCAGGGGAAACCAGCCCTCTCATATACAGTTAAGTGTAACTTCCTTCAACGCGCCACCCTGTAACACTTCAGAATAAGGTTGCGTCACCTTTACTCCCTACAGCTCATGATTTTCACTCCATCTCTGCCCGTTCTTGTATTTTATCTGCTGTCCTCCACGTTATTTTTACTGATAACATACATCTTTTAGTAAAACATTTGGAAAACGTTGCTTTTAGCAGCTTTCTAGCAGAGATTAAATTATTATTTTGTCGACCATGCAGTCATTATACATGAAATGAACTACTGCAGTGGAATCGCAGACAGTGGCATGAGAGGGAATACGAATGTGAACGGGTAGAAAACTGCTCTGGTTAGCAAGCAGATGGCCCTCGTGACGCACACCAGAGCATGCCTGAGACGTGTGTCTTGGTGTGTGTATGTGTGTGTGTTAGATGGGTATTGTGTCTTTCTGTTTGATGTCATGGAGGTGTACTGTATGTGTGTGCAAAGCAGGAGACACAGGAGGTGAGAAGACAGACTGACAGACAGATGGACAGACATGGTCAGGATCCAACCCCACGGCAGGGTCACTCAGCCGAGACATTCAATCTGAAATGCACTTGGCATCGGAGATTATGCTGGATAATTTAATGGGATATATTATTTTAACAGTATGCTGTATATTTTAATTAGTCCTTAGTCTAGTTACAGTGAAATTTTAATTCATATAAAATAAATGTAAAATAGCCTCTTTGAGCTGCAGACAAACAGCAAGGCTTTATTTTTATTAGATTTTGCAGTAATAAAAAAAAAAAGGAAAATAAGATGTTAACAAAGGCAATGACCTGGAAAAGCAAAGAAAGGACTTTTCAACAAGGCAGCTTGGGACATAACTGAATTTGGCTAAAATGTGCAGCTTTGATGCCAGAATCAAAACAGAACAGTCAGGTTGGGTGTGCCGTCATGAAATATTATCATCAAACACAGGTTTTTATTCATGGTCACTGTTTGCCGTATTATGCTAAAAGACCATGGCGTGTCAGTACCTCAGTAAAATAGATACAGGTTCTTTTCTCTTTATTTGAATTACAGGACATGAGGATAAACAGGTGGAGATTGATGGGCTTATAATATTATTACTGTTTCAATTTTAATTAATTTCTGCTGTCCATCCCTAGCCAGACTGTCAGCCAGGTTTGCCAAAGCCCTTTAGACTTGTGTGCTTGGCTGCTTCAAACACAGTTTGAAGAATAGACCCTCCTGTAACCATGATTGCAGCCGTCATGGTGACAGAATCTGAAGCCCCTGTGCTGCCGAACCGGGCGTTTAAGAAATTAATCAGTATGTGACGATCTCTGTGTTTACAGAGCACGGATGGGAAGGAATAGCACGTGTGTGTGTGTGTGTGTGTGTGTGTGTGTGTGTGTGTGTGTGTGTGTGTGTGTGTGTGTGTGTGTGTGTGTGTGTGTGTGTGTGTGTGTGTGTGTGTGTGTGTGTGAGCAGTTACTGGGGTGTCGGTAGTGTGCACAGTGTGTTCACAACAAACGCTGGTCTTTTGTTCACCCTGCCCTGCCCAAATGCACAACTGCCTCAGACTGCGAGCGCGGCATTGAGGGTTAATAATAGGCCGAGCCCTGTCGCATACACAAGGAAGTCTCCGTGTAGTGAGCGCATCCTTCAGATGTGTGTTTTTACTGGTCTGTTTTTCTATCTTGACAAGAGCACAGACTTTGTAGAAATAGACAGAAACGTCCAAAAACTGTTGCTAAAAAAAAAGTTGTGGAGCTGCAAATTGTGCGTCACAATAGCTCCTCGCATGCTGTTGACGTTTTAATTTCTCAGTCAAATTTTTGATTTAACAGGCTACATCGGTGTTATTCACAGACATGCACACATGCCTTCTGCTTTTTATGAATTTAAAGATCCATTAAGCTACGTCCTTATATTAAAACAATAATGCGACATATTGGATAATTTGATTATCTGCTTTGTTGCCCGGAGTTAGATGAGAAGATGAATACCAGTCTTGTCTGTATGTTGAATATGAGGCTTAAGCTAGCTTAATATAGACTAAAATAACTAAGACTGAAAACAGGGAAACAGTCTAGCTGTGTCTAAAGGGAACAAAATTCACCCACCAGCACCTGTAAATCTCACTCATCAACATAAACTCAAGGGCAAAACAACATATTGTGCTTCTGTGCTTCTGCACTATCACAAGCCTAATCAGCCCAAGCCAATCAGACTCTGGTGCAGAGCAAAACAAACGGTCCAAGACAGCTTGCGAGAGGTGGTCTCGGACCCTTTCCAAGGGCATCAAAAAGCAGGCTGTGAGGCTGTGAAGGCATTCGCTGAGATGGCCCCAGGTAAATGACATGTTAACATGAGTGGGAGTGGACTGACCTGGTCTTTGCTTGATATCTGGGCCGTAAATAACAGAATTTTTTATAAAGTTAGAAACTGGAGGAGAAGGGATTCATTTGTGGTAGATCAGTGCCAAGTGAAAGTGAAACCACTTTGACAGCGTTAAAGTCCATGATTCTCTGCAAGTGGCAGCGCTCGTGATGAGAAAGATAAATACATCGTACATGCCCCTCAGCAACTTATTTTATTTATTTGGTCCACTTTTTGTGTACTGTGATACGGCAAACTGATTCGGACTAGCCAAACGGTCTATGGCTTGTGAAAGCACCCTATAAAGCAGGGGTGTCAAACTCAAATACACAGTGGACCAAAAAATATCTTGGACTAAGTCAAGGGCCAGATTCAATATTTATTGAAAAATTGACTACAACTGTGTTATTTATTTATTTATTAACATTGAATCTGGAACAAGCAAAGCTTAATATTATGAACACAAGAAACCAGATTTCAAATAAAAGCTACATCAGTGTAACCTTTCAATTTAATTTTCAATGGAAACATTTTTCACAGGCCAACAACAAAACAAGCAAAATACAACAATAAGTTCCTTCAATGAAAATCCCAACCATTTAACTAATAACACGCTCGACTGCAGCCTTATATTTATGGGTCAAAGTCAAAATAAGTAGTTCTTTGTAAAGACAAAGGATTGTCAGTACTGCCAGTCGCACTGAGAATCAACAGCAATATCCCAGTAGTCTCAGTTTTAAGTCTCCTTCAGCTCATGGGCAGTCGCTCTCTGCCCACAATCTTTATGCTCCCCGAACGTTGCAAAATGGCAGAGAGCCATAAATGAATAAAACAAGGGAGTGGTGAAGAAGCCAACATCTAGCAATCCAAAAAAGACTTGGATATATTTCTCAGGAGTTGGCTGACCAGATCGGGGAGAAAACGCCAGAGAATATTGGATTTACCTTTGACAGGTGGCGAGAAACGCGACTCCAGTTGTTTCCCAAATGAAATTAAACATGAAATTAAACTTGGAAACGACCTTTGTTTTTGGCTACCTTTGTAAATGATCTCAGTGAAAAGCTTATTTGAACCTGCCCAATTTGTTTGCACTGTAAAGTTACACCTGCCCCATTTATTGTCAACGAGTTTCATTCAGCAGCAATGTAAAGCAAAGTCATTTACAGTAACGGCACTGAATGGTAGGAAACTCTGAACTCATCACATCACTAGAGATGTTACATCAGACAAACCAGATTTTCCATAATCATTAAGATATTTTTATGTGTACACAAGCAGGAAGAAATGTAAACTTATCTGTACTAACTTTAACTGTGATTATTTGTATGAAACAACCAGATATAAATCATCTTTTTTTTGTTTGTGTGCCTAGACGTGTGTGTGTGTGTGTGGTGGGTGTGTGTGTGCGTGTGTGTGTGTGTGTGTGTGTGTGTGTGTGTGTGTGTGTGTGTGTGTGTGTGTGTGTGTGTGTGTGTATGGGCCCATCTTAGTCAGATGCTGCCATTAACCAACCATAACAGAGTAATAACACAGAGATCTTGATTCGACAGCATGAAAAAACAACAGTGGAAGGAAAATACATTTCCATCGAATGCTGCTGCTGCTGCTTGTTAACAATGGCAAACATTTGCTGGTCTTTTTCCCTGAAACAAGTGGAAACGGACTCTCTGTGTCATCTTTCCATACAATTAAGGTCTTAGAGAGTGTAATCCAGAGGTCTTGGCAGAGGCTTGGGCCTGGTGCGGCGACGCTGCCAGTGCTGCCTTGCTTTAGACAGGAGAAGGGAAGCCTAGAAATCCCTCAGTGGGGACGACAGCGGCATGTTAACTTTTTGTTCATAAATCTGAATATACACTTATCAAATTATTAGGTTGTTGCACTGTTGGCTGCTCTTCCTGTGTGTCAGTGTTGATTTGTGCTTGTCAGCCAAGCATCAAGCAGCGGTGTTTGACTGGAAAATGAATACCACATTTCTCATGGTGCGCAAGTGAGGACCTGACAGGGTAGTGAAGTAGATTTCACTTCCCTTAGTAAATGTACAGGTGCTGAAATCTGTGTATACAAGTACATGTGTGTAAGTAATATGTTTATGTTGATGATTCACCTCAGCTTTAGTAAATTATGGTCTCACTAGAGGAAAAACAAATAAAGCAGGGTATGCTATAGGGCGTGGCTACCTTGTGATTGACAGGTCCCTACCGCTGCATTGCTTGGTCTGGGAGTTGTCCGTGTTTTCATCTTACCCTTTCACAGTGTGTTTTCAGTTCATGAAAGTGAATTATAACCTTTTTGATGCCTAAAATATCAGATTCAGTATTCGGTTGTACACCCTCTGGTGTCCCTTCTGGTTGCAAAAAACCAAGATGGCGACGGCCAAAATGTCGAACTCAAGGCTTCAAAACGGCAGTCTACAAACCAGTGAGTGACGTCATGGTGACTGCATCCACTTCTTATATACAGTCTGTGATTTGAACTGACAAAACAAGCTATTAGAAAACATCTACCTTTGGCTTTGGGGAATTTTAACTGGCATTTTTCACAATTTTCTAACATTTTATAGACCAAACAATTTATTGTGTATTATCCTTGTGGAACAGGGAGCAATTAACACAAATCTATGAATTTAGATGGGTTAGCAACTCCTGACTACCACCCATTAAACAGCAGGAAAAGCTTTAGCGTTACTATGGTTTTCATTATCTGCTTCATGTACTTTTAACCATTGTTATGAGCTTTGCTGATCTCCCCGGGCGGCCATTTGGGCTCCAATGGTTTCCTCCCTGAAGCCGAGTCCTGTGGTCATCTGCTGAGTCGAGCCACTATTCTGTGTCCTGAGTCTTGTGAATCACTTACTGTTAGATCAGATGGGAAATCCAGCGATGATTCACAGAAATGAGCGACACTGAGAAACAGACTTTTGAAAGAGCTTCTCCGATGTGCCATCACCCACTCACTCACTCTCTCACTCACTTACTCCAACGGTGAAATTAAAATAAAGCCGACTGCAGAGTTAAATGAGAGCCAGAGAAAGCTTCCATCAACTGACCGTCTATTTCCAATGTGTGTGATCGCTCAGTGGATTTTCACTTCTCTCATACCTGAGGCTCTGTGAGGACGTGGACTGTGCATGTCATTACAGGGCCCTGCAAGTGGAAACTGTGGGCTTTGATATTCCCTCTTGCAGGCAAACCTCTTTGCACAACTGTTTTCCATTGTGGCATGTTGTCTTCATTTGCTGGACTCAAGAATCAGTCAGTCTTGGAGTTATTTGCTTAAGCTGCTCTGCCAGAGTAATGTTTTTTAAGCCTGGGTCAGGGAACTTTTTTCAGTGTGTCATAGAGGGTTATGATAATTAGCCATTTTCCATTTCGACAGTAGACATGTTTATCGTACCAAATGTCCATCTGCTTATTTCACTTGTGTTTCGCATTATGGAAATCTTCTCAATTCACTTCCTTTGACTTGCACTTTAGAAACGGAGATGTGAGATTACCCAATCTCAGTGGTCTCCTGCTCGATGTCTTACTTTATTTCAGGGAGTTTAAAAAAGCTCCTGACAACAATTCACTCACCACATGTGAATGTGACATAGGGCTGGACGATATGGCGACATGTAACTTCAAAATGATGTAAAAATGTTTATCGTATGTGCGTTTCTATGTCAGTTCTATCGCAATACAGGCAATATATACATATAGTTTCACATTAATATAATGTTCACTTTGCACTGTCTTAAAATGAGAAAATACTTTTCATTTGTCAAGTATTTAATTCAAACAGTATAGTATATATAAAATATACAATAATCGGCTTTACCATGTGGTTATTTCATATATTCATATATTCAGTGCATTCAGAAAGTCAAAGTGATTGTTTCCCCTCATCAAACAACATTCAATACATGTTGACAAAGCGGAAACAGAATTTTAGACAATTTTGCAAATTTATCAAACAAGGAAAAACTGAAATATCACACTGACAAGTATTCAGACCCATTGTTATGACAAATTTGGCTCAGGCGCTTCCCATTTCCCTTGATCATCTTTGAGATGTTTCCGCTTTGTCAGTATGGTGTCCTGAGCGTAGATTGATGAAAATGATTTAAACAATTTTAGTGTAAATCTGCAACATAATAAAATGTGAAAAAAGTGAATACACTGTAGATTATTTATTTATTGAATTACCAGAAAACAGACTATATTGTGAGATACAGTGTATTGAGATATGAAATGACCTACATTGTGATACACGACTTTGACCATATTGCCCAGCCCTAATTTTACAATACCTTTGTTTATCGAGCAACATAAAAAAAAAAAAAAAATGCTGTAAAAAATGTGAACATTTTTTCATTTATTTTTATTTTGGTTATGTCCTTCTCAGGTACCTTTTGTGTGACATAAATCTAAATGGTCTGGCTTGTTCCTGACTCTTACTGATGCCTACTGCCACTGAGTGTAACTAGCCTAGTTTACAGAGACTGAAGCTGAAACAAAGAAGCCTGGTCCTCTAGATCAGTATGGACATTTATGACAAAATATCCAAATAAAACCATTTAAATCGCAGTATAATAAACTGTTAATAATGGACATAGAGTGAAGGTTTTAATGCCGTACAGATGATGTACAGGACATGAGTGGACTTTAATTGTTGATTTTTTTAATTCCCATTTCAACCAAATGTTACACACATGGAGCATTAAAAGGGGACAGATCCATCTGATGTAGGCCTACCTGAGAGCAGCAGCAGTAGCAGCAGCAGTAGCAGCAGCAGGCTGACTGTAGTAGTCGGCTGACTGCAGATGTATATTCTGACTAGGGAGCCCCCCTCCCAGTCATCTGTAGAGGATCTCCCTCCGGCTGAGGCATTCAGAGACACACTTACTATGGCCGGCAGCGCTGAATCATCGGCTTTCTGTTGCACTGTCATGAACGAATACCAGTAAATCTGAGAAAACACTATCAGCATATGAAACTCTTCACAGGCCGGGCTCGACTCAAACCTCTCTTTCGCTTCTGGGTTATTGATGTGTGAAGCTCCAGGTTGAATTGAGTGATTGTATCTGAAGCATAGTGTATTACTGACTGATGAATGCTGAGCCTTTGTTTTATGCAAAATATCGCTTGTAAATTACTCGTGTATTTTGATTTATGTCTTTACTCAGGAAAAAGGAAGACGAGAGAGACTAAGGTCTCCTTTCCATCGTCTGTTTTGAAACTGAGATGGAAATTCATTTCCAAAATAAGTTGAATCTTCCCTCAAACGCCCCGGATCATCATCCAAATTTACATCGAGCACAGCTGTAATATCGAGAGTGAACCCTAACGAAAATGTTTGTGACAGCTTGTGTGGCGAAACCTCTTCCGGCAATCTAACCTCTTTTTTAATGAGAAACAGAGTGAATCAGATTGAGAGGAATAATGAGCGTAACTTGACGGAGTCGTGGGTTTTCACATTGTTTTATGCTAACTGCCCTCGGTGTCTCTCCTGAGGTACATATCAGTCGATAGGTTAATGTTTGCCTCTGCAAACAATCTTAACAGAATAGCGGAAAGTGATATGTTTTTTCTGCAGACGCCCACTTGAAGTTGGTCTGTCGCACTTTGCACCATGATGCTCATATTCCTGTGGTGTTCATGCAGATTCGCTCCCGCGAATCAACAGAGCTACATTTTACCACATGACATTTCAGCTGTGCGTGACAGGCCCGTAATTTAATTCATTAGTGTTTGAATCCGAGCCTGATACAGACCATGATCAGGTCTGAGATATAAGAGTAGACACATTTGAGGTATTTTATACAATTGTTCTGTGTTAAAAGAAGTGAAAAATTGGATATACTGTACTGTAGCAGTAAAATCTAAAATGTTTGTTACATGTCACTAAGTTCCTGTACAACTTTTTCATTTTATGCACACAGCTGCTCTGATGGTCCTTTTAACAGCAGCAAGATGCTGTTTATTCACCAGTGTTGTGTTTTTGAAAGGTCACGGCCTTTAAAGGAGATCTGCGTTCCTCCGTCACAGTTTTATTTCGCCGATGGTATCGCGCGACAGAATTGACAAACTGGTCAACTTTGTTGTATGTGGTACCTCGGTGTTGTATACACAAAGGTAAATGTTTGCTTTGATAGTCACAGTGTAGTGTCATAAGTGCGTGCTGCTGCTGCTGAGTGTGTGTGTGTGTGTGTGTGTGTGTGTGTGTGTGTGTGTGTGTGTGTGTGTGAACATGGTTGACATGGGAAAGGAAGAGCCTCCCACGCTAACAGGATGATGTGAGTGATGTTGGCCAGACACAAAAGCAAGCGGCAGAAAACACAAATAAAACAAGAGAATATTCACCGTGGTACTAAATTAAAACCTGCCGTGACAAAGACTGTAAAAGAAATGAGGTGTGTTGGAAATATGTGCGGTTAATACACAAGAAAAACTGATTTAGGGCCCACTGTAGTTTGAGGAAGAGATGATGAAATTGTGAATACATATGAAAGTAACACCACAAATATGAGGATTATTATATTTGACTGAATTGATGAAAGCTGCGTGGCTTAGTTAGTTAACACTTTATTTGACAGCGTTCATGTCGCTCTGTCGTCAAATTTAAATACGGTTTATGTTTTTCTCATGAAACACACGTGGTTGCGTTCATTTTCTCATCATTGACTGAGTCATCCCCCGCCCTCTTACTTAGTTACAGTAATGCATGTGTTTAATATCGCCTGTGTGATTTTTACAGTACAGCGGTTCAAGTGGACAGAGGTAGGTGGAGGAGAGAGGAGCTGTCATGTACTGACAGGTCTACGTACTGTAGTACTCCCAGTGTCAGACTGGGCCAGAGGTCTCTGCTGCACCCTCCTAAACCAGTTTGCCAAGCCTGTTTCTGACCTGTTAACGTCACCTTTAAAACACTTAAGAGAAATCACATGAAGGAGGCACGGGACAAAAAACGAACAGTTTTGTTACAGTGGAAAATCACATCACATTTTCCATGAATTTAACCAAACAGCCGTCTCTCTGCCTGTCTGTCCTTGTGTCTTCCTCACCATGTTTGAAGTTGATTTACTTCACGGCTGCACATTTTTACTAGCTCCCCGCTGTGTCTCTTGTGGTCCCAGTGTGAATACTGAATGCAGGCAGCAGATGTAAAACAATCACACACACAACCACTGGCTGACAAACAGGCAGCAGCGCAGAGGAAGAGTTATCTGTTATTTATTTAAAATCAGGCTGTAACTGAGTCGGTGGAGTAATTAACCTCGCTGTGCCCGAGTGCCACCCCAGGCTCCTCGCCGTGTTTTTAACATTGGATTGGTTTCACACGGCCCTTTTAAGATAAGATAAGATATCTTAGGGGTTCACCCTGGACAGGTCGCCAGTCCATCACAGGGCACATAGAGACAGACAACATATAGACAGACAACCATTCACACTCACTACGGGCAATTTAGAGTCATCAGTTAACCTGCATGTCTTTGGAATATGGGAGGGAGCCGGAGAACCTGGAGAAAACCCACGCTAACACAGGGAGAACATGCAAACTCCACACAGAAGAGCCCCAAGCTGGAGTCGAACCTGTGACCCTCTTGCTGTTTTAGGTGCTGTGGTAACCGGTAACGTTTCTCTCACTAACGTCAGAATCTGTTGAATGGAATAGTTTCTCTCATTTCTTATGTGAGGAGTGATTATGTGTCACATCAGAGCTGTGACTTTGTGACCTTTGGGTCTGCCAGTTTGTTTGAGTTTTTCCACTTTCAGCTCTCGGCAGGTTGAGTTCGGAGCTTTCAGTCTTCGACTCTCAGCGTGGGACAACACTGCCCTCTGCTGGTTAGAAATATCTACCTCCATTGAACTTCATTTCCAGTAGTGATGGGCGAAAGAAGCTTCAGGGCTTTATTTCCCCTTTAGCACCAAAAAAGACATGAAGCTTCGGAGCTTCAAACTCTACATGCACAGTGACAAGTGTTGGTTTCCAAAACGTATAGCAGCCTTTCACCTCATTCATTTCAGAGTTCAATATTATAGGTTATCAGTGTAATGATGGGAGCTTGGCATTCATCACAATATTGCTTTTAGTACTTAGAATCTAGTGCAAATATTCCCATGATATTTTTCTAGTGTACGTCACCCTATTTTTCAATTATTCTGTTATTTTCCCATCAATGTGTGTATTACTTGAATATACTCAGCCCAGCCTCATTCTCAGAGTACCAGATACCGAGGCTTTGTCACAGCTGTCAGCATTCAGTACCATCGCACAGGGCACCCTTTAGCGCTGGGAGAAGAAAGTGTGCTGGGAGTGTGGTGACATAGTTTAAAGAGCAAAAAAGTAGAGATGTAAGAAGATATTGATCCCCAGGAGTTTTGAGATATTATCTTTTGCGATACTGTATCAATTCTCCAAACGCTGTATCAATTTTTAGTTAACCAGCATTTTTAGTTAGCGGCAGTAGCTCAGTCCGTAAGGACTTGGGTTAGGAGGCGGAGGTCACCGGTTCAAGTCCTCCATGGACCAAGACCAACTGGTTGCTGGAGAAATGCCAGTTTACCTCTTGGGCACTGCCGAGGTGCCCCTGAGCAAGGCACCAAACCCCCAACTGCCCTGGGCGCTTGTCAGGAGCAGCCCCCTCACTCTGACATCTCTCCATTGACGCATGTATATGTACTGTGTGAACAACAGAGTGTAAAACTGAATTTCCCTACGGGGATTAGTAAAGGTTCATCTTATCTTATCTTATCTTATCTTAACCTCTTAAATATCTGACAGCCTGCCAGTGGACCTGACCAGTGTTGTGTTTTTCAGAGGTTGTAGCGGGCTCAGTTTTAAAGCCAGAGTGAAGACACTGATTTCATATAAAACAAGAAAACCTGGAATCTATTGGTACCAGTCATATCGTACTAGTATGTCGCAAAGCAGGATAAATAGTGCTACGAAGTCAGGCTAAATTTTGGTGAAGACAAACTTTCAAAGGGGTTGCTTGACCTCTGACCTCAAGATATGTGGATGAAAATGTGTTCTATGGGTACCCACGAATGTCCTCTCTACAGACGTACCTACTTTATGACAATCACGTGAAGTTTTCAGCACAAAGCCTGTAGTTACTGTGTGTGCATGCAGTGAAATTGTGTTATTTTCATCTGTTTTAAAATGGTGAATTTGAATATTTCTGCATACTGGGGTCCCGAAACAGTCTTGGAATTGCATAAATAGCGTATCATTGTAAAGCTGAGACTTTTGTGGATCCAGTGAGTCCAACTGCATTCATGTGTGATGTATCGCCAGATTTTTCATCGGTCACGTGGTATTCTTTGTTTGACACCAGTAACACGTTTTTCTGTTTGTGTTTTTCTCTTCACAGTGAATGAAATCATCGGCAGAGACATGTCCCAGTCCCCCAGCACTCATGGTCCTCCATCAGCACACAACCAGTCATAGCCCTCTGGGTCGTGAACCACCCCCTCCAGCTCTGACCCAGACCCCCGGTCCTGGTCCAGGTGCTGGTCCTGTGTGCGATGAGACAAGAGGGCAGGAGAGAGATGAGAACGATCGTGGTCAAAGCCAGAGCACGGCTGGAGATGGACCTGCTAGACCACCGGCCTGAAAAGAAGACACTGTCATTTGTCTCCTAATTCATTTAGAACAATTTCTCTTATTTAGGGATTTAGATATTCACAACTTCACACATATTAAAGAGAAAGGTTAGCAGGAGAATATGTCGAGTTACAGCGAGGTTGACATGGATGGAGATCAAGACGCGTCCCTCTTCATTAGGTTTGTGCCTGCCTGCCCTCTCAAAGCACCGCTGTCTTCCCAGCCAATCAGCTCTCCACGACTGCGGAGCTCTCGCTTTTTGAGTAACTCTGTAGTGGAGACAATACAACAGTGCATGTTGTCATCCCCCTCTCACCAGCATTGACCTTCACAAACGAAGACGTCTTTAAACATATAGGATTAAGAGAAACGCAGGAGTGCACAGTGTTCTCGCAGGAAGCCAGAGCAGAAGGTTGTGTCAGTACTCTGATGTGAAAGAGGCAACTTTTCTCTTTTTTTTTTTATGTGATGCTAAAACTCAGCAAAATATTGTGGGTTTCTCTGAAAGTGGGCATGATGTAGCAAAACTAATCACACTTGGAAGGCAGAGATGAAAAATCACCAAATTCAAATTAAACCTCCCCACAAAAAAAATATTTCCAAAAATTGGAATATGTGGCCGAACAATTTTCCGGTCTTTGCTCAGTGGTGACAACACTGTCCACTCCACTTGTTTGTCTCCCTTTTTAAATGATAAACCCATTCAGGTCTGGAGTGCAGGGGCCCGGCAGAGAGGACTCGGCTCCTCCGGTGCTGGTCTGGGATCTGCAACCTGCGACATTCCACAAGTTTTAGTAACCTTGCAGCCATGTAGATATCTGTACATGAACTGTACTTCTGTCTCTTCTGTTTCATCATGTACGTCCTCCCTCTCCTGTGTTTCTTTATTCAAGTTGAACAAATGCCTTATTAACACTTAGCAGCTTTGAATGGTAGCTGAAGCTTTTTGTTGTTGTTGTTGTTGTTGTTGTTTTGCACAGCTGGCTTTGAGTGTGACTATAATATTGTTTCAGAAAGACGACTTCATGACCCCTGCTGAGGGATGAGTGGGTTTCAGGACTCGGTTAGCCCTCTAATTTTCAAAGATATTTAAAGTTATTTCCACGTTACAGAGAAGTTCGTCTGAAATGTCTTCTCATGCAATAACTCCCCAAATCTCCCAGGGGCCCTTGTGTGCCTTCAAATTCCTAATAGTCACCATACCTGTGGTGGCGTGACCTAAAATGGGAAAGTGATCTGATGAAAGTTTTGAAAGTATTTTATACATGAAGATGTTTATACATTGCATTTATGTATTATTCCGTCCCTTTTAATGAACAAGGTAAAAAAAAAAAAAAAAAAAAATTTCCCAACATCAGGATGCACTTCCCCTGTTTTGCAATCAATGTTTGCTGTTCGCAATCAAACTCCTTAATCGTCTCCAGAATGGCGTCTATTCACGATAACGTGTTTGTGTTTCTTATTCTGACAGATATGCAGTGCCTGTACGGCAGCAATAACACAGTGTGGAGGACAGTCAGGCGTGGGTGTGAACGGACAGATTTCAACTGACTTTGTTCGCCTTAAGCTTGACAATGATGCTCCTGCGTGTGAGAGCTGAGGAGTGTTGCTTATGATGGTTTGAAATCAGTTTCCAGGTGAAAGTGATTCTGCTATGCATTAAGATTCTGCCTAATGCCTTTAAAAACGAGAAGAAAAAAGACAAAAAACAAGAAGACAGACCTTGATGCCTATAGAAGTAGACTGTGGACTTGTTGTAGATGCTTGATTGATTGTGTTAGCATCCTGGAGTTGTCATCAGCCAATCTGCCTTGTCAAGGACGCAGTGCGAGCATCTTAATAGGTTGTGTGTGCGTGTGTGTGTGTGTGTGTGTGTATATGGATGGATGGATGGTTGGTGTTTGTACCAAATATGCTGTAGAGTCCTATTTTCAACAACCGAAGCACACGTGTATTTAGGCTATGCAAACTATAACAGCAGCAAATGTGAGATATGACGTTAAAAATGAAAATATAATTATTAATTATAATTATAATCTATTTGTAATGTTGCTTGTGAGCTTCACTGAGCAGAAAGAAAAAAACATTCAGATTGTGAGAGTATCATGTCACTTTGTAAACTATTAGGATGCCTTAACTCTTGTTTGAAAACCAGTTTTTCAGTGTGTCTGTATGCTGTTTCTGGGTTGATTTTCTTTCTTTTTTTTTCCATGACTAAGACATAAGTCGGTAACTATTATTATTATTTTTCTTTGTTTTTTTAGAGGGGTGAGGGGGCACTGAGTGGACATTGGGGGTTGGGTGGGAGGAGGGAGATGGCTTTTTTTTTTGCATATAAAGCTGGTTCTGGAGCTTGAAAGACTTAAGTCAACAACAAAAAAACAAAACAAAAACCAGCATTGACAGTAAACTCTGGCTGCCGTCCTCGTCTGTCACAACCAAAGACCGAACAAGATGTTCCCATTTCACGTTCGGGTAAAGCAACAGAGACTGTGCAACTCTATTTTTGATACTTTGAAATGGATGTCATTCCTAAAAGGTTGGGGACATGTATGAGTGTTGAATATATATATATATATGAATATGTATATATATATATATATATATATATACACAGACATATATGTGTATATATAGACACGTGTGTGTGTTTATGTGTATGTATACACACACACACATATATGCTGTATATACATATATATGTTTTGTAAAATAAAAGGGAAATACAGGTTTAGCTGATGTTTACCGAGCCTTGTATTGTCATTTCTTGTATATTTTGTATGTTAAAATTTTTTGTAATTTTTAAGACTGCAGTGCTTTTTGAAATTATTCAAAGGGAATACCTTGCATCATACTGTAGGCTCTAAAGTAGTATATATCAATAAAACAGAAAACTCAGCCATGGCTTTGTGTCTTTATTCCATGTCTTTTCAGTTCCAGTACTTTCTGAAAGTTTTACCTCGTTTTTGGGGAAAAGGCTCCATAAAATGACTCTGGTTCCTGTGGTCGAAACACAATGAGCTCCTGAGGAGGTTCTTAGCTCCGAGGCCAAGTTCCTGCAGTGAAAACGGGACTTTTGATACATAACCAGCCTTTTCTTTCCCAACCCTGCACATTACAAGTGTTCACTGAAAGGTTTAACAGACCAGAAGTAGATGAGCTTTGGCACACACAGCAATACAACCACCACTTGGCCGTTGTATTGCTGGGGACCCCTTGGAGTGCTTGAATTTGGTGCAATGTGGACACGCGACATGTTCAATATTAATAAACATACAATAAGCAGCTATGAGCGCTCAGAGCAGCAGCGGGGAATTGACCAGTTTTGTGTCAAACCAGTCAAGTATCCCGGTCAGAGCATCTCTTTGGGGGCGGCAGTAGCTCAGTCTGTAAGGACTTGGGTTAGGACGCAGACGTCACGGGTTCAAGACCCCCATGGACCAAGACCAACTGGTTGCTGGAGAGGTTCCAGTTTACCTCTTGGGCACTGCCGAGGTGCCCCTGAGCAAGGCACCAAACCCCCAACTGCTCTGGGCGCTTGTCACTCTGACATCTCTCCATTGACGCATGTATATGTACTGTGTGTGAACAACAGAGTGTAAAACTGAATTTCCCCACTGTGGGACTAATAAAGGAATATCTTTCTTTCTTTCTTTCTTTCTATTCACAAAGAAATGTCTAGTTACGTAACTCGTGAAACACAATGCACAAATAAATGCAGGGTCATTTGTATCTGTGCTTCTAATGTACAACCTGTATATCATCATTTGCACATCATGAATTTAGCATTTTTCAGAGGAAATATATTTGTGACTCTCCACCTGCTTGTGTGGATTTGTTTGGGACTTTTATCGTGCTGTTTTCACACAAAAATCCACATACAGCAAGCATGTGTCAAGCAAAATGTCACGTGTCTTGTAAAACACAATGCACAAATAAATTCAGAGTGATCTGTAACCCTGTATCTGTGCCTCTAACAGCTCATATATCGTCATTTGTAAATAAGCACAACACTTATGCAAATACATTATCATATTTGTGCTGAACAACCACTTGAATTACAACACGCTGAAAGGTTATGATGGATTTTTTTGCTCAGTGATGCCAAAAATATTTTGCGTACTGCAGGTTTAACAAAAGTCTTGTTACTGATGCACACTCTGGAGCAGAAGGTGACAGTAATGCACAGGATTGTGGAGCTCAAGCATCACAAAACTACAAGCCAAAGTTTAGTCAGTGATTTGGAGAAAAGACCTTTTACTTTAAATTAAGTAAATCATTCCATGGCAATCAAATAAACACATGATCCTGACTTGGACTTTTGTCCAAGTGATAAAGCTGTTTTACAAGCCATGATGCCAGAACAGAAACAGAAAGGTTTTTTGGAGCAACAGTAGATAAACTGTCTACTCTTCTAAACTGATCACTTCTGGTGCCTGAGACTCTGAGAAACCTGGTTCGTGCTCACTTTATCCATAAAGGGAAGTGAAGATTTGCTTACGCAGCACTTTGTTTTTCTTTTCATGCAGACGCCGCTGTCAGCACATACACTCTCATCATGAACCACTCAGCTGAGCACTCGCCTTCAGAAGAAACGGCTCCTGAGGCGTTAGATGGCGGGACGGCAGCGGCGTGTGTGATCCTGGGACTCTCCTTCCTGGTAGGAGCTCCGGGGAACCTGCTGGTGATCTGGACCATCCTGAGACACGTCAAGCAGCGCTCCCACACTGTGGTGCTCATCCTGCACCTGGCTGCTGCAGACCTGCTGGTCCTCATCACCCTGCCTCTGTGGATCTACTCCCTGGCCCACCACTGGGTGTTTGGAGAGGCCTCCTGCAAGGCGTTGGTGTACATAGTCAGTGTGTGCATGTTCAGCAGCATCTTCTTCATTACCCTAATGAGCATGGAGCGCTATTTAGCCATCTGTCATCCATTTGTGATGATGCGCTGGAAGACCAAGAGCGTTATGAACAGGTGTCTCATAGTTCTGTGGCTTCTTGCTTTGGTTCTAGGAGTGCCTGCCCTGCTGACTCAGCCTTTGGATGGAAGTGATGGAGCTGAGCAGTGTTTTACCAAGGAGTTCAGCTCTGTGACTCAAGCCATCATCTTGTTATGTCTGGAGACTTTTGGGGGCTTTGTGGCTCCTTTTCTCATTCTCAGTATCTGTTACTGTCTAGTGGCTGCCCAGCTCAGGAAAATGAGTTTCAACTCCAAACATAAATCCATGGTTCTGGTGCACACTGTGGTGATAGCCTTCACACTGTGCTGGTTGCCTTACCATGTCATCAACATCACTGATCTGGTTTGCATCCTTGGATCAGGCACAGAATATGAGTGTGTGCCGCAGAGCGTTGTCTTCAGCTCTGGTGCCCTTGTTTTCATCAGCAGTTCAGTGAATCCTGTGTTATACGCCCTCTTCGCGAGGAACTTACAAGGGAGTCTGGAGCAGTCCCGGCTGGTCAGGCTGTTCCAGGAAATGGCCACTCACACCAGGAAGCTGAGGGAGCTGGTAATACAACAGCAGACAGACCAGAGGGCAGCAGATACACAGGTAGAGCTGACGTCGTCTGACTGGGAAAAAACTCTGAATCCATGTAACTGCGATGACAGGGAAATGTGACATCTGCAGTTTATTAAGGGACTATACTTCATTATGTACACGTATGTAAGGCTTTAAAAGCCTGTACACCACTTGTATAATAGTGCTGACAATGGTGACATGTTGTGATTCATTTCATTAACACTTACTATACCTCCCATCTTCCACATTTACCCGGAGTTGCCTCAGATACAAGCAAACACATGACTAAAATCTATCTGTTTCTCAGTTCTGGTAATTTATTGCTGTATGGTTTTTAAAAACTGAAAATTTGATGCTGTATTTTGTAATGTATTTTGTGAATTGCAAATCATTTATGGCTTGAAAAATTAAATGAAATACCTCTAGATCAGACCATCTATCCAGCATCCATCCATTTTCTTTCACTAATCTGACATCGGGTCGTGGGGTCAGCAGGCCAAGCAGGGAATTCCAGATGTCCCTCTCCCCAATAACATTTTCCAGCTCTTACTGGAGGACTCTGAGGCGTTCCCAGACCAGACCAGATATATAATCTCTCCAGCGTGTTCTGGGCCTACCTCAGGGCCTCTAACCTGTTGGACGAGTCTGGAAAACCAGCAAAGAGAGGTGTTCTGGAGGCATCCTGATCAGATGCCCGAACCACCTCAACTGGCCTCTTTCAAAGTGAAGGAGCAGCAGCTCTACTCCGAGCTCCCTCTGGATCTCTGAGCTCCTCACCCTATCTCTAACGCTAAGCCAGCCACCCTACCAATGAAGCTCATTTCATTTGTTTGTATCTGTGATCTCATTCACTGCCTAAAGGCTCATGACCATAATGTAAAAAACAGATGACTGGTAAATCAAGAGCTTTTCTCGAGACGCTGCACTGAACCGCTTCATTTTATTCTCACTTGTGAATAAGACCTCAGAGAACCCAGGCCTCAGACTTGGAGGTACTGAGTCTCATCCTGACCGCCTCACACTTGGTTGCAAACCGCCTCATTGTGAGCCAAAGGTCACGATTCGATGAAGCCAACAGAACCACGTCATCTGCAAAGAGCAAAGACGCGATTCTGACGTCCCCAAACTGGACACTCCTCCACTCGGCTGCTGGATCAATGTTCTCAAGAAACTACCACAATTGTTTAATTTTTGTTGATTATTTAAACTTGAGTTGGCGAAAATATGCCCTATAGTAATGGAAGTCAAGCTAAAAATAAAAAAGCCAAAAAATCTCTACAGTGTATGCTGAATGAAAATGAATTCACAGTTCCTTCAGAAATAATACTGTAATAGTTTATACCAAATATAGAGTAATTATTCGCCATAATATTCACTTATATTGTCATTATTTTGGGTGTAAGTGGCCAAAGGGTTGCAAACCAATTTTGCTTCCATTTTTACTTGAATAATCACTCACACAAATCAGGAAAAGATATGGGTCACATGGCCTGATACATTTCTCTTATTAATCCTAATTATCAGGAAAAATAACAAATTGTCATCAGACCAGTTCCTAAACGGGCTCCTTTACATAACAGACCTGTATCCCTCATGTTAGAGGAATTAAACCGTGAAACGTGAATATCTACATCAGGACACCGTTTCATGAAACTTTGTCCTCATGCCCTCACTGCGGAGCATCTGAGATAATTTCATTTATGATAATCTCTTTATTGACTTATTTGAAACTCTGCCTCCTTTTCATTCATGACCTGAGGTGAAAAATGGACTAATGACGCATGCATGAATCACCTCTTTACATCTCAAATAGCCCTGTGAGGAAACCCCTTTCCTGTGCTGTCTATTCGTAAAAGGGAAGTGAGGACTTGCTTGTGCAGCACTTTGTTTTTCTTTTCATGCAGACACCGCTGTCAGCACATACACTTTCATCATGAACCACTCAGCTGAGCTGTCTCCTTCAGAGAAAATGGCCCCTGAGGAGTTTGAGGGCGCGACAGCAGTGGCGTGTGTGATCCTGGGACTCTCCTTCCTGGTAGGAGCTCCGGGCAACCTGCTGGTGATCTGGACCATCCTGAGACACGTCAAGCAGCGCTCCCACACTGTGGTGCTCATCCTGCACCTGGCTGCTGCAGACCTGCTGGTCCTCATCACCCTGCCTCTGTGGATCTACTCTCTGGCCCACCACTGGGTGTTTGGAGAGGCCTCCTGCAAAGCCATGGTGTTCATAATCAACGCCTGCATGTACAGCAGCGTTTTCCTCATCACCCTTATGAGTGTGGAGCGCTTTGTGGCTGTGCGTTATCCCTTTGCTTCAGCTGGCTGGAAGAGGAAAAAAGCTTTGAATAAAGTCCTGCTGGCTCTGTGGACGGCAGCGTTCCTGTTCAGCGTACCTGTCATCCCGACTCAGGTTGTAGGAGAGGATTCTGGCGAGGAGCACTGTCTATATCGGTTGTACACTTCTGTGACTCAGGAGCTGGTGTGTGTGCTGCTGGAGACACTGGTGGGCTACATACTACCCTTCTCCATCCTGGTGGTCTGTTACGGCTGCCTGTGCAGCCGGATCACCCAGATGACCTTCAAGTCTAAGCGCAAGTCCACAGTCCTGATCGCCAGCGTGGTGGTTGTGTTCGCCGTCTGTTGGACGCCTCACCACATAGGAAACATCCTCTCGCTCGTCATCCTGGCCACCGAAGACTCGCTCCCAGATACAGCAGAGAACCTGGAGAGCGCCAGGAGCACCATGACCTTCATCGCGGGAGCCATGGTCTTCATCAGCAGCACCATCAACCCCATCCTCTACATGTTCGCGGCCCGTTCATTCAGGAGCTCCCTGCGTGACACCGGCATCCAGAAGCTCTTCCGCCACATCTCCAGCACCTCCCCAGGCGAGGGCAATAAAGAGTTGTCCTTTGTGTCCAAGAGACAGAGCAATCAGACCCACAGCTCTCAGTGTGTGTCCGAGTCCAAAGACCAAATGGACATATTGGTAAAAATGTGTGAAAATAATCCATCATGATATTAAAAATGTATGCGTCGTATGTAGATTTTCATGTGTATGTATTTTTAACGAAGGAAATTTTGTCTGAAATGAAGCTCATTTTATATGAATTTACAACACAGAAAAACAGGAAGTCACAGTTTATCTGTGCAATACTTGTCCAACTCTGTAAATAACTTGTTTTACATGTTTTTAAGCTTCTTCTTTTTTTTTAAATAGTTAACATATATTTATAAGTATGTCCTTTATGCTGTACTTATGCCATATAGTATTCATAAATAGTACAATAAATAATTCTATATGCATACGACAAGTCTCAATGTACAGTTTTTATTTTTATTTTTATTTTTTTTTTATTTTATAATATTGTTGTGTGCTTTGTAGTGTGAGAACTGAACATCGTGGGTTTTCATCTGGTAATCCTGTGGTTGTGTCAGCCACTTCTCATTAATGCTTCACTTACAGGTTTGTCTCTTTTAATAGTGTGAATGCTGTTTCAGCAGCTATTAACTATTATAGCAACCATTGACATCCAAACTCTTATTCCTCTGTTGTTGTTGTTTTTTCTGTACATTTTTTATTCAGCAGCAGAAACCATTCAGATGTTAAAATATACAGCTCCTTAAAGGGTACTTGTATTCAATGTTTTTCTACTTCTTATTTTTTTTTTTTTTAAATATTCAACTTTTTTTATAATGTAAGTCAATGGGAGACAGCTTCAAATCTTCTTAAACTTACTCCACTTGGAAATGCTACTCCTTTCACATACTTTCAGGTACAGACTTTAAACTTTAAACTGGTTCTAAAACTTTAAACTGTTAAACTTGTATTCAGTTTTTTGATATCGTTGACAGTTTTTTGCATCATCACAGTTTACATTTTATGCGGTTTTCAGACCTTTTCTTAGTTTATAATGGGTGTGTATTGTGCTGATAATTTTAATGTTTTAAAGTTTTTAAAGTTAATCAATTTAAACTTCCACCTTTCACAGTATAACAGTTATAATAGTTATTATTAGTGTTATATTAGTTATATAACAGTTTAGGTTCCAGCTTTTCTAGAGATGTGTTTCATCTCTCAGGGTTTTTTGGGTAATGCATTTGCACTTTAAGATTTCTGTATTTTCAGCAATGCTTTGCAGTTTTATTTCAGCTGTCACCATTCACATGCATTTTGTGCAGGAAATGCATTTTCTATGTGGAGATGAGACTTTGTGAACTTTTCAGCCTTTTTGTGTCATTATTTTTTGGGAAGCTGTGGCATCTCTGATACAGTTTGTGAACTCACATAGTAAAACTGTTGCTCATTTCATCTTTTCTTAATCATAGAATCCAAATGTATGATATTGTAAAATGTTTTTCACTTTTCACACAAACTAGCAGACAATTGTCCTGTTATCCCACTATAGACAACAGCCTTGCTTTCAACTTCCTCTCAAGGAAAAGATTGCAAAATGAAAAGCTGCATGTTCCCTTTGTTGAGCAGCAAAAAGCGGAATTGTGTCTTAATGTTTGTCACAGTCTTATAAAACTTGTCAGCTTATTTCCTGATATTTTTAAATGCACGTCAGTCATATTAATATATAAAGTTTGTCTGTCGCCATGACTACACAACTGGCATCAACTAGTACAACCAGTAGATGGCAGTGACACTGTTTTCAATAATGGAGATTTGACATCATTTCAGTGTGGTGTCCTAATAATAATAATATTTTTTTCAGTATACCATAATGTCTGATTTTCTATCCAGGGATAGTCGTGATTCTCTTATTCGGCGCTGTCTTGCTTCATCCACCTTACAAAGATTTATAACCTGTGTGTTGACACAAGAGCAGTTTAAGTGGAAGGAACCAAGTGGGAGACACACTCTCTATGTATGTTACAAATTTGACCAAATGGACAATAATAAATATATGTAGAAATTTCATCTTGTGTAAGACATCTAATATTGATTTCACTGTTTCAGGCTGACACAGATCTTAACATTCAATACTCATTTCTCATGTCCTTTCTGAGTAGCTCAAAGTAGACTGGATATGGTTCAAAAGAAGTTTTGTGAAATATACTAGGATTTTCTCATGGGTTTATTAGTACGTTGTGTCAGATATTTATGAAGTTACTTTTGTGCTTTTATTATCCAATCAATCAGAATAGGTTTGAGAGCAAAACTTTGCACACTGTAATATGAAATAGATCAGAGAGCAAAACAAACAACACTGCAATCAAAAATGTTTTATTGCAAGTAAAATAAAACTGAGATTAAGAATTTATAAATGTAAAACCAAAAGCTTTGTTTGCAAATCAACAAGTAAGGGATAATGTACAGCGAGTCGGTCACTGTTGTGAAATAAACCCTGACAGGGCGATGCGGCTTACATCTGTCAGTGTAGGTCCAGCCCACAAGATTCAGCTCAACAGCCAACAAAATGTTTGTATTCGTAAACTAAACTTTTGGATTCACATACAAAACTTCTGGATTTGCGAGAGAAACTTTTGTATTCACAAACAATACTTTTGCATTTGGGAGTAAAACTTTTGGTTTTGCAAAAAAAGTTTTAGATTTGCAAACAAAACTTTTGGATTCAAAAGCAAAACTTTTGGATTCGGAAACAAAACTTTTACATTTGCATTACATTTTTTATCGCTTACTTTCAGTAAAAAAAAATTGAGTATGGCTTTTCCTGAAAAAAAAATGTGATTGTGAATGAATAGTTTTACCAATTTTGGCGGGTCGAAAATAAATGTTTATATTATTCTCTGTGGAAGATATGTGACGTTTGGTTCCCACTTCTAGCTCAGTCTGTAGGGGTTGGCTTGGGAACCGGAGGGTCACCGGTTCAAGTCCCGCCATGGACCAAGAACTGAGTGTGAACTGGTAGCTGGAGAGGTGCCAGTTTACCTCTTGGGCACTGCCGAGGTGCCCCTGAGCAAGGCACCAAACCCCCAACTGCTCGGGGCGCTTGTCAGGAGCAGCCCCCTCACTCTGACATCTCTCCATTGTTGCATGTTTGTGCATGTGTGTGTTCGGGTCTGCATGTACCGTGTATAAATTAACAACAGAGTGAAAAAATTGAATTTCCCCTCGTGGGACTAATAAAGGAATATCTTCTTCTATCTTCTTCTTCTTCTAACAAGGCTTGTGAACCAATAGAAAACGGCATTGGTATCACGTGATATCTCTGGGTCATCAGTTAGTGTAAAAAAATTGGATAAATGGCTGGAATTGACGGTAAGTGCCTGGCAATGACTTGTTGTGAAGTAAGGTGTGACATGGAGTGGCTGAGTATTATCAGTGTTATCAATAGAGAGTCTAAGTCACACCCCTTCAGGAGGACCTCATGGGACCTTATTTTGGAAAAAATATTAAGAGTAGTCAACGGAGGGAGATAAATCATTTTTGATTGCGTTTGAATGGCGTCATGAATCACACGTTTGCAGATTTAAGAGAAAATTTTGCAAGTCAAGAAGGTCTCCGTTAGTCGTAGTATCATTTAGGTTTATGTAAAGCATACGTCACCAACACTCGCCAGCTAGCTAGCACTAGCTAACCTAGCAATGACCAGGCACAAATCAAACTTTATTTTATCTGATGTGTTTTATCCAGCGACTCCTGGTGTTTTTATCAACCAGGACGAGAGAGAACGATCAGACCTGTTGCTGGTGTGAGTTCATCCCAGTAGGAAACACAAAGGCATCGTAGCTTCAGAGAGACGTCATTCATCTGACTTTTGAGTGTTAGTCCTTCTAATTATGTGCATTCACAGTCTGATACTTCAACAGTTTTACAACAAACTGCGACTTTCTTGAATTGCAAAATTATGTTTTAAATTGACAAACATCATATGTGTGATTTATTGAGCAATTTAAATTGGATCAATAAAATATCTGTCTCTTTCCTTTGACTACTGTTCATATTTTTTCCGAAATAAGGTCCCATGAGGTCCACCGGTAGGGGCGTGACAGGCTCTCTATAGCACCTTTAACATACTGATAACATTTTCCTTTAAAACCTGCCTCAAATGAGCAATCACATTTTTTTTGTAATCAGATTAGTGGGGGGGGGGGCAGTAGCTCAGTCTGTAAGGACTTGGGTTAGGACACGGACGTCACGGGTTCAAGACCCCCACGGACCAAGACCAACTGGTTGCTGGAGAGGTGCCAGTTTACCTCTTGGGCACTGCCGAGGTGCCCCTGAGCAAGGCACCAAACCCCCAACTGCTCTGGGCGCTTGTCAGGAGCAGCCCCATCACTCTGACATCTCTCCATTGTTGCATGTATATGTACTGTGTGTGAACAACAGTGTGTAAAGCTGAATTTCCCCACTGTGGGACTAATAAAGGAATATCTTTCTTTTCTTTTTCTTTCTAATCCCTTTAAATGTAACCTATACTTCTAAGTACACCACAGGATGGGGTCTGACAAGGGGATAACAGAGCTATGGATCTTGGCTTTCCCTAAAGTTTACTTAGAAGTGTTGCTTGACATGATAGTTTTTTTGTTACTGGCTTGTCAGAAGTGCTGCAAACAACCTCTATCGTCAGTGATACTAAAGCTGACACTGAAGCAAAGTTCTGGGTACGGCGTACAGATTGCCGTGTCAGCGGTGCAACCTTTCACACCTGCTGAAACAAAGACTTGACATGTCATTTCTGTGTCACAGTCAGATGACATGTGTAAGCATGCCTACCATGTGATGTCATGAAGATAAACGTTTGTTGCTGTCGTTGCGGGGGAATATCATTATGTGTCTAGGATTTCAGCTCAAGTGTTTCCCAGTGTGTCCCTCAGCTAATCAGACTGGTTCGGCTGGAAAGAACGATTTCACACAAGGAAGGAGACACCGAGAATTACTCTTCAGACGGGGGGATTTAAATGAGTGAGAGAAGGTGAAAAGCCCACAAAAAAAAAAAAAAAAAAAGCCCTGCGTTCACTACAGTTTTCCGGCCCATAGCGAGCAGAGATGGGAGTGTCAGGAGCAAAACAAAACACGGCATTCTGGGAACCCGGCCAAAGAGGCCAGTAAGAACCTGTGAAGTTATTGAAAACTCTCTGCCAGATTTAAGTTCAGTGTGAAAGCTGCTCATGAATGAAAATGTAGTTACAGAGAAGAGTGTGAGACTCCATATATGTGACCAGAAAAAGAGGATAATAATGTACCATGACAGCAAGTTATATTCCAAATCACAGTGGGAGTGTGAAGCAGCACAGCAGCGTGGATTTTTAGAGGATGAAAAACAGGTTGAAAACATGAGAAACAATAAATTAGATGCTACTTTCCATTAGACTTCTGTCCATCCTGCGCTCCCTTCTACCTTTACCTAATACTACCTCACCAAGTAAATGTAAATCAGGGCAAATCTTCCCAATGATGGATCACAGCAGGTGCACAACATCAGTGACAACTTAAAGAAACAAGCCGTTTCTCCTTTCTGGTACTTTAGACTTGTGCAATAAAGTGCCTGTTGCAGAGTGACGCATTAAATTACCCAGTGGCTCATATTAAATCAGTGAGTAAAATGTTATTTTAATGCTGAATTAGCTTAGTTACAGTAAATCTCTGCCAACTCGCACAACATGTATTCTTTCAGCTTTAATAAACCCTGATGTGTCCTGGTTATTTTATTATTTTATATCCAAAAGTTCAGATTGTTACACCGACAGAAACTCGAGAGAAGAGGTATAGAAGAAGGCAAACAACAAATATTAACAGCCTGTTATTTGATAAAAACACTCTCAACACTTCAAGAAGTGCAAACCGGGCAAAACATTGTTTTTCACGCACCTGTTAATTGAGAATTTGGGTTATTTTGCTTCTTACTGACAAGTGGAAAGAGATCATCCAAAATATACATTTAGGTGTTTATTTACTACTTTTGTCTATTGGCGACTGTAGATTTCTCCTAAATTCACCCAGTGTTAAAGTCAGATAATGCCTCATTTGTATATTTAAACATAACATTTCAGAAAACTTACAAATTGTCTTGATGTATGTAATAAACTGGGGAAGTTTCATGTTGATATCTATTAATTTAAGCTTTTACCCTTTTCACAAGTATTGTCTTTTATATGTAGCGTCTTCATATATCATTCATAGTCTGATTTATACAACATTTTGTTCCTAAAAACAAAAGTTAGATTTTTTTTTTTTTTTTTTTTTTTACTGCTGACAGTATTTTCTGATTTGTGGAGTGATTAAAAACAGATATGCAGAAGTAAAAACCTTTGACTCTAATGTGTCAACTAAATGAAAGAATAATTTTAAACTTGGCTTCATCCAGTGGATCAGATTTATGTTCTGGAAATGTATGAAAATTAGCACATATTTGAGAAAATATGCCTCATTTGCATATGTAAACAGAAAATTTGAGAAAACTTGTAATACAAATAATAATTGTCTTTATGTAAGTAATCAACTGGGGAAGTTTCATGGTGATATCTAGTAGTTAAGTTCACCGGTAGTGTCTTCCAAAATGTATATGATTTTACAATACATATCTTTAAAGCCATTTTCTCAAAATGAGGTTTTTCTCCGACTCTGAGCCAGAAATCTCCACTTCAGTATGTCTCACATCCACCAAACTCTCCAGTTTCATTCCTATCTATATTCTGAAGGTTTTTACTAAGGGGTTTGTTCGTATATCATTCATAGTTTGATTTATACAACATTTTGTCTTGAAAACATTACAAAAAATTGCTTTTTTAATGTCTGTTGACAGTATTTTCTGATTTATGGAGTGATAAAAACAGATAGCCAGGGCCGCCTTAAGGCATAGACCATATAGACAGTCGCTGAAGGCATCACTTACTCGGGGGTGCTGGTCGCCCTCTAAAAAAAAAAAAAAAATGCCAGTGGGTTCCCTTTCTCATTTTCTGCACTGAGGTAACAAAAGAGCAAAGAAAGAAAGAAAGAAATACACTTTTCACCTCTGTAACTCTCATTATAGTAAAACTAATTAAGTGCTTTTAGGCCAACAATATCAGGGACCAATTGTTTATATTATTTTAAATTCAGTTATTTATGAATATAAAAATCTTAATTTTTGTCTTAAAATCATTGTGACTTTCAAAAATACATGTAGCCTGATGCGATAAAATAATTGTCAACCTAGGGGTTGTGAGTGATCATAAACTAACATGGAAACAACATATTGGCTATATTAAAGATAAAATTTCAGTCAGTACCAATCCTGCAATTGTTCACTTATACTTCCTTATATTTCTTACTGTGTGGAACTGAAGGAGTCGTCTTTTAAAACGAGTATAAAGTCAATTGTTTTATGAGCCATGCATGTTATCAATAAGGCACTAATCCACTGTTTATAAGTTCCCATGTTGTGAAATGTAATGATTTGGTATATTATAAAATAATGCAAATTATTTTCACAGCTAAATCAATGTCACTCCCAGATGGTGTAAAAAGTTTTTTTATTCATCATGAGGGAGCAAATATGATCTGAGAGGTAAGACCAGTAAGTTTACTGTACAAAAAGCTAAAACAGGTATTTAAATGAGATGTATTTCTGTTGTTGGGGTCAAATTATGGAATGATAGTAATATCAATTTAAGAATGTGTAATTCTCTCTTGGTTTTCAAAATAATGGTTTGTAAAACTATTTTGAGGGTTACAAGTGTGAATGGTATTTTTAAAAAAAATTTTTTTTTTTTGAGGGTAGCTTAAATTGTACAGTATGTAATGTAGGTTAGGCATATACAAGCATTTTGCTTGTGCCTGTGCCTATACAGTCACTACTTAATACAAAGACCGCCGACTTTGTTAATATTAATTGTACATTCATACTTGTATTATGTGTGATGACTGAACAAAAAAAAATATTACTACTTTATGTAAGTAATGAGCCGGGGAAGTTTCATGTTGATATCTAGTAGTTAAAAATGTGCACTCTATTCACTGTAGTGTCTCCCCTGACACTGAAAAGTCGCTCTATGTTTGCAGGTGTATTTTCATGGGTGTATTTAGTAGATCAGTTCATTTACTCTCCACTGTGAACACCAGTCAGGCTACATGCCTCATGGAAGTACTAGACAGCCCTGTTTTACCAGACTACTTCCTGATTCAACAGAGCCGACCAATCACATTACAGCACTCTCCCCAGCGTCCCGCCCTCACCTTTCCGGACCAGCCAATAGGCGAGGCCCCTGGAGCTCTCCTCGCGCAGAGGCCGGGCCACACAGGTAACTCAGGAAAAAAATAGAAAGGAGAGGAGGAAAAAAACTGCAGGGCTTGTTATGGAGTCCGTGTGAAAGAAACACGGATTTCCACCCGTCTTTACCAGTTAAACCAGTATCTCTGGATAGAGCACACTCAAGTACTTCAACAGGTAGAGTCTCTGACCGCAAACTCTGTCGTGGCTCCTCTGAAAATAATCTCCCCCCTTTTCTCTCTCCGTTTACCTCAATTGAGTTTCCAGCCCTTTTGTTCGCTCTTCTTATCACTTGGAAAAAGGTGAACCCTCGTGTTATTTTTATTTTAATCTTTGCTTTAATTGTAGTTTTTACCCTTGTGGTCCCTGATGGCTTCGCACAGTGATACTCTGGTGGTGTTCTTTGGGGCAACAGCTGGTGCAAATGGGGGTAAACTGGGTTCGGATGAGAGGGAAATAATTCTCTTGGTGTGGCAAATTGTGGATCTACATGAGAAAAAGGTACGGACCTTTGTGACCCGTTCGTTCGTTGTACGGTATCTGATGTAGTGTTTGTGTGTCTACCTGTAGAGTATGTTTGACATTTAAACCAACACGGTGTGCTCTCTGAAGCCTCGCTTTTCTCCACTGCTAGCTAAAGCTACATCAGCCCCTCTTGTTAGCTCACCTTTTTTACAGGTGTGCGACCCAAATTTAACCCGCAGGTGAGGACTGTTTCACCGCACAGTGTGGAGAAAACACGCCGTTTTGGTTTGGCATGTCAGCTTCTTGTTATAAACAACGCTTTATTGACAATTAAGTGCTTGTTGCAACTACATTGTCAATTTGACTGTTGTAAGAGTTCATTTCCTGATTGTGGGGGTATAACAGTTTGTAATTTGCCATAAATTAGCATTTTACTTTTAATTTCTTCACGCTGTATTCTGCGCCATGATCCGCTAAATCCCTCCACAGGTCGGGAAGCTTCATAGATGTGTTGTGAAGCCAGACTCTTTGGAGCTGACAGACCAGTGTAAAGAGGAAACAGGGCTGACTGTGGACGAGATCGTCAAAGCTGAGCCCCTGGACAAAGTCCTGCAACAGGTGAGTCACTTCAATGTGAGGTGCATCAACCCATTTTGGGGGAATTAAGTTTTTTTCACTCCTGTGGGAGGCAAGCACACAGAAGACTTAAAGACATGCATTGTTGGGTGATATATGCATTGTAAGGTCTTTTTTCTCTGTGATTTCAATGTTCAATTTGCTCTCCACTTTTTGAAATGAGAAAATAGTACCTTTCATTTGTGGCGTATTTATTTCACACAGGAGATTACAAAATAGGCTTTACCATGTGGTTATTTCATATTGACTATTTTTTAAGGATGCACCAATACTGGATCGGATATCTGGCTGACTCAAATAAGCTGGATTGGGTATCTGTAACGATGGGGCTGATCTATTCAGTTTTATGTTTATATTTTTATATACAGTATATACTGGAATTTTAAGTCCTGCTTAGGTTTTGACCAATTTGTTGCTGCATTAAAAAAAAGGTTTACACTTGAATAGTGATTCCGGTTAGTTTTGATGATTTTTTTACATTAATTTTTATTTCTTTTATATTTTATGTTACATTTTTAAATTGCTGGTGTACGATTTATTAAACTCTGAAAAACAGGTTGTAAATTTGTGTTTGGTGGATTATTTCTCAGTTGTTACAGTGCTAATTGGCATTGTTTTTACATGGTTGGAGAGCCTGTTTATTTACCTTCACAATGATGTCCAGCTTGTAAGGATCATGCATTTGTGGGATGAGCAGCACAGCTGATCATGTGGGTAGCACCCAAGTGAAATCTGCTATAATTCTCTGCTAATGCTAAACAGTGTATTCTCCTGTTGGTGTTGACTCTTGTTTTGAGCTCCAGGTGCTGCCAATCAGGCATCTTTAAGCAGAGAATTTTGGTAAATTTCACTCGGGTGATACCCTCATATTCAGCTGTGCTGCTCATCCCACAAATACATGATCCTTACAAGATGGACATCATTGTGAAGGTAAATAAACAGGCTTTCCAGTGATGTAAAATACCATGCCAATTAGCATTGTAACAACAGAGAAATAATCTACCAAACACAAATCACACATTTATTTTAATAGTAGCTAAATAGCATTTCAGTAAATTCATATCTATGCATTTATTTGTTATATTTTGTTTTACAAAGTTAGGACCGTTGCTGTGGTATTCAACCCCCAAATCACTATTTGAATGCTTCATTTATTTCATTTACAGGTCTGTAATCATAACGTAGAAATCTCAAAATAGCACATGAAATAACAAATAATCCCACCACATTATTGGTATTTCTATCCAACATTAATTATTCGCAGTTATTCTCAGACAGATATGGCTGTTTGTTGTGTTTAGAGGCGTGTGTTTTAACATTAGTGTGGCAGCAGCACTGAAACAAAGGAGATGCAGACAGAAGATCATGTCAGCCTGCTGCGCTGCTCCGCAAAGCTTTGAATACTTTTGAATATTACTCACCGAAGCTTTGAAGCCCAAGAAAATGGTATTTTGGACAGCCCTACCAGAAAGCATGCTATATGGTGACATACCGCTGCTGTTTGACGCTGTCTTGGTCCAGTCTCTCTTGTAAAAGAGGTTTTAATCTCAATGTGACTTCCTAGTTGAATAATGGTTGAATACAGTATACAGCATATACTGTATATACTGGCTATATATATGGCTGCAGAAGACTGTGTGTGTGTGTGTGCCAGTTTGTTTCATATGTGGCAACAGTGTGTTGAAATTGGCAGTGGATGAGATCACATCAAAAACAGACTGTCTGGACCGTAATGGAAATTTCTAAGGAGAACATACTGGCTGTAGCATTGTTGTCGGAGAAGCAAGTATTTCAATTTCGCATGTTTCCTTCACATATGATGATATCATGGTCATTTTATGATTTATTATAGTAAATATATTACATATTGGTTCTTTAAGGGCACCCTAGTAGTGTCCAGGAGGTGAACAGGCACCTCTCCAGCTACCTCTTCACTTGAACCCATGGATGTATAAAGAGAACTGGATACAGTGTTGGCCGTCCTCTCCTATGAAAGTTGTTCAGAGGCCCTGGAAGCCAGAACGGCTCGACTTCTGACTGGAAAAGTACCCGGATTTTCTGGCGATCTTTTCCATCCACTGGGCCCATGGAGCAGACGCAGCAGTGTCCGTTCAGTCGCAGCCCTCACGCTGTTGTCACAGCTTGCTAACTCCGCCTCCCAGGGAAATAACTCTGGATTGGGCTATTAGTGCATTTTACAACTTTTAGGACCTAATGACTTAAATAAAGGCTATTCAAGTGTTTGTACTGGGAAGTTGATTCACCTTGAAAAATTTACAGTTACAAATATCTCTTTCCCAATGTAAATCTATGGGAAAAATTATTTTTGTGCTCAATGGCGTCACATGACGGACATGGCAGTTGTAGTACTGCCTTTTGGTCTCTATGAAAATTGGGATCAATGACCGGTGCTTTTCCTGGGGGCTTGCTTGAACTGGCCACCCTCCAGTCCCCAAGTCAAGTCCCTGCGGACTGAGCTACCACCCGCTTTGAAAAAACTTTTCCTATGTTTAAAAAAAAAAAAAAAAAAAAAGTCCAGGTGCTTAGTTTCACAACACGTTTGAAATCTCTCTCAGGTGAACTGTGTCCACACAGTTTGAAACTCACAGTAACAGCTAACATAAAATCTCTTTGCCGTCAGTGCTATGATGAGTGATTCAGAAGCTAATTAAACCAACTTTCGTCTGACAGTTAATGCCCAAAGCAAGATGAGATGTGACAAGCTTGACTCACTATTGAGCTGTAAGTTAATGTGTGAGGTGTGTCAGATTTTGCTGATGATGACCTTTTAAGAAAAAAATTGTCTTCCACCTGGCTGAGATGTCATTGGTTTGGCCCTGACAGTTAAACTCTGCTGACAGTTAATAGAAGCTAAGGGGCGAGGATGGGCAGAGTCCTGAGGCATCTGGAGATAAGGAGGAGTCGCAGGTCTAGTCTTGTCTCGGCCTGATGCATGCTGCAGACATCTGGAAAGGGGAATGTTTACCTGCTGGGACCGCACCTCTGTTTTAGGCTGCACGACAGTCAGACAGGAGTGGAGGCTTTCGTGCCTTTTAGGCTTCATCCTCAGCGGCAACCTCTTTATGACCAAGACGTGAATGTCCTCTCTGGTTCCTCCCTGTCAGGAGGCACATTTCCACAGAAAGTGCTTATGTTGCCAAACATGTTTTTCAGCCACCTTCGCAAAAGTGTTTGATTGCACTGGCTGCACCTTTCCCACCCGTCCAGCACGTCACAGTTTAAAAGCCTCTCATTATCAGGCTGGACCAGTGTGTTTGGGTTGATAGTAGTGCTGCCTGCACAAGCAGATTGGTTGGGGTAATCAATTGAAAACGGGGTTTTTTAAATTCTTTTTGGGGCTGTATTGAAATGATGCTGCTGGGGGTTATGGTACTCAACACACAGCCTGAAACTGTTTCATAGATCCGAATGCTGAAGTCATTTGTGCCTCACACAGACCTGGTAAGACTTCAGCTCCACTGTAGGTTAGTTTGTGTGCTGAACCTTCAAATATTAACCCAAGCAATCAGTTGGTCCTCTTCATACCTTTGTCTCACCGGTTACTTTCTCTCGCTATTGGCCATTCTGAGATTAGTTTTATTCTTGTTGATACAGGGAAGTAAAGGAAATGGGCATTTAGTTTGAAGCGTTGTGTAGAAGCAGTATGTGTTATTTAATTTTTTTTTTTTTTGTCCAGTCCAACTTATCCAGTGATCGAGGGAAACAAGCGGCTGCCTCTTATTGGTGGGCTTGTTGTATTGACCTGAGTGGTCAGAGCCACCAAGGACATCTGCTGGTTTCCTTTGGTGAAAGATTTATAAAGAGAGAGATTAGCAGGACTTTTTAACACTTGGTTTCTGTACAGTTTCCCAGCTAAACTCCATAACATTGCCATTGTGAATGCATAAAACCAAAAGCCCTTCCATCACTAGTAGAAAAAATATCTAATCTGTCTCAAACTGTTATTTTACATGTGAATAGACCCAATAAAAAAAAAAAAAACTGTGTTACTGCTAAATAACATGTAATTGGATGTTTGAGATGATGGCTACAGATGATGTTAGTATTCAAGCATGTGTGTATATGCTAGAGGTTGAGAGAAAAATCAATACAGCATAGTTTTGTGATATTTTGCATGGCAATATCGTATTGATTTGGGGACGTCAAGTATGGACTCTATTACATAAATTATTAACCTGTTAACAATCTGCTATTCTGTGGTTCAGAGGTTGTAGCGGGCTCAGTCTTAAAGCTACTGTGAGAGTGTATGAGTGAATGAAGCTGCTGGTATCATATGGAACTAGAAAGCCTAAGGAATCATTAGTACCAACCATTTCATGTTAGCTTGTCGGGAAGAATGCTAAATAACGCTTCAAAATTATGCAAAATTTTGTGAGGAAAAACTGGCATGGGCTTTTTCAAAGACCTGACCTTTTGACCTCAGGATATGTGGATGAAAACTATGAGGTTAACAAAGTGAAAGCTGGATCTTATTTGATAAAACAGATGTTAACGAACTGCATAATTTGCGTCATGTCGGTGTCATCGTCAAAATGCCTATCCAAGGTCTGGTTGTGGGGGCAACAGCTCCAGCGAGGGACCTCACAGGGGATCCTGAGGCATTCCTAGGCCAGTGTGAAGATAAAATCTCTCCACCTAGTCCTGGGTCGTTCCCGGGGCCTCCTCCCAGCTGGTTGTGCCTGGAACACCTCCCTAGGGAGGCGCCCAGGGGGCATCCTAACCAGATGCCCGAACCACCTCGACTGGTACCTTTCAACGCAAAGGAGCAGCGGCTCTACTCCGAGTCCTTCATGGATGGCTGAGCTTCTCGCCGTGACTCTAAGGGAGACGCCAGTCACCCTCCTGAGGAAACCCATTTCGGCTGCTTGTACCTGCGATCTAGTTCTTTTGGACATGACCCAGCCCTCATGACCACAGGTGAGAGTAGGAACAAAGACTGACTGGTAGATTGAGAGGTTTGCCTTCTGCCTCAGCTCTCTCTTTGTCACAATGGTACAGTATAGTGAATGCAATACCGCCCCGCTGCTCCAATTCTCCAGCCAATCTCGCATTCCATTGTCCCCTCACTCATGAACAAGACCCAGAGGTACTTGAACTCCTTCATTTGGGGTTAAGACTCATTCCTGCATAATTTGCAGTTGGTAAAAATGGGTAATAAATCACAATCTTATTACAATACGCAGCATATCGCATTAAGATCATATCGTGGTAATGTTGTATCGTGGGGCCTCTGGTGATTCCCTGTGACACTTCTATCACAGTATGTTGCATGTGTGTGTGTGTGTGTGTGTCATGCCTGCACTTCAGTTCAGTTCCTGGAAGTGGGCTGATGGATGGTGGAGCTGCTGTCAGGCTGTTGCTGATGGCTGGCTGGCGTTAGTCTGGGATACTAACAGCATGTGGTGGCCTGTAGGGAGCTGCATGTGATGTAAGACCTCACACACCTCAATGTTGTCGTGCTGTTCCTCAACTGTTTGAGACCACAGCCAGAAATACAGACTTCTGGCTCCGGAGTTGAGTTCAAGTCACTGATTTGGCGCTTTGCTTATAAAGGCAGCCATATTGTGACATGAAAACCATGACGAATCACATTTGCGATTCACACAAGCTGGATTTTAACACTACGGCAAAAGGCTGCTAAAGATGACACACACAAATCACTCACTCAAACCTACTATGGTGAAGTTATTACTGGGTGTGTCTTAAGACTCCTGAGGCCAAAATGTCAAGTTAATGCCTCTATGAAAGGAAGATCCTGAAAGAATGTTGATGTTTTGTGCCTATCGCTACAATGAGTACGTTTCCATTCACACAAGAAAACAAGTTATTGGAAGGAACCAGACTGGAGAGGAGAATATACAGTAATTTTCAATAACTGCTTCAAATCTATCATGTTTGCACTCATATAACTTTGTAAATGTATTGAAGGTTAATGTTATGTGAGACAACTTTGAGGTATACTGTATATGCAGCTTGAAGAGATTTTTCTGGAAACAGCGAGAGAACAGTTTTCCTTATTGTTTGTGACTTTAACACCCTGGGAACTTGTTTTCAGCTCAGTTTTAGACGTATTGATTTCAGTTGGGACTTTTTCTGTTAGTAGTCTGTCATCTCAGCCCACTGTCAGTGATTTCCCTGCACTTGGTTTTGTGGTGCACATGCTCACAATGTAAAAAAAAAAAAAAAAAAAAAAAAAACCTAGTTGGAAACTGGTGAGTCCAGTTTCCGAGTTAGATCTTTCTGAATGTAAGCAACACACAACTCTTGTGTCATGTGCTGTGGCGGCAGTGTGTGTGTTTGACTTTTGGGTGCCTCAAACAGTTACCGCAGTGACTGCCCCGACACTCCCTGCAGCTCTTATCGGAGTTTGTTTCATTCACCACAACCCCACCTAACCTCTGCATACAAACGGTCCGGCTACACTGGAGAGCAAACTCTGATAGGACCATGTTCAAAGGCCATGTCCTCCCCCTCATCTGTGGAAATGCTTTTCAGAGGGCAGAGTGAGACCAAAAGTTGGTGTAAGAGAAATCTGGGTCCATAGCATGGGTCCTGAAATAATGAAACCAAACACAGATAATGAAAAAAAAAACATTTTTTTTTCTTCTCCCTATAGTAAGATGGCGAGCCAGTAAGGTATGCATGATAATGATTTCTGTATCAGTGGAATAAAAACATTATTTGTTAATGCATTATTTGTTTAAGTAGTGCAGTTGGGTGTTGTTTTTTGAGGGTTTAGCAAGTTGCAAAGATTACTGTGGTGTATTCATGAGCTTGGGTCTGTGTCCTGTTGTCTACCTATCTGTTGTCACTGCAAGATTTGTCTTCTGTTCAGCTTGTTTGCTCAGTTTAAACTGTGGTTTCAGACACAGTGGAGAAAAGGGAGTGGGTGTGTGCCGCTACGTCATCTAAAACATTTGCTTTTCTCTCAGTAATCCGGCTTTAGTAATTGGCCAAGGCGGAGCTGCATGCACAGCTATGTGCAAACATTAGTCCTGTTGTTTTCAAGCAGTATGGCTATTCTTAATATGTGCTGCTGGATTAATCTATCACAGTTTTGAATGTGTGTGTTTATTGTTGGGGCAATGAAAGCTTTCAGGTATTAAGTTAGATTAAAGAAGATACCTGATTCATTTTATTGGTATTGTGAGCTTTCAGACTCCTCCCCCCCAAAAAACAACAAAAACACAATGAAAACGTCTTGGTTGCTGCTTACTTTGACAATTACATCTCAACCAGTGGCTGTCATAAAGGCTTTAAAGGTAAAATACGCAAGAACTAATATAAACACAATGTATGGGCTGATGCAAAAACTTGTGTGAATATAACTGCTGTGAAACAATTACAAAATATCGTTTAATTGTTTACTTCACTGTTTTGTTCTCACCAACGCCGCTCTCTCACTTCAGTCACTCTATAGCTCGCTCGACCATTGCTGCTGTCTCTCTCTCTCTCTTTCTTGCTAGTTGAGCTGAGGAGGTGTGGCCAACTTTGAATGTGGTGCGTTTATAAACATCAAGTAACAACCGTTACATATGTCACTGTTTGTTCATACTGTAGCCAGGACAGTGTGTTTACTTTAGCAGTGTTAAATGCTAATGGAGCTAGACTTGGCTAATAAAAAGGAAGGGGTAATTAGATGTGATGTTGCCAAGACCTTGTTATTTCAATTATTTTCTATTGCGAATGTGATAATTACAGCGCCTGTAATAGATCTGTCCTCTGTGTACATTGTTTGACAAACTTTTGGGTGGCACCTTTTAGTTAAGCATAATAATGTGGTTACAGACACAGGTAAGCATCCTTTTCACTGTTGTTCTCTATGGTAACCACCCTAAATAATGAAGTCATTTAGGTCTGAGATTAGAATGACACCCAATACAGCGCGTCTGTTGTGTAATTATGGCCGCTAATAACTCCTGTATTAGATCAGGGTCAATATGCCTACACAGACTTATTCAGCAGTTCTTAGACAATGTGGAAAGCACCAATACTGTCTTAAAGGAGACCTATTATTATGCTTTTGTACTTTTTCCCTTTCCTTTAGTGTATTATACAGTTTTTTTTTTTTGTGCATATAAAAGGTCTGCAAACTTTAGCATGCCCTCAAACAAAGCTAGTTAGAGCGGAGCTGGAGTGGAGTCCGAAGAGTTTGGCTTGGTTGACCAATCATAACAGAGCATTTCAGTCAGATGGAGAAAAGAGATGCTGCAGCACAGCCGGTGTAAGAAAAATAAAGCATTTTTCGAACATTAAAAAAATGTAATCAAGTTCTAGTAGAACCCGAATATATAAGTATGCATCTGAAAATAAGTATAATACATCCTTGAGTTTTCTCCACTCTTGAATATTTTTTATTAACAGTGTAATTCCTGCTACAGAGGGCATTTTTACTTCATTATGTAATGCTGTTTGGCTGCTTGAGTTTCCCACCTCTAAAACATAGACCGTCTGCATCTCATGTGATACACTCACATACTCAATGTAAAACTGTCATACGTTTGAGCTTTGTGGTGCTTTATCTGGACGTGTTGCTGCTTTCCTTCTCAACCGAGCCATGGCAGCATTTTTGGAAACTGAGCTTGCATATTGCTCGAGTACTTTTGAAATTCCTCCTGTTTTTCATATGACCTTGACCCGGAAAAATGTAGGGTGAGGTGAAAGAGAATGACAGGCTTAGCTGAAAGAAAGCTAATGCATCTCTTTTATTTACTCACTATTGCACAACAGCAAAGAGAAGTTACAGCATCATAGTTTTGAAAATAATATTTATTTATTTTTTGTTTGTTTTTTTTAGTTCAGTGACCAGTGATATTTACAGGTCTGCTGGTGTTCATGGGCCTCTGTTAATACGAGCTGTTTTTCCACAGATCAATGATTCCTTCAGGTTTCTGTCCAGCCACCTTGAACCCCCCTTAATCTAACCCCGAAGCATTTGTTCTCTTGTCAGCAGCTGGTTAGTGTTGCCAAATAGCCCTGCATTTCTCTCTGCCTGTTAAGGAGCATGCCTCGACACGCACCTCTAATACTCCCTCACTGTCTGAGGATCAGTCACATATAGCCAGTGGCCATGTGAAACTAGTCAGTCATTGGGTTTTAGGTGACCTCACACCCACCTAACACAGGTGACTTTGAGGATTCAGAGACAAAGAAAGGAAAACTAATTCAATTAAAATTTATGACTATATAAAATCAACTCATAACAAAAGTCTTGAGATGCTTTTAATATAGAGCATGTCTAGACCGTACTCTGTAATTTAGTGACTTAGCAAAGGATTCGCCATTAGTATGCACTGTTAGGCGACAATAGCAAGAAAAAAACTCCTCTTTAACAGGTAGAAACCTTGGGTACAACCCCGTTCTGCCTTGACAGAAACTAATAATAAACTAAACTTTCTGAAGAGGCAAAAGATACCCTCCAGTTTACATGGAAACATTAAGTGGCATTTGAGGCAATATGACTTAAAAAATTATGTAAAGTACGGTAATTTAAGTGGAACCCATGTATGAGATGCCACATGCCCAGAGATTTTGGCTTCCCACAGTTAAGTGAACATGGTCGACTACAATATTGCTGTTTAAAAATGCTTCCTGAATGTTGCGGCTACAGTCCGGAGCAGAAGAATAATATACTGTATATTACTCATTCAGAAAAACAAAAATGCACTGAATTCAGGTGTAGAAAGTCTTATTTTGGTTCAAAAATTGTTAAATAGCAAGAATGAAACGAAGCACAGCGTAAAAAGTGAAAGCAGCAATTTTGGTACATGTTTATTTTGCGTCTAAGAGATGCAGTGTGAATAAGGACCAGTCTTAATGTAATGCAAATATTTGTACATTAGCAAGAAAGTAGCACAACATGTAATTGACAGCAGTGCTTGCTTTATTTTAATGTGAATAAACATATTTTGTCCCTAAAATCTTGATAAATAATCATGATCAAAATCATCGTGATTACCATTTTGGTTATAATCTATATCCCCTTAATGGCCCCCAGATCCTCTCCAATATAATTGCTTAGTACGGTTTTCAACCTATGAAAACAATGAGCGTAGCTGCCTTTGAATCATTTAAAATCATAAGAAAATTATGTAAAACATTCTCATAAAAGCAGTCCTCTGATACTGAAGTGATGGCGTCTGTTGACAGTTCAATGCCACCAGCAGCAGGTTGACACAACACAAGGAGTGAGGCTCATTAAATTCAGTAGTTATTGGGGGCGGAGTGCTCGTCTGTAGGGAGTTGGCTTGGGAACTGGAGGGTCACCGGTAAATCCCAACATGGACCATATGTGGGAGTTGACTGGTATTTTGGAGTGGGGCTAGTTTACCTCTTGGGCACTGCCGGGGTGCCCCTGGGCAAGGCACCAAACCCCAAACTGCTCGGGGGGTTTGTTTGGAGGAGCCCTCACTCTGACACTCTCTTTGAGGGGGGGGGATGATGTTGTTAAGAGTGTAAATTGAATTTCCCCTGGGGCTAATAAGGTGTTTCTTCTTCTTCTTATAAATAAACATGTACATATGTGGGGGTGGCTGGGGTTTTGGATGGGGTATTGTAACCATCACAGTTTACGCAAGAAGGAGGCAGGCAGGTTGGACTCGTATGGGTTGTCGTATGGGTTTTTTCCCTCGTGTCTGGAGGCGTCTGTTGGGTCGCACTGAGAGAAAACTGTGATCCTGGTGATTAGTGGTGTGATCATTCCTCTCCTTTGTCTGCTCCTTCCCTCCTCAGCAAACACTAAAACCTGTTAGACGAGCCTCGTTCCTAATGAGAAACAAACACACAGTCAAATGTCAAACACAACGCCACCTTCACTTGTTTGCCTTTAGATTTAAGTACGCTGTGTTATAGTTCTCACTTTCACATGGTGGCTGGTGTTTGCACAACAGACTCTTGAACCATATTTGACCCATTTATAATAAAGTCAATAAACGCTTGTTGTAAATTAATGTGTGTGAATAATGGTAATCCTTTATATTATGCACATGCTATGAAGCATTAGTTAAGGGTAACACTTAAGGGTAACACATGGTAATTAGGTTACTTGCTAATTATCACCTATTTGAAATTTCTTTAGAGTTACTGCCAAATTACACCATTATTTACCTCAAAATTGATCGAAAATTACTTTATTATAAACATTATTTAATAATTATATGCTAAAATAGCACATAATGGTTAAGATAAGGCCCTCAGGCTTGAGAAGCAGCTGCTCTTCATCAATGGTGGAAAACCAAAACAACTAGGAGACACTTCTCAGACACAAATCTCACCATTGTGACATATTGTCACCACAGATGTAACCTGGTAGCTGATGTTATGACTCAGGGACTTTTTAAAGAAATTTAAAGTTATTTTACTAATTATTATCTATTCATCAGCAGACATGGAAGTGAAGCACATCAAGTAACTTTGTATTTTTTCCTGGAAATGTATTAAATAAATCTGTCAGGAAATAGTGGAATATAATTATTAAATAATGTTTATAATAGATATAAAATAATCATAATAAAAGCCCAGTAATTTGGAAGTGGTGGAATTCAATAATCTATGTCTTACAGCGTGATAATTAATAGTACATATTAATGTGTATTAATATAGGAACAATGCTTTTATAAATGATGAATTAAGCCTGTAATATTTAACTAATGCTTTATATTGTGCGATTATTAGCATTACTGATACTTATAGATATTTTAATTGTCTTTTCTCCTTCCTCTTTGTTTCGTTGTGCAGTTCCAGCAGTCGGTGTCGTCAGAAGTGAAATGCCTCGGCAGAAGCTCTTTCACGCTTTGTGTCGACAGTCCCCTCGTCGTCCGACAGGCCCTCCACCCCGAAGCGTCCAAAAAGGTAACGGCTCCTACTGTTGTTACAGACACCTGTGATGCCCATAAAATAACATTTTAGCATCGAGATCCAAAACAAAAATATTTCCAGTACCGTTTTATTCTTTTGAAAAACATGTTTTGCAGAGCATATTTTTGATGCTAAATGCAGTACCTGTGAGGGTTTCTGGACAATATTTGTCATTGTTTTGTGTTAAGTGATGTCAAATAATAAATGTATTCATACATTTGCATAAAGCCCACTCCTGTGTTTAGAGTATTAAATACTTGACAAATCTCCCTTTAAGATACATTTTGAACAGATAAAAAATGTGATTAATTTGAGATTAATCCCTAATCACTAATTAATTAATTAAATATGTTAATCAACTGACAGCCCTATTAACCAGTTAATTTATAGAAATGAGCTTCAAAGGTAGATGTGGGCATTGACCAGCATTGTAATGCATTTCTTTTGAATTATTATTCACAAGCATCCTTTTTGTCTTCCTGGTGTGTCCGGTGGTCACACTGAATCCTTTTCTTTATTATCTCGTCTTTTTCAGAATCTTGTCCTTCCTGAATGTTTCTTTTCATTTGTGGACGTGAAGAAGGAGTTTCACAAATGCTGCCCCAACGCCAGCCCTGCGCAGAGGCTCACCCTCGCCTCCATGTTGGAATGTATCCTTGACTAGTAGCCACGTCTTATGTTAGAAATACTTCTTTTAATTGTATATTTCAGCTTTTCATTGCAATGTAGTTTTACTGCTGTAAAAGGAAGTAGGCACAAAATCTTTGTAGCATGACACATCAACAATTAGTACAAAGTCAAAATAACAGGCCGCCTACACTGGTCAGTGTCCTTAACTGTGCGTGTAGATGTTGGTCTTCCTGCTGCGTCGGAGCAGTCGATGGGGGCGAGGGAGGTGAGCAACATGGTGAAGCTGACACTCCACATCCTGGCTGAGCCCTACAGTAAGTAACCACCATGCTCTGTAACTAAAATGATCAGAGTTTCACCTGAACTCTGAACTACCTGTGCAGAAAATACATTTCCAATAATAAATATATACATACATTTGCATAACGCAGCATATTTACCCACTCCCATGTTGATAAGAGTATTACATACTTTACAAATCACCCTTTAAAGGAATTTTTATATTTTTTTGAACTGATAATATAATGTGATTAATTTGTGATTAATCATGATTAAATACTTTAATCGACAGAGAGCCCTAAAAAATATTTAGTCTCAAAGAACCCACAGATATCTTAACACCAGTACAGCTACTCTAAATAAATTTAGAATTTTTTTTTCTGTTTGGAGGAAAATGTGCTTAAATTTTGCAAATGCTTTGAGATTAAGCTATACTGTCTGTTTAGAAATAATAAAAACAAACATAATTTGCCTGATTTAAGACATTTCATCTCGCTTAGAGTTCAGTTTTTGTAGTGTGAGTTCACACTGGCTACCTGATGATTTGGGGTTTATAAAACACCAACACTTTTAACTAGCAGTTGTGGTAGTTTATTGATCATTGAATAATATCCTGATTATATTATTACTAGTTAACAAGCCACATGCTCATACATCACTATTCTGTACTACACTGGAGGATTTACTGTAGTATGGTTGAATCTGAGATGACTCTGTATAAGTTCCAGTGCAGATAAATCAAACTTTAATCAGATATCTCCTCTAGACTGTGGCAGTAGCCTCTGGCTTTACCCCCTTAATAACAGCCAAGCATGTCTTTGGGTGTGACATGTAGCAGGAATGCAGAGGGCTTAAACACACACTGCCTGGCAGCGTGAACCTGTTCACTGCAGAAAATAGACAACACTGTTTTGGACCTTTGGGATGCAGCGGCACACTTAATCATACAATTTTATTGTTTTTTTTAGACCACAAGTTCTCCTGTGTTGAAACAGTGAAGTACAAGTTTGACTCCGGCACATGGTATGTATGAACTTTTCAATAGATGTACATGTATCTCACTCCATCTTTGTTCCTACCACACCTGTTAGTCTGTTGTTGACAGACTGACCCCCCCCCCCCCCCCCCCCCCCCCCCCCGCTCCTCCAGTCGTATTCAGCTCTCAGACATTGGGCCCTTAGCATTGATTACAGCAACACGGAAACCACAAGTGTGTCATTAAAGCTGTCCAACTTTGCCATCAAGTGCTTACCTGACTATCTAGTAGCAGAACACCAAATCCTGCTGCTCTCAGACAGTCAAAAGCCTGTCACCTTGACAACCCCCTGACATTTAATCATAGGAGTGTGTTACCGTGTTAAGCACTAACTGTGCGGGGCCTCTGTGTCTGCACTGGGTGGACAGTCTGTTCAAATTTAACAAAAGCAATGGTGTTTTATCGAGAGTAGGAAGTGGCTAGGGAGATGCAATATTGGTTAGAGGCAAAATGTGTGTCGAAATACCATTTAAGAATTAAATATTGTCATTCTGCAGAGATGTCCTGACCTACACATCATATTCTACAGACTTCTACAGAAAGAAAACATCTTTGTTTGGTACAGATCCCCACAAACCATTATCAGTTTAATATGTTTTTCATGTTTGTTTTCTCCCTCTTCAGCAGCAAAACGGAGCCGGTGGACAGTGAGACGGTGATCAGAGCACGAGGACTTCCCTGGCAGTCTTCAGACCAGGACATTGCTCGCTTCTTTAAAGGCCTCAGTATTGCCAAGTATGTTGGACTTGACAGACACATTCCAACAGCCCCATTACTCCAATGAACTTTAGTTAAACGTCTGCTGCAGTAAAACATTTTTTAACTTCAGTCCTTTTTTCCCGTTTTTGAAACAGCTAGTGCTGTCGGCCATTGTGAATGCAACATCAGTTTTGAAATTTTCAGTGGCTGTAGATCATATAAAATCCTCTCACCAGTGGCCACATGATTCTATATTACCACAATACTTAAGTCACGATACGATCTTATTGCGATTTTTAAACAAACGCTCACATTCACACCTACAGAGACATCAATTAACCTGCGTGTTTTGGACTGTGGGAGGAAGCCGGAGAACCCGGAGAAAACCCTCACTAACATGGGGAGAACATGCTAACTCCACACCGAAGAATAACCATTTTGAACATCCACAAAACCTCAGTGGGATAGATGCTGGATATAAAAAAAAAAAAAAATCCCTTGAATAGTAACATTTCGGTCTGCGGGAATACCTGTGTCAGATCGAAATGTCACTATTAATAAAATAAAAACTTAAGCTGAAGTTTTATTCCTGACTGTGGCTCCATATATACTGTGTTCATACTTTTGTATGTATTTGTGCACCTGTGTTCAGGGGTGGCGTGGCCCTGTGTCTTAACGCTCAAGGCAGGAGGAACGGCGAGGCCTTAGTTCGTTTCATCAACTCAGAGCACAGGGACCTGGCCCTGGAGCGCCACAAGCACCACATGGGCAGCCGCTACATCGAGGTTAGATTCAGCATTTACTTCCTGTTCAGACAAAATTTGAGAGACCTCTTTAAGTCCTTGTGTAGTTGAGGTGAGCCTGTAAAATGTCATCTAAAGTAAGTGATGAGAAAATAATTTCTTCGTGGATTAATCCAGATTTCCTCTTGTCTCCTCAGGTCTACAAGGCCACAGGAGAGGAATTCCTCAAGATCGCTGGAGGTCAGATTTCACATTTTTTTTCCCCACTCTGCTTTTCTCACCATGTTTGTGTGATGGTGAAAGGCTTTCTGTTAGTGTGAGGGAGACTTTTATTTCATGGCTTTCCCGTATCTTTGAGGAAAAACAAGACCACATCTGTAAAAGCAGCTCTTTAGTCCCCACAAAACAGGGGATCTCATTTGAGCTCCATCTCTCTCGCTCTCTCTCCTGTTACCTGTGTCTTTGCCTCATCCCAGTGACTCTCCAGCAGCTTATCTGGTACTCATGAAAGACGCTTTGTGAGGACCTTCCCCCACTGCCCCCCTTCCCGTCCCTTCCTCACCTCCTCATCCCCCTCCTCAACCCTTCAGAGGCCAGTTGGAGAGAAATTTCACTCTCGGCTAACAGCAGCTCACCTGTTCAATTCGGCCTCGAGCTGCACTCCCCTGAGGGAGAGGCGGCTGCCGACCGGTGAAAGGGCCGGCTCAGTGCTCATACAAAGCTGGTGTGAAGAGACAAAGGCAGTGCCTGGGGTCTGTGGACCGTAGAGCAGCAGCCACCACTAACACAGGAGAGAGATAGCAGACAAAGACACAGTCACACAGAGCAGATAACTTACTGTAACTGCCTGTCCAACTGTGGACTTTATTCAGATGATCAGCACAGATTGACAGCACATTGGACTTTAAGCAAATAGTTGAAGCAGACAAGACAGCATTCATTGAAAGAAATGAAAGCAGTTCACAGATAACTTGTAAATGACTGTGTAATCCTGAACATTTATTGTATCAGGTGCTGTCATTAATGTTTTGGTAAATGAAATTTGATATTATAACTGTTTAATTTGAGGATTTGTTTGACCGTACAATACAAATAATAAATATGGGCCCAGAGTTGCCTGGCTAGTAAAGGCAAGAATGCTTAGTTCTCTAAAGATAATAATAATAATTCTGGCTAGTTGGTAAAACAGTTGTTTGTCTGAGCAGTTATATAAAAACTGTGAGCCACTGAAATATATATACACAGTGTTTATTACCTTGACCACCAGATGACAATCATACTGTATATTTTAATCATAAAAATGCTCTTTATCTGTCTGGACATGTAGTTTAATTTGGTGCATCTATTGTATATAATGATAATAATAATAATAATAATAGTTTTATTTATATAGCACCTTTTTAAAAACAGTTTACAAAGTGCATTAACAGACAAAACAAGTATATTTTCTACATGCTTACAAAGCGATCAAAGAAAGCCATATAGTTGACTTCACTGAACATGTTGGCAAACGTACTATCTGTATATATTTCTGTGACTGAGGTCAGTTGGGTTAGCAGCTCTACACCCGATGAGCTTATTTGCAAGTTGAAGGGTTGACTGTGAGGTAGGACGAGAAGTTTAAAGCCCCCATTTACATGGTCATATAAGTGAACATGCTGTATGCTCTTAGTTTTTGCTCAACCCAAAGTGAGTCTTCTTGAATTATAGCAGAGTAAAGAGGAACATGATATAAATGGAAATAAACCGGAAACCACATGCAGGTGATTGTGTAATGGTGGTCCGTGAATAGAGTGGCACGGGAATGAATCCTGAAACCTGGAAATGAGTTAGCATTTTAGCACCTCGTCTCAAAGTCAGTGTGTTTTTTTTTTTTTTTTTTTGGATGGGACTGAAATAAGGTCTGTGGTTAACACAAGCTTAAAGATTTCATTCCATGATATAAAATACATCAGTAAATATCCCACTTGTGAATTTTGAAGCCTTTATGTGTCTTCAAAAAAGGTGGTTACTAATAAGTGGTTAAAAGAGAGTACTAACTGACATCACACCGACAAGTCATGAAATTGTGTTCATTTGTGGAGATTATCTTATAGACGAAAATGTATAAGAATCACAAGTTTGTTTAACACAGAACTTATTTTCTGCAATAATCCAATTGCCAATGGAAAAATCCTGTCTGCTTTTTGTCGAAGGAACCAGGGCGATGCTAACTTTCTGATTGACCTACAAAAATACATCATCCGTGCACCATATAAAGCTGTGTGAAAAAAATCTGTCATGGTTCAGCTTGCTGGGCAAAACCAGTGTGACACTTTTTTGGTTGCAAACCAGCCATTTTGCCTGTAAGACCTTCACACTTCACTTTGTTTTGTTTCTGCTACCTTGTGGCCTCACACTAATACCTGGGATGGCAATGGTGGTTGGTCAATTCCCCACACTGGTTCAAACTGAAATATCTCAACAACTACTGGATGGATTGACGATTGAAATGGATGTTGGCATGCTTAAGTTTTGCTTGAGTGCAGCCTCACAGATCTGCTAGCGTTGCTGTACACTCTCAAATTTCAATAAAAGGTTTCTCAACTGATTTTTCTGAATATGTACAATATCCTGATGTATATCAATAGCACAGTAAAAAATCAGATACATCCTGATGGATGTTTTTAGCCATATCACCCACTCTTGGTGGTGTGTTATCTTGAAAGCTGAGCTGAACTGACAAAAATAACATAAAGAATATAAACGTTGTTTGAGAGCATACTGATAAGTGTTACTGGGATGGTCATATTATGTTTAATCATTGCCATCCTCTGACTCCAGGTACGTCTAACGAGGTGGCCCAGTTCCTGTCCAAAGAGAACCAGGTGATTATTCGTATGCGGGGGCTGCCGTTCACCGCCACGCCCCAGGAAGTGCTGTCCTTCCTCGGTCCCGAGAGCCCAGTTACAGACGGCACAGAGGGTCTGCTCTTTGTCAAGTACCCAGATGGACGGCCCACCGGCGACGCTTTTGTGCTCTTCTCTTGTGAAGAATATGCCCAGAATGCCCTGAAGAAGCACAAGCAGATCCTGGGGAAGCGCTATATCGAGCTGTTTCGGAGTACTGCGGCCGAGGTGCAACAGGTAAACTCTATGAGCTGTAAGTTTGGTCATGATGTGAAACAAATATGTCTTCAGACTACTGCTGGGAAACAGAGATCGGTGGTGTTTTGTATGGAAAAGGAGTAGGTCCTTTTTTAAATGAAATGATTAGTTTTAAGCTCCCCTATGCAAGATGCTTAATTCATTTAAGGCCCAGACACACCAAGCCAACATCAAAGAACTAGTGGCGATGAAGACCGACTGTTGCGTCTCCTCATCATGTCGCCTTTGTCTTGGCTGACTAGTTGCTCTCGAACACACTGCAAAGACTACGGTGACGGCCAGTTAGCACATATATTGTGTGCTTGCGTGAGATGAAATAACTCCCACACAGCATGTTGTAGTAGTCTGTATTCGCCATTCAAACCGGAAGAACAAGAGATATGGTGGATATGCAAGCTGTTGTTATGCCACATCTCATGAAACAAAGCATGTCGTGCATTGGAACAATCTTTACTCCCACTTAATTATTAGAGGAGAGAAAATACCTGTAAAATGAATGAATGAATCTTTTCTCACTTCTGTTTCTCTTCTGATGCACTGAATCACTAAAGTTGAACAGCCAGTCAATACATTCAATCAGCCAAAATGCCTCCGACACAGGCAGACTAGTGCCGACGGTGCGGGACACACTGAAAAAAACAGGCCGATCGGCGCTCGCCGATGGCCCAAAACTTGGCGTGTCAGGGCCCTACGGCTTGTTTTGTGTAATTCCATAAATGTCTGTTTCAAAATAACGTGAAGACTGGGAATATGAAGAGGGAAACTTGTGGCTTTGGTTTTCTATTTCAGACACGAACACGTCACACATGATTTCCTTGGCAGTAAATGGAGTACTATTTCAAACACAATAATCTAACCATGATAAATATGTAGACAAATCCATGCATTTTATTTTCTTGCGTTTTATTTTCTTCAGTCTTGCATTTTTTTCTTTGTGAGAAAGACTTTTTCATCACATTGATGCGGGCTGACCACACCAGAAAGGAGAACTGATGTCATGATAATGTAGAAAAGTGAGCAAACATGGTTCCCAAAGTATGTGACGAAACACTAAAAACATCCAATAAATCAGATGAAGAGTTAAATTTGCCAACTGAAAATAACAGGTATATTATTATGCAATGTATATGAATGTATGTTGTGTTGTTTCTAATCACCCGGAGAAACCACTGTGACCTGTTTGACCTTCAGCTTGTTTCTGTTGGTTGTGAAGTCAACCTTTTCATTTTTATGTTTTTCTGTGTTAATTTTCACATGCAGAATATTTCAACGATTGCAGAAAACAAGCCGTAATTTCTTTTGATTATTCACCCTGTTCTTTGTTTGCCAGGTCCTGAACCGCTATATGTCCGCACCTCTGATCTCCACGCTGCCCCCTTCAACCATCATGCCCGTCCCGGTCCTCGCCACACCTCCCTACCTTCCAGCGGCCAGCAGCACTCGCGACTGCGTCCGCCTCCGCGGCCTGCCCTACACCGCCGGCATCGAAGATATCCTGGAATTCATGGGAGAGCACACTGTTGACATCAAACCCCACGGAGTCCACATGGTCCTAAACCAGCAGGTCAGACCATCAGACAATCATGTAGTTTTTGAAATGCCTCCCACTTTGAATTTGAATTGTTGGTAGATTTGTGCTGTTCTCTGTACTCACTGTCTTTCTGTTTCCTCCTCTGTCGTCTCTACAGGGTCGGCCTTCTGGCGACGCTTTTATCCAGATGAAATCACCTGACAAGTCGTTTATGGTGGCCCAGAAGTGCCATAAAAAGACCATGAAGGACCGTTACGTGGAGGTGTTCCAGTGCTCCACAGAGGAGATGAGCATCGTACTGATGGGAGGAACCCTGAACCGCAGCGGCCTCTCCCCTCCACCCTGCAAGCTGCCCTGTAAGTCAACTCCACCTAATGGTTCATGTGCTTTCCTCTTGTTCATAGTGCTATATGCGATTAAACAATGTTGGGATTTTCTGTTTTATATTATATAAAGTCATTGGGACACTGATCAACTGAAAAGTGCTGCCTGAGCTCATTTCATATTCTTGAAATCTGTACTAATATACACACTATAGAGCTACTTCTCTGCCTTGCTTTGAAACAACGGAGTGGTGCATGAATGAGTCCTAAAACATGAGTTAGCATTTTAGCTCTTCCGTTTCCTTCGTCTGGAGGTCAATGGGTTCTTTGAATGGATTTTAGTTGGATGTCTGAAATAAGGTCTGTGATTAACACAAACTGAAGAGATTTTCACATTTTGTTTTACCATATAACAGTAAGTATCAGTAAATATCCCACTTGTGAATTTTATTTGTCTTTAAAGAGGCGGTGGCTTACGAGTGGCTAAATGAGACAAAACGTCATCCCGCAGAACACTAGTCCACCTTTAGCTTAGTGATGGTGACGTGAAGTCATGCGACTGTGGTGTACTTTGTTTATAGCCTAAGTTTAGCTCTTTATTTCTGGTTCTTGCATTCACACTTCAAAAATCATTTGTTAAGATTATCCTGCTGAATAAAATATGTAACTATCATGAAAGTGTGTTTGCTAATGAGCTTATTTTCTGCAATAATTCAAAACCCAGTGGAAAAATCCCCTTAGCTTTTAGCCAAGGGAACTTGTGTGATTCTAACTTCTCGGTTGGCCTTCAAAAATGTCATCTCTGCACCAATCTGATGCTAGTCAAGACTGGACTGAATGCAACGCTGTGAACTTTGCTCTGTTGTGGCTCATATCTGTCTTTGGTGCTGGAGATTAGATTAGAGATTGGGATTGGCAGACACGAGGGAGCACATTCAATTTTTGCTTTTCTGTGTGTTTCTTTTTAAAATCATTTTGCTATATATCTTAGATTTCTAAATAGATTCCTGAGAAAGGTGAGTTTGCTTTTCACCTACTAGAATGAGAGTTACGGTCATTTCTAGTTTCAATCTGACTAACCTGGAAACACTTCAGCCTCCACAAGGTCGCCAGTGTTGTGTGTCAGTGTGTTGGCACTGAATGAGATCACAGCTGCCCACAGCCTCACTCTGATAGTGGCTGTTTGCTTGTAAATACAGGCATACTGGCATTTGTGTGTGTTTACATTGTAGGTATGACAGCCTGAAGGACACCGTAGGCTTTGTAAATAAAATACCTGGCAATCAGAAGGTGTTGTTGGCAGACTCTTCGGTTGATGCGCACATTTTGTTTTATTCTGATAAGTTTGTCCATCATTCTGCTTGTTCTTCTTATAGCGTTCTGCTAATCAGACTGCTAGACCGGCTTAAACAAGTCCACCGTCGTGTTGTACCATATCATCTAAACCACCTTTTTGAAAGTAAAATTGAGGGTGAATGTTATTACCCAGACTGACAGTGGCAAGCATCTAAATGTCCATTAGATCTTGCAGAGCTTCTAGGACAGATTATTAATTTGCAATCCATGTTTGTAACTTCGAGACACTTGTTTGTTTACATGTAGAATTAGTTTGAAACCTGTCTGACTGCTTGTGTTGCCCGTATGTACAGCTGTGGCTGCATGTCTGTGTCACCAAATCTTGGCAGTAACACAGGCTGTCTGTAAAAAGTAATAATTTAAACTACAGCTGCAGCTAAGGATTATCTTCACTCAGTAATTTAAGTAATTTAAATCAGGGCTGTACAGTTAATCGTAATTTTATTAAAATCGCAATATGGCCTGCTGCAATTTTGAAATCACAGGAGATACATTTTCTGTTAATGGTGAAATGTGTCAAAATACCATTTTAGATTAATTATTTTCACGGGCAGATCGACAAGTGACCATAGCAGCCGGGGATCAAATCACCGACCTCCCAATTGGTGGACAACCTGCTCTGAGCCACAATTGCCCTGATAGTTGCCAATTCATTTTCTGTCTGGCAACCATTCAATTAATTTATTGCTTCAGCTCTGATTTAATGCTAATCATTCTACCTTTTTGGGAACCATCCTTATGTAGTATTTTAGTGTGTTCAGAGTTTCCTTTGAAGCTTGAACTTCCTTTTTCTTAGTAAGAATCAGTTTCTTTCTCAAGGTTTGTTGCAAATAAGCTTGCAGTAAATCCCCATGCAGCATGTTGTAACAATATTCATTTACTACATCATACTGCTCGTTACTATTGTGCATGCACTTAACACAATATGTAAATGACCAGACTCTACACATCTTGGTCTGTTTTTGTAGGTCTCTCTCCCCCTACAGCCTACGCTGCCTTCCCCACCCCTCCTGCCATCCTCTCTGAGGCGGCCCTCTACCAGCCCCCCTGCTGGCTGCTCCCAGACCACATCAGACCGTCACACACAGCCCTGCTCACACTCTGGCCTACTACCCTCCTCAGCCACACATGTACATGAATATGAACATGAACTACACAGCGTACTACCCCAGGTTAGTACATCATCAGTATCACATCCCCCTTTATTTCTACCATACGCTTTCTCTAACTTCTGTCCTCTCTTATTCTGTCCTCCCTCCCTTGACATACTCTTTCTCTCCAGCCCCCCAGTTTCTCCTTCAACAGTTAGCTACTTCGCAGCTCCACCGGGAGCAATGGCAGCAGCAGTCGCAGCCCAGCCCCACCCTGCTGCAGCCGCCGCCTCCTCCGTGCTTCCTCAACCTGGTGCCCTGGTCAGGATGCAGGGCCTGCCCTACAACACTGGAGTCAAGGACATCCTCAGCTTCTTCCAAGGATACCAGGTCAGCACACGTTGCACTGAAATTGCAGTGGTGTTTGTACTAGGGCTGTCAACGTTAATGTGATAATAATGCAGTAATACAAAATTGTTTTTGCAATTGATCTTTGTAGTGGGCCCAGTTTTAAAAGTTAAATATTGCTCCAAACTTTCAAAGGGGTACCTTGACCTCTGACCTTGACATATGTAAATGAAAATGGGTTCTGTGCAGTTTGGGGCAAGTCATAGTCAAGTCAGTACACTGACGGCTGTTGTTGCCTGTTGGGCTGCAGTTTGCCATGTTATGATTTGAGCATATTTTCAATGCTAAATGCAGTACCTATGAGGGTTTCTGGACAATATTTCTTATGTTTAAAGCAGCATATTCCCATGTTGATAAGAGTATTAAATACTTAACAAATCTTCATTTTAGGTACTTTTTGAACAGTTAAAAATGTGAGATTAATTTGCATTTATCGCAGTTAATTGCAAACATTCATGTATTTACTCGCGATCAAATATTTGAATCAATTGACAGCCCTAGTTTGTACATTTGCATTTGTGCACAAGGTTGCCACTCAAGTTTATAAATAATATATTTTATTTTACTATATGAGTGATTTTAGCTGTTTGCTAAATGCTCACACACTTGGATTAAAACTACACCTTCTTTACCAGTGCAGTGTTACAGTAAGTTGTGCAAACCATCATCTACTTTATAATAATGGTAAACTTAAATGCTGACCAGTGTGTGTAGCTTTATTGTATTGAGTGTAAACTCTTCCCACAGCCTGTGGCCCTACATTTTAAGGTCTAGAGCTGTTGGACCTCTGAGAGCAGCAGACAGCAGCTAGAAAGATTCACCCGTCACCAGCGGTGTTTTTTATTGCAAAAATCACACCACAGTAGGATTCAATTAAGAGACATGTGTGCACTTGTGCTCTTCTCCCTTCTCTGTTCTGCCTATATTTTTGGCTGCCAGTCCAAATTAGGTGGAGTCCTCTGAAGCAGGTATGAACCCTGACAGGTGTGGCTTCAGACAGTTTGGCACGTCGTGGAGGAGAGAGGGGTGGGGTTTGAGGTGGAGGGGTTGGGCTGTTGTTTTGGCACAGAACTTGGGTCTGCTGTTGGTCTTTATGGTTTATGTCATTTAGTGCTGGTACAACCCCTATACTTTGGTGTGTGTGTGTGTGTGTGTGTGTGTGTGTGTGTGTGTGTGTGTGTGTGTGTGTGTGTGTGTGTGTGTGTGTGTGTGTGTGTGTGTGTGTGTGTGTGTGTGTGTGTGTGTGTGTGTGTGTGCTTACTGTAAGGGGTAGCCAGCATCAAATTCACACCGAATAAGAGCTTCTTTTGACTTGCAACTTTACATGCTGAAGTATAATTGCAAGTTCATGAGTGTGTATTTGTGTGTTTGAGAGGGAGCGAAGCTGACTCCAGTCCTTACTGTTGGCTGAGCTACCGTAATCTTATCCTTAACAGAGTGTGTTTTTCTGGCGGCTGTAGCGTCTCTCACACTGGCCCTGGGTGAGAAAACAGTTCCCACACCAGCACTGGTGTCCTTTACCACACAGTCCCCCATGCTTAATCACACTGTGTGGTTCAAATGAAGCCTTTTCAGTCGGTATTTGGTGTATGTATGTGTATGTGTTTCTTGTTTTGTGTGTTTATGTCTTTATCAAAAACTATTTTTGAGAGTATGTACCGCTGCATTGTGTGTATGTAAAACTGTGTAGTGTTCATGTGTGAACCAATGTGGAGGCCTCCCACCCTGACTGTTCGTTCGTTATTATGCTGTCTGTAGTACGCCCCTGACGAGTACAGCGGCATGGTTCAGATGAGCGAACAGGCCAGGAGTCTGATTCAGCCCAAAGAATGGCTCTGTCTTTAGGGACTCGCCCCAAGGTAAGAGGAGCCTCCTAACCAGAGAACCAGCATGGACAGAGAGGGCATTTCCAACACTTAAATAACATCTATATGTTTAGGCTAGTGCACAACATGCAGCAATGGATCAAACTACCCAATAAGCACTGTGATGGTGATTTGCTGGTTAAGTTAAAGGTTAAGGTTAGTTGAAAATGAAGATTTTTTTTTTTTTTTAAATGTGACTCTAAGCTGCATAAAACAGCATTTCAGTAAATATGTTCAAACATGTAGAAGGTGCCCGCTTCACATTGAAATATAGTAACTTATTTAAATGATGGTACATCTTTTAACACGTAAATCACCAAACCAATGCTCATTGTGAGTTTAACCACACTAGTGAGCTCACTGAATCGAAATGAAATCAGATCAGTTGGCTTTTTATTATTTGTTTATTTAATTGCAAGCTGCACATCTTGCAGAAATATTGTTTCCAAATACAGTTAGCGTGAAATGTCACATATTATTGTACTCATACGGACAAAGTGTGACATGAAATCGCTCACAAAATCTCTTACCATGAGAACAAATCACCACATGTGAGCCATTATACAGTGTTTACTGTATACATCCAAATAATAATTTGACAGGAATGCCCGATCTAGCCAACAAGGTTCTGAGCTCCTGACCCGGCATGTCGGCTGCTGCTTCCCAAACAAATCTGCCTGAACTGAAGTCTGTCCTGTAGGCCCGTTAGGAGTGCTGAGTCCTGACGCGTGAACAGGCGAATACGTAATAATTACTACATATTACACAGAATGTATAAAATATTTGGGAAATTTAACCTCTGTTTGATAAATAGTTAAATCCTCTGACGAAGTGACTGCAGGCTCAAACTGTTGACCCGTAGTCATAAATTACACAGAGATTCATTAATGTAGATATGTAGCTCTCTGTAGTTCTGGCTGATTCGGAGCCTGCCCACTTGTTCATAAATGTATAAATTAACAGCTCAGTTTTACAACTCAGACTTGTGGCAGGATCGTCTCCTGCAGATAGTTTGCATGTTGCATGATTTGCAGAAGATGACAGCCGCTCTATACAGGAAGATTGGTATTAAATATTGCTTGAAGTAGTCATGAAAGAGATTAAATATTATTGACTTAGGACAAGCGAACATGAATGTTTAACAGGTTGAATCCAGAGGGTGTCCTTTATATTTTGTACATTTCTTTGTACGGTGGATGTTATTGTGCAGCAGAGGCAGATAATGTGCCTGCAGAGTTTTCATTCAAAGTGAATACTACTGCATGCGATTTAACTCACTAGCACAAGCTGACCTGAGAGGAGGAATTAAACTGTTAAATCACTCAGGTTCCACGTGTTAGATTGAGAGTCTGCACACTTCTGGCACATCCTCGTTCTGCAGTGACGGAAACTTGAGAACTTCACAGACAACTGAGCTTTACAGTAGTAATGAAGTTTTGTTTGTCTTGATCTCCTCAACATTGTCCACTGAATCATTTAGTTATATTTCACCAGTTAAAATACTAAGCACCACCTCACCTCACTGAACAAAAAAAAAAAAAAAAAAAAAAAAAACACTAGATACTTTCTCATACTGCCTCTGCTAACAGAAGGATTGATGTAGGATCATTGATAAAATACAAACTGCAGTATCAGTCTTGATTCAGCACTCCTACACTAGACCACCTCATGAAAATGGGGTTGCTACCTCGACTGTTTCCAGTGAATGCATTGTCCCATTGACACCATCTCCCTCTCTCCTGCTCTGTCTAACATATTGACTCAATGGATTTTACTGCCGTCGTTACTAATATGATCAGTGAGTTGTTTCATACCTGCATGTCTTAAGGGTTTTTTTGCATCAAACCTGATTTTTGATGCAAGACGTGGATGCATGCAAACTAACAGATAATTACTGTGTGTGGCGTCACAACCTACCCTGTGGGTTTCAGGTCCTCTGGGAACAGCATGTACCGGTACTCTGCTTTTGCTTTTTGAACTCTGCCCATTAATCAGGTTTTTTTTCTACCTAACTGGACCGGTTTCCCAGGTCATTGTTCCTCTTCTGCTTTGTGGGCTCCCCCTGGTGTTTTTACGCTGCAGCTGCATCAAAACAAGTGATGCTTATTGTGTCACATTTGTCTCCATGTTTTTCTTCTTCTGTAGCTCCAGCCAGAGGCCATTCTCATCTTGTACAACTTCAGCGGCCAGTGCAGCGGTGAGGCCTTGATCACCTTCCACAGTGAGGAGATCGCCAGGCGGGCCGTAGCCGAGCGCTCCAACCACCCCTTCTACGGCCAGCAGATCCGCTTGGTCTTGTGTAACTGACCACTAGCCCTTCATCTCTCCTCCTCCACCTGTAATTTAACCTCTCATTGAAGAGCACTCGCCTCCCAAATGCATGTCATTCAGCAGCAGCTTTTCCACTTGATCCCAGTGCCACTTAAAACAGCTATTGTTTCCCATGATCTGCCATTATTAAAATACAACTGACAGTGCTGGCTGTGACACTCCTGAAGCTGCTGTTGGGAGCTTGGACTTCCAAAGGTGAAGCAGCTGAAGTCAGTAAAGCTTCATGTTGGGGCTGATGACGTGAATATCGCGCATTAGCATTTCTGTGTATTTGCGCCTACTGTAATAGCTGGTTGTGGAGACGAGGTAGTGTGGAGCCCGGACAAATATGCATGTATATCCCACCCCTCCCAAAACAACTGTATGTTCATCCTGAAATGCTTGAGGCTGTACAAACCACTTCTGCACACAATCCTCTGTATATGTCTAAATTTTCATTCTTAACCACTTTAAGACTTTTCAGAGTTTATGATCTTTTGTGTTAGCTCTATGCAAACACACGTGTGTATTTACATGCACTGTGTCTATTGAGTTGAGGGCCTCCAGCAGTGTATTGGTGGCATTAAAAAGAGAGAAAGAAGCCATAAATGAACAGACTACTGAAACAACAGTGGGAATATAAAACTGTACTTCAGCTGTCATGGATTCATTTGAACTAACTTTGAGCTGCAGCGACTGTTGGTGAAAACTACAGCAACACCACAGATGGGCCAGTGCACCGTCTAATTGGTAATGTTATTCTTCTCTGTAAAAAGCATTTATGTGACATGGTTTGTCATCCTGTTAAGACCTTATCAAGCACTACAGATTTATTTGCTCCAATCTGAGTAGAGTGAGAAATGAATTCTATTTTTATTAATCCCATTTCCTTAAAAAGAGATTTTGTTTTGAAATATAAGGACAGAGGCGTATCTTGAAGCCTTTCATAATGATTGACCTCAGCTACTAGATCTCATGTGTTTTGGTTTCCACACTATTTATAATGATCAGTCTGTAGCTGCTTTAATTCCTGCTTATGACCGGAGCACTGTGTAAAAGCTGCATGAGTTTTTCCTGTGACGGTCCTGCTGACAGATGTCTTAGTTTTCTCCCCCCTCCCACTTTATCAAGCCTACATTACCCAGAGTGCAATACTGGCCCAAACAAGGCTAGGTCAACCTCTGGTGGCAGAGGAGATATTTGTTTCTTTTGTTGCAAGTTTGATACTTGTATGAATTTAGATCTGTGTATGAGACTAAAAAATAAATACTGTTGACACTGGTCCATGTTTCACTTGGTCTCTTTTAAATTCATAACGCACCAAAGCTGCACAATTAAATTAATTTCAGAAACTGAAAATCAGATTGATTTTCAGACTGATTTTCTGAATTCTTTTTTTATCCTGCAGACCTATAAGGTACCAATAAGATCAATAAAAACTGTTTTCTTTTCAAAAAGAGAGTGTGTCATTTAGGCGAATAGAGCTTGGTGCCATTATATTCTATTAAGACGCAACGCATAATAGATTTATTTTACCATGGGCTGTCTGCAACTATCATTTGATAACACCACTAGGGGGTGCCAAATAAAAGCATTTTCAAATTCTGTGTATAATGGCTCTACTTTTTGGCATCATATCAATTTCATGAAAGACAACTTTGCTGAAGTTGATCCAGATCATAACTTCACCTTTTATTGACACAATTTAGCTCTAAATCAGTTCCCTCTACACACATTACAGTGAAGACTATAAAAATGTTTGCAGCTGTTACATACATTTGCAAACTCATCACAGTATATCATCTTTGTTATGTTCATGTGGTAGTGGGGTCTACAACCTTTTTGATATGAAGTGCCATTATACATATATATATATATATATATATATATATATATATATATATATATATATATATATATATATATATATATATATATATATATATATATATATATATATATATATATATATATATATATATATATATATATATATATTTATATATATATATATTTATGTATATATATATATTTATTTATGTATATATATATATATATTTATTTATATATGACACCACATCAAAATTAGATTCTCCATCTGTAGTTTTAATTGGCATTAAAAAGTTATAGTCTTGTATGTCATAAAAATGTCATAAAAAAGACAGTATGGTATGTCATACAAATATATTTAAAAGAAATTTCATGAAAAAGACGTAGTATGGTATGTCATAAAAAATATAAAAATGTCATAGTATGTCAAGTATAGTATGCCATAAAAATGATGTGAAGTATGTCATAGTATATCCTAATAAATCATAGACAGGTCATTAATTAAAATCATAGTATAATACACCATAAAAAGTGTCATAAAAAAGACATACTGCAGTAGAAGGAATTGTAAATATACAGATGTGCAGGTTTTTACTGACGAATCGAATGATCCAGTAACAGATAATATGTGTTCTGCAGATGCAGTTCCAACCAAAGAGTTGAGATGTCATTGTTGAGTTGTGACAACAGCACCTGGATCAGAAGATAAGGGACAGTCATTTACATTGAAAATATAGTGCATATTTTAAGAAATAGGGCAGGAAATAAAAAAGAGAAGTGATGACTAGATTCAGAATGGGACACACTTCACATTTCATCCAGCCAGTCTATGTGATCATTGTCACAGTAAGGTACCGCTAACAGCTCCTCTCAGCCAGCTGTCTTCTCGTCAGGTGCTGTAAAAACAACCCCAACATCAGACGTAAATGGGAGAAGTGCCACTGGAATTAAGGAAAATTGAGATATTTTTAAATTGCTGGGTCAGTTTAAAGGATTAAACAGTGTGTTACTTAAAATGGGAAAACAAAGTGGGAAGGTGTGAATTTTGTAATAAGGAGCAACTTAAGAACATGTTATGCAGTGGTGAAACAAGTATTCACATCATTTACTTCAGTAAAAGTATACAACTATAACATTGTGAAAATACACCACTACAAGTAAAAGTCCTGCATCGAAAACCATACTTAGTAAAAGTATGTAAGTATTATCAATAGAATGTGTACAAGGTATGAAATGTAAAAGTATCAGCTGTGCAGTAAAATGTTTCCTGTCAGTGTTTTACTATTATATATGATGTTTCTGAATAAATGTTACTGTAACATTAATGTGCATGTTGCATTTTACTGATGTAGATGTCTATGGTTTTACTAATTTTAAATCCTTTATATACTGATGTGTAGTTTAATCTACAGCAATGCATCATGGTCTATAAGATCGTCATATGTTTGTAGCATCGCTGTCTTGTGAAAATCACACATCTCTAAAAACTCAACTTGTCATGGTGTCAGATAAACATCCCTGTTTTCAGCTTTGTGGCGATGCATTTTCCATCTGAGCCAATGGGCATTTTAAAAAGTTTATTTAGCTTAACAAGTTGGAGAACACATAAAGAAACACTTCATCCTTCAGTTTATCACAAACACTCAACATCAACACATCTGGAGATATGTTGTTTTCACTGGACAGGAAGGGGATGAAACATTGTAATGGACTGAATGGACAGTACAAGTACCTCAAATGTGTAGTTAAGTACGGTATCTGGGTGAAATGACTTAGTTACATTCAACCACTGACGCTATGCCTTACTCTCTGAAATATGATACAGAGGAACATGATATTCTTAAAAATAAAAAAATATATAGTTGCACTATGCTATCTATGTGATCTCTTATTCATTGCTGTTTCAATATCTCAGGAGAATTTTAAAAAATTATAGAAAATATATTAAATAATATAGGATATTAATCTTATTTTTAAATTTTATTTTTGTTTATATTTTTATTCTTTGTTTTATTTTAAATTTTAAAGTTTTAATTGTATTGATTTTTAATTTATTTAAATGTTTACATTTTTTGTTTTTAATTTTAATTTTTTGTTTTTATTATTAATTATTTCACTCACTCACTCCTTGTCAACCACTTATCCGGGGTCGGGCCACGGGGGCAACAGCTCCAGCAGGGGACCCCAGACCTCCCTTTCCCAGGCCACATTAACCAGCTTTGACTGGGGGATCCCGAGGCGTTCCCAGCCCAGTGTGGAGATATAATCTCTCCACCTAGTCCTAGGTCTTCCCCGGAGCCTCCTCCCAGCTGGTCGTGCCTGGAGCACCTCCCTAGGGAGGCACCCAGGGGGCATCCTTAGCAGATGCCTGAACCACCGTAACTGGCTCCTTTCAACGCAAAGGAGAATCAGCTCTGAGTTCCTCAATGATGGCTGAGCTTCTCACCCTAAAGGAGACACCAGCCACCCTCCTGAGGTAACCCATTTCAGCTGTTTTTATCTGCGATCTCGTTCTTCTGGTCATGACCCAGCCCTCATGGCCATAGGTGAGAGCAAGAACGAAGATTGACTGGTAGATCGAGAGCTCTGGCTTCGGCTCAGCTCCCTTTTTGTTGGTATGGTGCGGGAAAGTGGCTGCAATACCGCCCCTGCTGCTCCGATTCTGCGGCCAATCTCACGTTCCATTGTTCCCTCACTCGCGAACAAGACCCTGAGGTACTTGAACTCCTTTATACTTGGGGTAAAGACTCATTCCCTACCCAGAGTAGACAATCCATTTCCTGCTGAGAACCATGGCCTCAGATTTAAAGGTGCCAATCCTCATCCCAGCTGCTTCACACTCGGCTGTGAACCGATCCAGTGAATGCTAGAAGTCGCAGACCGATGATGCCAACAGGACCACATCATTTGGAAAAGGCAGCGATGAGATCTTCACCACACCGATCTGAAAACCCTCCTCCCCCCGACTACGCCTCAATATCCTATCCACGAATATCACAAACAGGACTGGTGACAAGGCGCAACCCCAGCGGAGGCCAACTCCCACCAGAAATGAATCCGACTTACTGCCGAGAACCCGGACACAGCTCTCGCTATGGTAGTACAGAGATTGGATGGCCCTGACAAGTGACCCCCTCACCCCATACTCCCGCAGCACACTATCTCCCGGGGGGACGCCTTCTGCATGTCCACAAAACACATGTAGACTAGATGGGCGTATGCCCAGGCCCCCTCTGGGATCTTTGCAAGAGTGAAGAGCTGGTCTGTTGTTCCAGGGCCAGAACAGAAACCGACTTGTTCCTGTTTTCCAACACCCTGGAGCAGACCAGGACCAGGGAGGCTGAGTAGTGACTCCATACCAGTTGGTGGCGGTAAATGCACCATTGTTTGCCAACCGCCAAAACACCAAAAAGAAGAAGAAGAAGAAGCCGTCGGAGGGGAAGAAGCAGAAGAAGAAGAAGAAGGAGAAGAAGGAGGAGGAGGCTCCTCAGCCAGTTGACTTCTCGATGAAATAAACATGACGATGTTAACAACTACGATGTTCTCGGTGCAGCTGCACTAAAAGTACCACACAGACTACAACGAGGGACGGTGGATATTGTGGTTGGTTAAATTTGTGTCAAACTGTAAGTAACGATTTAATTCGAGCTTGTTGTCTGGTGCTTAGGGGTGGCTAGTTACGTTGCTAATGTTAGCTAACAAGTAAGCTAGTATTAGGTAACGTTAGCCATGTAAATAGCTACCGTTAGGGGCGTGAACTTATTATTTATTGTTAACGTTACCTCTGCTAGGTAAAGTTAGCCTGTTCGTCCGGTGGTCGGCGGGTTTCATGTTGTTTCGCTGATTTAACGGTGTACATTTCACCAAAGAGTCCAATTCAGGAGTACCGTTTATTTGCACCTTTACCATCTGTACTGAGCTAACGTGTTAGCCTTGTTTGACAACCGGGAGTAGGTAAAATAGCTTACACAGTGGTTCCCAAACTTGTCTGGTCTGAGGTAAAATGTCGTTACTCTTTATATCCGTGTCAGTTGTCACTTATCACTTCGTCAATTCACCATGTATGTTTTAGCTATGTTACACCTTTCATTATATTAAAGTTCATATTGTTGTCCAACTGTTTGTATCCGCTACTTTCAGCTAACCGTTTATCTGTTAATTTTAACTAACCATTTCAGCCGTTCTTCAAATACTTTCAACCAACTATTTAAACCATACTACATTATTTCTAGCTAAATATACAACCTTTTATCGTTATCTGTTACCTAACCGTTTATCGATTACTGTAAACCGTTTTAACCGTATATCAATTACTTTTAGCTAACAATTTTAACTGTTATTGCAATATTAGTCAACTAAGTTGTCTATATTTGCGATCTGTTTCATCCCTTTATGCAGTACTAGTTGACCACTTCATCCATGTATGCAATACTAGTCAGTTATTTTATCATTGATGTGATACTAGTCAGTTATTTTATCCATTTGTGCACTAGTAGTCAACTATTTCAGCCAGCTGTTTCATCCATTTATGCAATTCTAAATAACTATTTCAGCATTTTCTTACAAAGTATTTCAACCATTTATCCATTACATTTAGCTAATAATTTGACCTGTTTAATCATTACTTTAAGTTATTTATTTCTTCCATTTACTGTATTTCTTACTTTAGCTATTTTTTTTATTTTAATTTAGATCATTTTAGCCTAGAGCTCAAAAAAGAAAGAAAATACCTCAAAATATTACAATATATAATTTTTAGTTTCATTTGAAATGGTTCTTCATACATTATAATGTATGTATGTTGGTCTAGTTCAGTTCACAGAACCACAATCATGGGGAAGGCTGCTGACTTGATAGTTGTCCAGAAGACAATTATCAACGCCATCCACAAGGAGGGTAAGCCATAGAAAGTCATTGCTGAAAGGGCTGGCTGTTTGCAGAGTGTTGTATCAAAGCATATTTATGGGATGTCGACTGGAAGGGAAAAGGAGAACAAGCAAGAGGGATGACCGCAACCTTGAGAAGACAGTCAAGCAAAACAGAGCTTCACAAGGAGTGGACTGAGGCTGTAGTCAGTGCATCAAAAACCAGCACTCACAGACATCTTCAGGAAATGGGCTACAGCTGTTGCATTCCTAGTATCAAGCAACTCCTTAACCAGAGACCACGTCAGAGGCCTCTTACCTGAGCTACGGAGAAGTATAACTGGACCATTACTCAGTGGTCCAAAGTCCTTTTTTCAGATGAAAGTAAATTTTGCATTTCATTAGAAAATCAAGGTGTCAGAGTCTGGAGGGAGACTGGAGAGGTACAGTTCTTCAGTGTGAAGTTTCCACAGTCGGTGATGATTTGGGGTGCCATGTTATCTGTTGGTGTTGGCCCAGTGTGTTTTCAAGTCCAAAGTCAATGCTGCCATTTACCAGGAGATTTTTGAGCACTCCATGCTTCCGTCTGCTGACAAGCTCTATGGAAATGCTGATTTCCTATTAAAGCAGGACTTAGCACCTGCCCACAGTACCAAAACTACTAAGTGATTGGCTGACCATGATATTACTGTGCTTGATTGGCCAGCCAACTGGCCTGACCTTAACCCCATAGAGAATCTATAGGGTATTATCAAGAGGAAGATGAGAAATCCCCGACCCAACAATACAGATGAGCTTAAGGCTGCTATCAAAGCAACCTGGGCTTCAATAAGGCCTCAGCAGAGTCACAGGCTGATTGCCTCCATGCCACGCTGCACTGATGCAGTAATGAGTGAATAAATGCACTTACTTTTCAGAAGTTGCACATTTCTGTATTGTAAATCCTTTTTTGATTGATCTTATGAAATATTGATTGTGGTTGTGTGTACTGAACTAGACTGAGGGATAACAGTGTTTATACTGTATGAATGATTTAATTAAAATTTAATCATACTCAAAATTAAATATTCTAATATTAAAATATGAATATAACATAATATCTATTATTATGAGATACCTGTTCTTTCTTTTTTGAGCTGTAGGCTGTAATCATCTAAATTAAAATGCAAAAATACTTGAAACATTTTAGTTTATGTGTAATGGGTCTAGAATATATTACATCTTCACTTTCTTAAATAGCTGACGAAGACGAACGTTTTTGCGATATTCAAATTTTTTGAGCTGCACCTGCATCTGGTGAGCTTAAATCAGTCCTTTAACCTCTTGGAAACTAGCAAGAAAATCCTGCATGCATGTTCCAGCTGGCTCAAAGTCCTCACTAAATCCACAATTAATTTGCCTCAATTCTATGCTAACACTTTTGTATGTATGTAACAAAACTAATGTTAAAGCAACTTTGGTCAATGTTGGCTAACTCATTTCTGCTCTCACAGGTTGGTTGAGTTCTTGAATCGGGACAAACACCGTTTTCACAAGTTGAGAAGTGGACCATAAACACAGCAATGCCTCTGCTGTTTTTGGAGAGGTTTCCTTGGCCCAGCCTGCAGACCTACACCGCACTGAGTGTGGCTTTGCTTGCTGGCAGCATCTTTAGTGCCTACACCACTGTGACTGATCCAGGGTTTGGCGTCTTGGAAACTGATGAAACACCAGCTCCACCTGAAGTGGATCTTGAACATCTAAACAATGATATTATTAACACAGAATTGACAACCACTGTCCTGTGGTATATTGCCACAGATAGTTTGTTCGTATGGGTGAGTATCATCCAGTTCAGGACTTTGCATAACTTTATAAGATGATGTTCTTATAAAAACTAACTGTGACTTTATTCTCTGTACTCCACTAGGTCTTGGTCAACACATTCTGTTGCTTGTTGATGCTAATTGCTAAAATGATTCAGTATGTGGTGTTTGGCCCGCTCAGAGTCAGTGAGAAGCAGGTGAGTCTGTGTGTAGAACAGTGTTACATAATGTTAAATGTCAGGTATTAAACAGCTCTAAAATATATATCTTATTTGCTCTGTTTTCTTCCTCAGCATCTGAAAGACAAGTTCTGGAACTTCATCTTCTACAAGTTCATTTTCATCTTCGGCGTGTTGAATGTGCAGACGGTGGAGGAGGTGGTCATGTGGTGTTTGTGGTTCTCTGCCCTGGTTTTTCTCCACCTCATGGTGCAGCTCTGCAAAGACCGATTTGAATATGTAAGTACTGTGAACTATACCGTTGTTTTTTACTCATTTTAGTGCCCCTAATCTTGGTTCATTACTACCTTGTATTTAGGGCAGGACAGTATACCAAATTAATTGAATTATTGACATCATGAGTCTGTTATCGTTCCAAATATACTCTCATCACAATTTTCCAATCCAGGTCAGCTGATAATATCTACAACAACTAATAAATAAATTGTATGAGATGTTCAACCAACCAATCAGTCTACAATGCAAAACAGAAGTCTTATTAATACAGACATATCAAAAATAAGCAAAGGCTTGATATTTTTGGACAGGCCACTAAAAATATAGATGATTTTAATTATTCTATAATGAGCTTAAGGCGCTTTTAAAAGTCTTTCCTTTCTGCTCTGAAATAGATTTGTCATGATTAAGGACACCTTCATCATGGGTACCTGCTGGAGGGTTTTTATTTTTTGGTACAGAGCTCTTCTTTGTTCAGACAGGATACAATTTCTTCAGAAATGTCAGAAAATTTACAAATAGTCTTTTTAAAATGACTTCCTTATTATCATTCTTGCGTAGATGCAAGCATTGGAAATGGATTGTATGGCATTAAGCAGGTATAGGGATCTATGCAGTTAACACAAATAACCCTAGAGCTTCACAAATGTGCACAGTGTTTGTTTGTTTTGATGAGACATTATAGGGTGTAATTGGCCTACATGTCCCTGTATGAAACCTGTTCCTATTTGGGCTACTCAGTGAACCTGATAGGACTAGACGTACATGCTTTGTGGCTGCCCTGTTTCTCATATAAGGACTGAGAGTAAATGGGATTTTGCCAGAAGCCTGGTTTTTGACGACTACTGCACACACTTTCAAACTTTATAAAGTGGTCTTTTTAAAAGTTGTGCAGCGTGTCCCCCAAAAAGCTGAGAGTAACTGTACTCTTCTCCGCCCTGGATCTATAAATAGTTCCTTGTACTGGCATGTTAGGCTGCTGATGGACCCTGTATCAGATTGTGCTCTGCGTGTTGGGGAAAACAAAATATCAAATTTAATCGACCGTCTTAGTCCATACAAACATTAGCATTTAAAACAGGCATTAAGTTGATTTGATGCCTGTGATGTAATGCTGACTGGCTTTGTGTACTAGAGGGTAATTTCTGCCTACCATCCTGTAAATATTTACCAGTTTGTATGTGTGAATATCTTGTGATTGTGTGTTTGTGTGTCTTTGTTTCTGTCTCTTCGCTTTGACTATAGATCTGCAGTTATGCTTGTTGTTTTTAGGTTGTAGTCAGTCAGTTGTGTCCCAGTTTCTGTTGGTGAGGATGACTTATGTAGGTTAAACTGCTAAATATGCGAGGTATATCGTGTTGTCAGCGTAATGGGGAAACCTTGTGGTATTAAAGCTACAGAATTGATGGAAACTATTTTATTTTTCAGCCCAGCTGTTTTAATGTTTGTAATGAGGTCCTAAATTGTATTCTGTTCACTGTAGACAATCGTACCTGTCAGTTAAAGGCAAAGTTCATGCTACACGACTTTCAAAGTTGGAAGATTACTGTACCATTCACACTTCACAACTTGCTGTCATGTATTCATTAGGCTTTAAGTCTTGATTTTCACACTACATCACTGTCTGGCAACTAGGTCACACAACTATTTTTTGTCATGAAAACACACAAGAAGTGACACAAGCACAGTTATGCTTGTTGATGTTGTCATTGGCACATGTTCATAAAATAGCGTGTTTCCATGTCTTACTGTTACCACTGTGGTATATGTTAAGTACTGGTCACGCAAACGTCCAACACTCTAGGTGCAACAGCAACTTTGGTTCATATTGCGAATGCAACACATAGCACTCACAGGTAGAGATGACCTCTATAGCTGTGGCTATAGCTCCCCGACAGACTCTTCAACAGTTCCAGATATTTAGCCTGCTAGAGATCTGGGATGCCCCTGCGATACATCAGCGAGCCTGTGTTTGCTTCTTTGCTCAGTTCACAGATTGAGATTCAAGCGCTCAGCCAATGCTGATTTACCTCTGGTCTGGGACTTTTGTCAGGGTGCTCCAAAAACTGTGAGCAAGTGGAAAATAAGAGTTAAAGGCATGCAGAGTGAAGTAGGCATTACAGTCTTAAGCAATCCTGCTCCACATAAACATACATAGATGTTTTGGGGCTTGTGTGTGAGGAGTCTATTGATTTAAAAGGGTTGTGTACAATTTGGAAGGGAACAGTTAAAAGGAAATGTTTGAGTTTGCCCTTTGAGTATACCAAGTGTGATGCTAAAGAATGTTGTGTATGTGTGTGTGGACAGACTCACAAAGAACCATATGTTCTTTGGTGGCTGAATCAGTTCTTTTGTTTTATGTTTATTCCCCATTTTAGATGTGTTGTTTTTCTATTTCATTTAGCTGTCTGCCATCAACAGCTGCATGTTTTAGGAGCACATGCAGCAGCTTTTGTATTGTTAGATTAGTTGGTGAACATTTAAATATAACACTTGGTTTAAATCCTTTGCCTACCGAAATCCACTGAGAATTCCCAAATAGGGGTGCTGTTGGTAGAGCAGATGCCCCATGTGCCGAAGGCTGATGTCCTTGCTGCAGCAGACTCGGGTTCAATTCCTGCCCGGAGACATGCTGCGTGTCTTCCCCTCTGTCTCCCCATTTCACCGCTATCATTATCAATAAAAATTAAAAACCCTGTCCAAAAAATAATAATAAAAAAGGAATTCCCAAATAGTTATAGACTTTTCAATTTTATTTGTTAGCCCAGGTATCCTAAAATGTCTTTGCTGTTCAGACCCACATGAACTTCCCGAACCAGCACAAGCTCTCTAAGAGGAAGAGTACCGTATTTTTCGCACTTTAAGGCACACTTAAAATCGCCCAACTGTTTAACTCAGACACTGATCATAAAGGATTTGATGGATTTGTGGAAGAGGAATGAACTGAAAAATGAGTGTATTGTTTTGTATTTCATGTGTTACAACTGAAAAATGTTGAGAGTTATTGAAGTTATTGAGTTATTAAATGAATTGAATAAAATTTGACTTATCTGACCGTTTTGTTTCGCTTAATGCACCTTATAATCCGGTGCGCCTTATAGTGCGAAAAATACGGTAAAACCTCCCCAGAAACACTAGGATATAACGAAAGGGAAAAACTTTGAGACAGGCATAACCCACTGACTGTATAATTCACATTTTGTTTCCTACAGCTGTCGTTCTCACCCTCCACTCCCATGAACAGCCATGTCCGAGTGCTTTGTCTGCTGGTCTCCCTGCTGTTGGACTGCTGTGGTCTGGCTGTGGGCTGTGGTGGTCTGCTGGGAGCTTCCCATGGCATGCACACCTTCTCCTTTATGGCAGCAGAGGTGAGACCCTACAGCCACAACTGACTGAATGAGAGCCCAATTTGTGGACAAAAGCATGATGATTGTGGACTCTTTATATCATTCAAGCTTTTGGTTAAGCCCATGTATTTCTTAAAGTCTTAAATGTCTTGAACATTTCCTTTAACTGGATAATTTTTTAATGTGTTTCATGTGCCATATTGTATGGAAAGTAGACTACAGTAATTACACATTCACCTGAGTCCTTTTTTCTCCTCAGTGTCTGCTGGTGACTGTACGCACCGGGCATGTCATCATGCGGTAAGTCCCTTCAGAGTAGTGTGGATGATAAAGCATGTGCAGATTTAGAATCAGGGACTAATGTTGGTGATACCTTTTTTTTCCCCCTGGTTCCATTTGCCTTTTCCTCTCCACCCCTCTTTACCATAAACCTGTTTTTGTCTTTTTAGGGATGTATAGGGGGTCTTTATGGGGAGATAGCAGGTCAACAGTAGATGTCACATCAAAGTGGTGTACATCATCCGAAAGCTGGAAACCTGAAGAGTAATTTGAGATTTCATAATTTGTTGCAATACTTAGTGGGTTGATACCATTTGTTACATAGATTTGGTTCTAAATGTAACCATTATTTCACTTGAGAATTGATAAAAGATGAGGAAAAATCCCTCCAAAATACCACATTAAGACACAAAGAGCTTGAGGAACACCGCAGAAAAAGACATGCTGTAATTTGGTCTCAAAAACTTTTGAGATTTGTTGAAGGATCTTACGGTGATTGGATGGTGAGCACTTCTGTTGTGTAAACTGCTTAGAAACCGTGTTATTTTCAGTCCAGCTTGGATAGTCACCATCCTCCGTCTCTAGTTTGTGGCTGTAAAGTTTCATGAGGCTGTGATTATCCTAGAGGTCACCACAGGTCATTTTATAGTGAGGTCAAGTTTGAAAAAAATGGTCTCACTACAATGAAATGGCTGCTATGGGGACTGTCATCATCACACATGAATACATTTGGGCTCATTGAAGAAGAAGAAGAAGAAGATCTACCTTTATTAGTCCCACAATGGGGAAATTCAATTTACACTCTGTTAAACTCATACATGGTACATGCAGACCTGAAACACACATACATGCATTAATGGAGAGATGTCAGAGTGAGGGGGCTGCTCCTGACAAGCGCCCCGAGCAGTTGGGGGTTTGGTGCCTTGCTCAGGGGCACCTCGGCAGTGCCCAAGAGGTAAACTGGCACCTCTCCAGCTACCAGTTCACACTCAGTTTTTGGTCCATGTCGGGACTTGAACCGGTGACCCTCCGGTTCCCAAGCCAACTCCCTACAGACTGAGCTACTGCCACCCCCAAGAGTCACAAGAGTCTTAGCTTTACTGTGATACCCAATTTATGTAATTCCAAGACTGTTTAGGGACCCCAGTATGCAGAAACTATTTGTAGAATAAGCAAAAATAACACATTTATACCACATGCAAATAAACAACATGTTTTCTGCCCCAAACTGCATGTGATTATCATAAGGTGGGCATGTCTGTAAAGGGAGAGAAGTGGCTACCCAAAGAACCCATTTTCATTCACATATGTTGAGGCCAGAGGTCAAGAGACCTCACTGAAAATCATCATGCCAGTTTTTCTATGCCAAAATTTAGACTAACCTCAGAGCGCTTTTTAGACTCCTTACTGACAAGTTAGCATAACATGGTTGATGGATACCAATGGATTCCTTACGTTTTCTACATTCATTTGATACCTTCGCTCTAGCTCTGTGTCTGAAAGACAGTAAAGTTGGCTGGGGGTGCTGGCACCCTCAAGGAGTAGCAGAGGTTAAACCAGTGTGAAAGGCTTCTTTGTCCCAATGAGAGTGGTTAGCGTTATACAAGCAGCAGAAATAACTCTAATCAGCTCAGGCTACCAAAATAATGTTTGTGGAGATTAACTGTGCATTATTTTATCTATTAAAAACTGGATTGATTTTACATTTACAATTTCAACCAACCATATTGGATTTAAAGCCATTATACTTTGTGAACTCTGATTGTTATTTTTTTGTAATTTCTTCTTCTGATTTTTCAATTTGTCGTTTCCGATGGCAATATTATCTGTTTTATTGTATGATAACACTTTTACACCATCTTTGTTTCAGTCATTATGAGTTTTCATTCTAGGTAGAGCCCATCATACACCATACTGTCGAGATATCACCTGTTTCATGGTCTGATAGATTTGTCAATGTCCCCTCAGATATTCCATTCACCTGTGGGATCTGAACCATCCAGGGACCTGGGAGAGTAAGGGAACATATGTCTATTACTCAGACTTCATTATGGAGCTGGCTATGCTTTTCTTGGACCTCGTACACCATATCCATATGCTGGTAAGACACAGAGGGAACAGACGTTGGCATCCTGTGATTTCCTAATCACCGCATTTTTCATACATTTTGTCTGTCTCTTTTTCTGCTTTCCTATCTTTAATCTTTTTGCCCATACATCTCTCATTAGCTTTTTGGAAACATCTGGTTGTCCATGGCAAGCTTGGTTATCTTCATGCAGCTGCGGTATCTCTTCCATGAGGTCCAACGTCGCGTCCGCCGACACAAGAACTACCTTCGTGTCATCAACAACATGGAGGCCAGGTGAAGATGAATTTTGATTTAATAGTAATCCCCTTTTTACCTCACTGTTTTGTGATTGTTTAATTAATTTTTTTTTTATGAATCGATCGACCATGACTTGTTTCATCATTATTAGTATGTACTTTTAAATTTATTTTTACAGATTTTCAGTTGCTACTGCAGAGGAGCTGGCAGCTAATGATGATGATTGTGCCATCTGCTGGGATACCATGTTGACAGCACGCAAACTACCCTGTGGCCATCTCTTCCACAAGTAAAGGGTTTTTTTTTTTTTTTTGTTTTTTTTAATATCAGCAATCGCTGATAATAAAGATGTATATATATATATATATATATATATATATATATATATATATATATATATATAGTAGCAGACCTAATTGCAGAACTGTTCTTAGCTTTTTCTGCTGCCCTTGAGTTAAATCAGTTTGAAGATGCCCCACACAGATCTTGTTCTGAGACTTGAAACAATGATTGTAAAGAAATACCAGAATAACATTTGGGAGTTTTGTGTGTGCTTCCAGCTCTTGTTTACGCTCCTGGCTGGAGCAGGACACCTCGTGTCCAACATGTCGGACATCCCTGAACATTAATGGGGACGGTAGCCAGGCGAGAGGACAGCAGCAGGGCGGGGGCTTGGAAGACAACATCGGCCCAGTAGGAGCTGCTCCAGATGCCAGGCCACACATCAACCAACACAATCACTTCTTCCACTTTGATGGTAAATCTGTCAGAAATCTAAGGCTTATCTATGACTCTGGTTGAGCACTTACCTTACGTCAGACAGGCTGCGTGACAATGGATTATAAAATCCATACATTCTGTTTCAGGATCTCGCATTGCCAGCTGGTTGCCCAGTTTTTCAGTGGAAGTAATGCACACCACCAATATCCTGGGCATTGCTCAGGCCAACAACTCCCAGCTCATGGCCATGGTGAGTCCATGTTTACGGACTGATGAAATTGTTGTTGGTTTATGAGAGATGATACACAGATGGCCAATTGAGACTTCTCTTTTTCTAGACAATTGTTGACAGTTTTCAGAGTTTTCGTTTGCATTAAGCCAATTCTGCCATCAATTTGTCCCACTCTTCACTACCTGTCTTGCTATTTACAAGTAGCTAATGTCGCCTGGGTTGTGTACCATGGCCCTTGTCTACATGGTATTTGACTTCCTGATAATAGCATATTGACATAGTGATAACATCTTTATCTAACTAGCAGATTAAACAGAAATGGCTGGTTACAAAAGATGCCACATATATTTAAACAAAGACTCCATGTATGCTGAACTGTTTTATACTTGAAAATCACTAATACTGTATGTTAAAAACCTGTTTCTAATTTTAATTTCCACATGTTCTGCTCCTCCATCTTTAACAATCCATCTCTGAATCATTGCTCTCTTTGTTTTTGATGTACCTTGTGGTCATCAGGCCCATCAGATCCAGGAGATGTTTCCTCAGGTACCCTCCTACCTGGTGATGCAGGATCTGCAGTTGACCCGCTCTGTGGAGGTCACCACTGACAACATCCTGGAGGGACGCATCCAGGTGCCTTTCCCGACACAGGTCAGTCAACTTGGGGTTAAATGTTAATGGTAGTGTATTTTTTTTTTTTTTTTTCAGAAATTTCATTGATAACCTTGTGATGATAACACAATGCTCTCCTCATTTGTCCTATTGCCAGTGTTCCCTGGCTCTCTGTTTCATGTTGATCACATTCCTATGCTTGACACGAAAGGCAGAATGCAACAATCGGCCACATGTTTTGTCTGTGTTCCTTTGTCAGGCCATAGAGCGTGCCCCCACACAGGTGAGCACTGCGCCAGATGAGCAGGAAGAGTCCAGCGGAGCAGCTGAGCAGGGTCTCAGTGAGTCAGACAACATGGAGGCCAGAGGAGGTCGCTTCTCTAAGTCAGCTGAGGAGAGGCAGAAGATGTTAAAGCAGAGGAAAGAGGAGATGCTCCAGCAGGCGCGCAGGTTGGGACACTGCTGGTTTTCTACTTCACAGAAAGTGGTGTTAAGCTATGCAAAGAAGTCCAATTCAAAATTTAAAAGTAAATTATTTCTTAATTATATTATTTATAGTTGTTTTTCAACACATTCTTTTGAGGTCAATAGTGTGACTAGACTTTGCTTGACTTAGATTTTGCATCATAGCTCAGCTGTGTAAATTTTGGAAAAATAGACTTGTCCTTGTGAGACAAGTTAGTCTCGGCCTGTGAATCAAGGCCTTCTTTATTATGGAGCTATCTTTATTTAAGAGCATGGCCTTTGAATTTTGGAGCATGGCTCATTGATTCACATCCAGATTTTGTAATGCTTTCCCTCAAAACCCTGCCGTTGCACTCAAACAACCACAGCTTGCACTTGGATTTGCTCTGCTTCTGCTCAAACTGTGTGCTTGAACTCAAATTGCTTAGATATTCTGCGCTCCAGCTTCAGATCCTTCTCCTCACTCTGTCTGCCTCGGTGTGCTAATGAAACGTCTGCTCTCAGATGTCTCCTCTCCTTTTGGATTTTGTGTCCAATATATCTGTAAAAAAAATCCTTAACCAATAGTATGTCAGGTGTAGTGTTGACCAACCATTCGGTTTACTAGCGCATCGATGAGGAGCGGTTACTCTTTAACTGGGTTAATCCACTTTCACCCTCCAAGCCTTTATTTTACGTACTTCCCTTTCTTCCTTGACAACTTTTAAACTCTTAAAAGTTACAGTTGCATACTGTGTACCAGTGCGCCATTTTTTTAGGGGAACAAATAGTGGAGTCTGCACCCAGACCTTCACCCAAAAAAGCGTAGTTAACTGTGCATCATGCTGTTAACCGAGACTGAAAATAGAGCACTTTCAGCATGAGTATGGTCTTGTATGAAGGGAGCTACAAGACTTAATTATAACCACAGCGAGGTAGATAGCTTAATGTGGGAAGACCATGGATGTATTAAGAAAGGGCAGACCGTTGCAATTATCACCTTGGTTTTAGCTAGCATTAGGAGGCTAATGGCTTGCTCTGTGTGCAGCTGTCAACAAGTGAGTAGATGTGGTAGATTCACGGCATCCTTGTCGGCATGCAACAAAATAAAAAAATTGGTTCCAGTAATAGCTGGTGTAGTTATTATAATAAAAGAAAAAGTATGAGTGCTGGTAATTGTCATTTTATTCCAAAGGAGTAAAGAACCAAGTGAAGTACATAATAAAGTCTCGGAGGGTGAAAGTGGATGAACCATGTTAATGAGCAACCGTCTGTCAGGGATGCTCTATGCAAAGCAAACACACCCGCTTCTATTGGTCGGGGAGTTTGTGACAGGCTTAGTCCACAAGACTGCTCTCTGAAGAGCAGAGGAGAAATGTGAGAGCATATGTTTTAAGTAACTTTGTGTGTGTGTGTGTGTGTGTGTGTGTGTGTGTGTGTGTGTGTGTGTGTGTGTGTGTGTGTGTGTGTGTGTGTGTGTGTGTGTGTGTGTGTGTGTGTGTGTAAGCAGAGTGCATATATTTGAGTATCAGCAAATTCAAGTGCACTCAGTTGCTATTTGAGTGTGAGGACAGGGTTCTGAGGGAAAGCATTACAAAATCTGAAAATGTGAAATCAATGAGTCTTGCTCTCAAATGGAAAGATGATGCTCTTCAATAAAGATGGGAAAAAAGCTCCATACTTGGCTACCAGAATAGCTGAAAGGCCCAGTTGCATGAACAACTAACACATTTGTACACTGATGGTAATAGGGATATTAATAATTAACTGTTTAACTGATAACAAACATTAGGCTTTTCAACAGATTATCGCTATCAGTTAAAATGGTTAAAAGAAATATTAACAATTAATTAAAAACAGAAAAAAGCAGAGGAGGCTTGGCCCCTTAATGAGAAAAGCTAGTCCACGTTAAGAGACTCTGAGCTGGCATAGATACAGGAAGTTGGCTCCTGTCTTAGCGGAGAAGTTGTAGCTTCTTGACTCAGTTGTCTGTTGTGCTCAAATACTGCAGACCGCTGTACACGAGGCACAAAACTTGTCGGTTAATGAAGGTCGATTATTGAGTAGAAATGTTTGCAAAATTGGCATCCTTAAATGGTATGCATTCCTGGTTGCCTTTTCCCTATTATCTATTCCAGTGATCATACTGTATGTTGTTCATTACTTCTCTGCAGGAGATATCTAAACAATAGTCCAGAGGACCTGGATGAGGATTTGCCTGGACTGGAGGAGGACACTCTTCCAGAACTGAACTTGACTGTACTGAGACGTAGAACCATGGCGGCAGCTGCAGAGAGACGCATGCACAATCAACAAGACCCTGCGCCCTGATACTCCTGATTGGCTTCAGCAGTAGACACCTACCACATCATCATCATCATCCCAAGAGGCACAGACAGAGCTATTTCAACCCTGCCCCATTTGGCGTTCAGTCAGTGGTCATCACCTATTCAAAACAATGATTAAAAAGCATAACAAACATGGCCTTTGGACTGTTTTGGGCTGCCTAATTAAGGTGGGACTATTGTGAGTGGCCTCTGCAGCACTGAATCCAGAGTATTTGGAACATTATATAGATTGATGGGTGCAAGTCAAGAAATGCAAGGTTGCATTGCCCTTTATTCACGTGCCACACATCGCAACCACCAGCTTCAGTAAGAGGTCAGTTTCTGCCATGATTGGAACTGGCTGTTAAAAATGAGCATGCGTTGCATTCAGAAGAGTCTTTAATGAGAGGGGTTTGAGCGTGTCATTGCTAGTTAAAACTATTTGGGTGTTTTGTTTGTTTTTCCTTTTATCAGACTTTCTTTTCACTTGTTTTGCTGATGACAGAAAGCTTTGTATTCTGGATTGAGAAACTCATCTGAAGTATTTGTGTTATTTTAAGAGTTTCAACTGTGAATTAAGTGTAGGCAAAATAATGTTTTTATTTCTTACCTTAGAGTAAGAGAATGTCACTTTAGTATTGTTCAGCCTTTCTGTCAAATATGAATGTTCCTATCAAAATAATGCTGCAAACAAAGTGTTTTTACCCACATGGGTTATTCTGTATTTAGTGTAGTATCATCCATTGCAGACAGTTTTGTTATTTAACACGGGGGGCGTGGGCATGTAAATCTTAGTTTTTCTCAATTCCCTTCAGATGCATGGGCAACAAAGGGGATTATATTTTGTACAAGTACAGTGGGTATCATCCTCTCAGTCTTTCTTAAATTACCCTCTGATAACAAGAAATTCTCTCCGAATAAGGAAATGTTATTTTCTACTGAATATATTAATGAGTCCTTGGTCTTCTGCCCACCAATTGGGAATTTCTGGATATGTAGAAAAGTGTGTGACAGCTGCACTTGCTGAACTGTCTTTTGAAGATGCGTTTGCCACTCATTTAAGAGAAAATGAGCAGCAGCAAAAAGATTTGGCCACAAATACAGTTGCGTTTTGACTTAATACTTCTAGATATTCAGTGACTGAGAATCTTTATGAAGAAATTTTAGGGATATTTTATTTGTGCAGCCTTTGTCTGCTCACTTTGAGGAGTGCTAATTCAAACTCCCAGTAGCGAGGAACATAATCATCCTCTGCTCAAAGATCTTATTACAGTAATGTCCAAAATGGACTGGGCCCTTGAAACATTTTTGTCTGTAGCTGGTTGAGACATATCAATGGACACAAAGATGGAGACTGTATCGTAAGTGATTTCTTATTATTACAGTGGAAGGACAGTTTGGGGTGCAATATGCATGAATTTAGAAAAGTGCTTTTGTTTCCTTCCACTTAATCCCAAAGAGCAGCCCACAAACTTCCACTAAAAGCTGAAGTGCTGTGATCTTGTGTTTATTTTATTGCTCAAACTCTGTTTTGGAGGTGTTGTAAGAAAATACAATATAGGATGTGGATCTCAGCTTTCAACTAGTCAAAATCTAAAAAAAAAAAAGAAATTGGACTGTTTGCATTTTCATTTTTTTTCAATTCAGTTGTTTAACAACACTCTTAATATCCATGATATATTTTCCTATTGTGGGCTATCTTTCATAAATATTGCTTTATTTAATCAAAACTGAAAATACTTTTTTTGGACTGAGCTTTCCTGTATTTTTGTGCCTAAATCAAGAATGGTTCAGTTATGGATAATTTCTGTAAATCTAGTTTTTGTAAAATATGTTAATACAAAGGACTCAATAAACAGAGCTTCTACAGCTTTTTAACAAAATCTGTTAATTTAATCAGAGTTTTGTTGATGTAAAGTGCCTTTGCTTTACCAATGTTTAAAATGCAACAACACATTGAAGCCTGCCTAATATGTACTGACCAGTATCCTGTGTGTATGTGTGAGAGAGAGAAAGAGAAATGGGAGGAAATTGCGAACAGGTTAACCCATAAATTGTCTTTATATAGTCTATGGGTTAAACTTGCAGTAGGCAACCAACCATCATTGGGCAAAAATTCCATAATAACCTTTCAGCATATTTTAATTCAAGTGCTCTGAGAGAAAACTAGACTTGCAAATCTAGCCTGTGACAGGAGACTTGGACCAATCACAGGTCATTTCAGAGAGCGCATTCCTATTGGAGGCAGCTGTCAGTCACTTGCAAACTCTGATCAAATGCTCAAACGAGACTGATGATCAAATATGAATCAATATTCTAATACTATATGCCTATTTCTGACCTCAGATGTTCTCGGAAACATCTTGTCATTATTGTTGTTGTATTGTTGAGCCCAAGATTGAGTTGAGAAAATACCAAGCACTGCCCGCCAGCTAGAGCAAACTTTCTCATTTTACAGCTAAACAGTGACTACAGAGTGTTTCTGAAAACATTTGAGGAGAGAAATAGTCATTACAGTAACAGAATATTGATTAATATTTGATCATCACTGCCTAGTTTGACCAGAGTTTGAGTCATTGACAGCTGCTCAGAGACTGCGGGCTCCAGCTTGGCTCTGATTAGTTGTTTTCCTCTGGTTTGTGAAATCTTGCAGATGCCGTTAGGAGCACCAGAGGACACAGTTGCACATGATTTTTTTCAGATTTGCTGTTCATGCTCTACTGTCAGGACATTTTATAAAAAAAAATAACATTTTTGATTCATATTCGCTCCAGTTTTACCCACTGCAGCATTAAACCTCACCCATGATGACTGATTAGAGTCATACATCACTGTGTAATTCATGAAATAGTTTCTCTCTGTCAGACTGGGCTGTGCGCGTTCATCGATCCATCTACGTCATTGGGCTGCGCCCCGGTGTCTCTGCCACGTCATACAGATGCCAGGCGGAAATAGCTGCCGACAACACCCACGCTTGTTCATTAACGATGTTGTCCAACCTCCTACACAACTAGTAGAACTGCCTGGTTGTCACTGTACCTTTCCTCACAAATTTTACCGGACCATCTCCTCTGGTGTGATATTTTTTTACCGGTAAGTAGTTAAACCAGCTAGTAAGCAGCTTAGCATGGCAGGTAAAACTAACGTCTCTGTGGAGTATGAAGTTACAGCTCTGACGCTAGCTGGTCTGGATAGTTTGCTTGAATGAAGGTGGCCTCGTGTAGCTATTTAACAGGACACAGACGCTTTATATTTGACGTTATATAGCTAGCTACATAATTAACGCTAGCGTTAACTATAGAAATTACAGGTTGGACCAATGATTCGATGTTAACGTTCGCTAGCTAAAATACTAGACTGTATAACTTTAACGTTAGACGATTAACTTGGTACCTTAACTCTGGCAGTTTGGTGAGCTGTAACACAGGTTACATTACTGCAGGGAAACACCCTGTCGGCCATTGTTTATTTACTTGGCTTAGTGATCGAGGAATGATTACACCACGGAAGAGTGTGTGTTTTGCTGCCATGGAAACGCGTGTAGCTCTAGCGTTATCTAGGTTAATTCATTTAAAACTATCGCCGAAACGAGAACCAACCCCTACTCACCCCCACCACTAACATTACCTGTTGGCTTTGCTATGTGAATGGGCTTTTGTAGGATGGGCCCTTCTCAGATTACATATCCTGGACCAGATCCTGGAAACAAAATCATGAAAGAAAGCTAAATGATGTTACCTCATAGTCTATTGTATACGACGGAGTATTAGGGCCTGTGAGAATAAAGTCACAAGTTCACGAAGAAAAAAAATCGTAATATTATGAGAATAAAGTCATAAATTTACCAGAAAAAGTCATAATATTAGCAGAATAAAGTCATAAGTTTATGAGAAAGAAGTCATAAGTTTACGAGAAAAGGGTAATAATATTATGAGACGTAAGTCATGAGAATAAAGTCATGAGTTTCTAAGAAAAAAGTTGTAATGAGAATAAAGCCATAAGTTTATGAGAAAAAAAAAGGCATAATATTATGAGAATAAAGTCAGAAGTTTAAGAGAAAATTCGTAGTACTATGAAAATAAAGTCGTAATATTATGAGAATAAAGTCATAATATTATAGGGTAATTTTACATGTCATTTTAGAGGGGAAATAGAGTAGCCTTTGTCTTGAAATAATACAACTTTATTCTCTTAATATTATGACTTTTTTTCTTGAAATACTATGACTTTATTCTCGTAATATTACGTTTTTTCCTCATAAAGTTATGACTATTCTCGCATTATAATTCATATTGGTGTGTCCATTTGTAAGCCAACTGCCCTATCAACCATTGACGTATGGCAGGAAAGTCATGACAACTTTTTACCAAGTGAAACTGTATTTTACAAGTCAAAGTTCAGTGTGACTAGAATGTGAACAAACACATTTCCATTCCAGGCTGACAGTAGAGCCAGTTTAAATTGTAGGGCAGAGTATTGGCAAGAATCTGGCATTATGATACCTATCATGATACAAGGGTAACGATTCAGTATGTTGTGATAGTTGGGGTGGGACGGTTCATAAAATTCGTATTTGGTTCACAGTTTTCGGTTTGGTTTGGTACATTTATGGTACAACAAGCAGTCCAATTTCCAGCTACAATTTAAACATGCATTTCATTTATTTGGCAAAATAAGTCAACAACTCTTTGTTTTCAGAAGGCTAACATGAGAATAAAACACTTCTTCATTGTCACATCTTATGTCTGGACTTCTTATCTAAAAGAAAAGTGCCACTGTGTTATTAAAAAAGAATTAATAAATAAAAACAAATCAGCAACAAAAAGTGCAGCATCAGATCAGCCAGCACTAGAGCTTTTTTAAACAACAGTAACACATACTAGGCCAGCATCATATGAGGAAAATTTGCCATGAGCAATAACACTGCTCAATATTACAATAATGATATGACTTGTGATAAATAAACAGTGTCTTCACTCTAGCTTTAAAACTGAGCCCACTACAACCTCTGAAATATCGAATAGGGCCCAGGCCAAATGGCTGGCCGACAGTTTTTTAAGAGATTAATTAAAAATCTATTGTGTGTTGGAGAATCGATACAGTATCACACAACATACTAGTGATGGGAATTCCGGCTCTTTTCAGAGAACCGGCTCTTTCGGCTCGGCTCACTTCAAAGAGCCGGCTCTAAGAGCCGTTTCGTTCGCGACCGACCCATCACTACAACATACACAGAACACACGTATCGATATTTTCTGACATCCCTGTTAAATTGTTTGGAGGAAATATTTTCAGTGGATTAGAAAACGCGTCTTTATTCAGTGTGTCCTAGTTTATGTATACACGCATTTATGGGTGTGTCTCTCTGTGGACTTACTGGTTTATGCAGTGTGTGTGTGTGTGTGTTTGTGTGTGTGTTATCTACACAGAGATTGTGAAATGCTGCTGAATGAGACTCCACTTTTTGAGCCCTCCCTGCTTCAGGACCTAGACTGGAGTAGCAACACTGCCTCCTTCTCTCCTCCCATCTCGCCATCCAGCCCAGGGGAGGGCCTGGTGCTCAGGCCACTCTGTACAGCGGACTTCAACAGAGGTGAGTAATAGAGAGAAACTGGATGGACAACATGTCCCAAACCGGTAATTGTATTATCAAGAGAGTATGAAGATAAGATTATGAGAGATGATGTGAGAAGGAATTTTTTTTTAGTGTCCAATATGGATATAAACCTCTGTAATTTTAATAAAATACCCACAACATTTTCACCAATTTTTGTTTTTGTGTTCTAGGATTCATCAAGGTATTATCTCAGCTCACTCAAACGGGCGATGTCACACCAGAGCAGTTCACGAGTAAGTCATGCTTCACATAATGCTACTTTTAGGTAAAACAAGAGTTAATATTTTGTTCAGATCATTTACATTAACACAGTTTTAATTAAATCCCAAAATGTCCCAACAAATGAGAAGAGAAAGAACCCCCTCTTAGAAAACAAACTATAAAAGTAGTGTAATAAAATATCAGTGAATATAATAAAAAACATGTGTGTTGTCTTTTGGCTTCCAGAGAAGTTTGAGCATATGAAGACGACGGGAGACTACTACGTAGTGGTGGTTGAGGACACAAATCTGGAACAGATTGTTGCCACGGCCACATTGATCACAGAACACAAATTCATCCACTCCTGTTCTAAGGTACATTTCATCCCGGAAACCTATTCGCTTATGTTTAACACTGGATTTTTATTCATTTATTTAAGAGGATCCTCATTAGCTGATGACAGTGGCACCAGCTAGTCTTCCTGGGGTCCATGCACATCATCTTCATCAGATACATACTGTAAATAGCATCACATTAGTGTTACGTTATGTTCCTCACATGTGCACCTCTAATTGTGTTGCAGAATAATACAGTACTAGAATAGTACAATACAGTAGAATAATACAATGCAGTTAAAGAAAACATGTGTTACATTAAAGGTACAGTTTGTAGGATTTGGCGCCATCTAGTGATGTGGTTGTAGATTGCAACTAGCTGAGTACCCCTCCGCTCAGTCCTCTCTTTGCGGTAACGTGAGCCGCCGAGTGCGAAACATGCATTTTTACTGATCTTGAAGATGACTGAAATAATATGGCTGAAATGAAGACCCTCTCTATTGTGCTTGTAGAGAGGCCGGGTGGAGGAGGTAGTCGTCAGTGATGCGTGCAGAGGGAAGCAGCTGGGCAAACTGTGAGTAGACCTGTGTGAGCCTGACAAAGGCATTTTGTTTTGGCCTTTTTTTAATATTTAAGACCATGTCTTTATTTATCCCATAAATCAAATGATACAAATTATTCATGAGTGACTTTTTTAGGAATTATGTTGTGTTTCATCCTGATTTATCTTCCTCTTCTTCTCTCTCTTTTGTTTATATCCCTATATAGGTTAGTTTCAGTTCTTACTCTTCTCAGTAAAAAACTGAATTGCTACAAAATCACGCTGGAATGTGCACTCAACAACGTGGCTTTCTACCAAAAGTTTGGATACACTGCCTCACACGAGACTTACATGCAGTGTCGATTTTCCGACTGAGGACAACCGCAGCTTTAAACCTCCATTTTGGGGATGGGGGGGGGGGTGACCACATGTGACCACACCTTTACACACCCACTGACAACATAACTTGCAATGACAAACTGCCCGAGGACGAGGTCGTGGTTGTGAGCCGTTCCTGAATCCTGATTTCGACACACTTGAGTAAACATAAACGTATGTTGAAGCCTTCTGCTCAGTCCAAAATCATCCTCCGCCCCTTTGGTAACCATGGCTACCTCACCAGGGTGGCACTCTGTCATCGTCAGGAAAGGAATGTCAGTTATTGCACATGTGATGTCTTATTGTGTTACACTATTCGGATTTTGCTGTGTGCTGACAGAAAAAACAGAAAATTAATCTGAGATGACCACAAAAAAATCAAGATGGTACCAAATTATGTTATATTTCCAAAGCAGCTAAATAATAATATTTACTACACTTTCTCAAGTTCACTACAAAACCCAAGTATGCTGAAGGGAATTACATTAGCTCGTGATTCAGACTTAGTCTCACAGATCTGTTGCATTGATCACCAAGGGCAAGTTACCAAAGAAAATCAGTTTTGTTTCTATAAATGTGATTATGGTAGTTATTACTTTTACTGATTTTACTGGGGTTTCATTTTCCTAGCACGTCCTTTTTGTTACAAAGTGCTCTATATCTTGGCAGGCTTTTCTTTCTTTGACAGTAGTGTTGCTAGATAGCTATAATTAAGGTTTGACTTCAACGAGACAGGAAACATTAATATGAAGACTGTTATAATGTGTAATACTTCTAGTGAACAAAAAAGGTTTATATATTGTAAGACTGGTGCTGAGGAATTAACTGAGCTTCTTAAAGTTTTGTATTTGTTTTCATAGCTGTGATAGGAAACGGACAAAAATAATTTTTGTAAATCAACTCTTATTTAAGTTTTATAATTATGCTGTTATTCTGGAGAACATATTTAAAGTAATTTATTTCCAATTATGTAATAATCACATAAAATATTCTACCATCTAATGTGTTTCTTTGCCTATATTTCTTGTCAAATCATTGAAATGTGTATTACAATGATTACTCATGTTTTAACTAAAAAAATCTATTTGTTGAAGATTTGAACAAATGAAGCTACAGCATGTGCATCGTAATCATAAACATTTTCAATCTATAGTGCAAATGGATCATTAGCATGTAGATAAATCACAAGAACATGAGTAAGCCTAACCAAACCAAATCAACCTTATTTTTTCCATGAATTCGAATGTAATGTAATTTCCATAGCTATCATCACATTATAATGGCAAAATTTGTTTAAAAATAAATTCTTACAGATGTCAGCCTTTTGAGTAGATGCAATCTGGCCCCAGGACTCATCACATAATACTGTACACTATATATAGAGTACCGGTACATGTCAGTGGCTGTATTAAAATAATAAAAAAGTACATCTTGTGACTGTAAAATGTGTCAAATAATTTATAATCATAATACTGGAAAGAAGGATGCAAAGTTGCGAAGGACAGCATTATGTTATGATATAAAAACAGCTGAGCAGGATTCAGTCAGACTTGTTTTTATTAAGCAGTAAGTTATTTTTCCCATTTCTTACTATTCCACTGATATTAGTCCATAGTCCTATTACTCCCCAAAATAAAGGCATTAGCTATTCCTCTTCTCATGTCCTCCACTGGGCGACGTCCTGGCTACTTTCCCTTTTGCCGACTGCCCCATTCTGGTCATCTACACAAATTCAAGTATCGAAAGTGCATTATTGCAATACTGTCCCGCTGCAAATGCAAAAATGTTTTAAATACTATAAAACTGCAAAAAATCTCCCATCAGTGCATACAGCTCGAGGAAAAAAAAAAAAAAAAAAGGAGTTATCAAATTGGCCCGATCCCCGTCAGCACTCCATGTCTCAGACACGAGCGGTCCCCCTCCCACCCGAGTCCCCTCCCCTTAGAAAAAAGTTCAAATATTTACATTTTTAATCCCATTAAAAATGTGGAAAAAAAAAAAATTGAGTGCACTGCGCCACGCGGCTAAATGTCAGCAAAGCTCATCCGTTCTGTGCTGCTGTGACCTGCATTGCTCCAAAGTCCTCATCTTCCTCCAGGCTGCGTTTGCGGCTTCCTGTTACAGAAATAAGGAGATGAAAAAGAGTATCAGAACTGTACTGCGCACATCAACACACCCAGTTTAATAACTGTAAACCCTCCTGGATTAAAACCCTTCATTGTCTCCGCCGAGTGGAGTCACCACCATTCAGAACAAAAATAGCATAAAGGGTAAATTATGAGGCAGTTCTCGAGGGCTCCAAGTGTTTGAATGTTAGCATCTGTTTCTGTTTATTAAACAGAAAAATTCATGACACTGTGAGAAGATGAATGTACAGTACGTTCTGAAATCATCCACACTGGATCTGGCTCTCATTTTCTGGAAAATCAATCAGCAAATGAGAGCCAGATCCATTGTGGATTCAAAGAAAAGCTATCACCATTTAGAGCTGCTGTGTACAAAACTGCGACCCAGAAGTGGGGTTATATGAGGTATTTATCCATAATCAGTATACTACATACAGTAGATGACGGCCGACGCTCCCCCTGCATTGAGCAATAGAGGGGAGTGCCGATACTGGAGCAAACAGTGCTGTGGATGGGGACGGCAGAAAAACATATTTTAGCCACCTAAAAGAAAGGCTCTGTGTCTAAGTAAGCTATATTTAGGATATTTTTTTTAATCTCCTTTTCGACGGGGGAACTGAATTAAAAGTGAGACTTATTGGTGCTCTCTCCAAAGCCTTAGCTGACAAAAACAGCATAGATATGTTTCACTTTCAGTTCAGTTCACTGTCAGAAAATATTCTATATATAGCGTACACTGGAACGGATATCAGTTTTTTTTATGTGAGCTTTTCTTTTAGGTATCTAAAATAAGTCTTTCTACTGTCCCCGTACACAGCACTGCTTCTCGATGCTGGAGGCGAGTCGGCCGTCATCTACTGTAAGTAACACACCTACTATGGATAAGCACCTCATACAACCCCACTTAAAAACACCCAAGCTTTAAATGCTTTTCCAGGATGACAAACAAAAAGAAACTGAGCAGACAGATATGGCTAAGCTGTGTGTTATTTACAAACCTGGCATCCCAGCTTGTAAGGAGAAGGACCTGCCCAACTGCATTGGTGACATCATTTTAATGGTCAATTTGGCTAGGTAGATCGCTTCATATTCCTGGGAAACAAACCCTCATTATTACAACAATGAAACTTCAGTGATTAATATCAGTATGGGTCAAAAACATACAGTATGTTTTGGCATGGTGTGTTCCCCATCACTGCACGTTTCTGAAACTGGCAGTCTGATCTTTTGCCTCAACTCAAGAAAAACCTGATATTGTGAACAAGTTACAGTATTTACATGATGAAATTTTACATACAATATAAACAATGTGCATTCACATGTGCAAAGCCACATGCTTGTCATGACAACAAAAACAGAGTCATCCTAATTTTGCTTGCGAGCCAGATGCCCAAGTAATGAGTGGCTCGCTCAATGTGTCCAGTGCAGGCTGACTAATAAAAGACTGCAGAGATGGTATATGCATACAAAGATAGGGAAATCATTTCTGCACTGTCACACTGGAAGCAGAAGCCTAGTCAAGAAGCTCTTAGTGGTGCATTTATTTATAGTGATAATGAATGAGCTGTAAATGGTCATTTATTGATTGGACTGTCATGTTGATTAATAGGACTTTGAAGCCCTTTGCCTCGAAGTAAAGACGTACCTGCAGCTGATGCACAAAACCCACATTGGGGTTGATGCAGAACCTCCTCTCCTGCACGTGGCTGAATGCATCCCTGTAGAGCAAATGTAGCAGACGGTTACAGCCACTGAAATACTGAGATATACCACTGCAAAAATATCAGTAACATCCAGTTATCAATTCAGCATTAGCAAATGTGAACATAATTGCGCTTCCTTACGTTTCATAATGTAACTATGCTGCAGTATGTTTCTTTATTATACCTGCACACTATCACAGTTTCTTTTATGTACTTTTTTTACATTTATGCTCAAGTAGACAAACAAAACTAGAGATGTATGTGAGGCATGGCGCACATTGTTGTCACATACTGATACAAAATACAATGGAATAAATACAACTATGTGAGATTTATTAGTATGTCCGAAACCTTAGCACGAAACCAACAATACGTGAATTGCATTTCATTTCTGGTGAAATATAACAGTATGAACACAGCATAAATATCCCACAATGCAATGCGGTAGTGATGACAATGTTCATAACACATGTTGATGGACAGCTGTGTAAAATCAATAACACTTCAATGTAACTGTAAGTATATGATTTTACTTAGCAAGGCGTAATATACACCGATCAGCCATAACATTAACAACATTACAACCACTGACAGGCGAAGTGAATACGATCAGTAATCTCATTACAGTGGCACCTGGCAGTGGGTGGGATATATTAGGCAGCAAGTGAACATTTTGTCCTTGAAGTTGATGTGTTGGAAGCAGAAAAAAAGACTTTGACAGGGACCAAACTGTGATGACTAGCGGACTGGGTCATAGCATCTCCAAAACTGCGACTCTTGTGGGATGTTCCCAGTCTGCAGTGGTCAGGACCTACCAAAAGTGGTCCAAGGAAGGTGAACTGGCAACAGGGTCATGGGCAGCCATGGCTCACTGATGCACGTGGGTAGCGAAGGCTGGCCCTTGTTGTCCGATCCAATAGAAGAGCTAGTGTAGCTCAAACTGCTGAAAAAGTTAATGCTGGTTCTGACAGAAAGGTGTCAGGACACACACAGTGCATCACAGTTTGTTGCATGTGGGGCTGTAGACTGGTCAGGGTGCTCAGGCTGATCGGTATATATTTTAAATTAATTCAGACTGATTCTCACAAATCCTCATTTTAGTCCTGGCGTTGGCACAGGTTACCATGGTTACACATCCCCAAACGACCCCAGAGCTCAAAACCATGTCCCAGCCTCTTTCAAAAAGCCTTGCCAGCAAGGAGGCTCTCAAAGGAGGTGATGACTTACATTACCGCTCAGAGCATCCAAAAAGATCCATACTACTGTTTATTCACGCAGCAGTATGTTGAACGATAGCACACATATTGAGGATGTGGTGCACAGTATAGGATTTTAGACAAAGCCTGGCATTGTTAATAGGGTAAAATAGAAAGCCATTCTTTATTGTGAGAAAACACTCACCTGTATTTCATTCCAAATGTTTCCATTAGGTATGCAATCACTAAGGCAGCACTGAAAGAATAAATAAAGGAGGCACAGTTTTAGATTTGCAGCTGTAATTTTTCTCTGCTGCTCAATATGTAGTTGAGGAAATTATACATACACTATTCAAAGATATTGTGAAAACTTAAGCAGTTATATGCAATGGAAATTTAGTGCATAATGATACAGTGCATGTGAAATTATCTTTTGAAATTACGCTGTAATAAAAGCCAAAATAAGCCTCACCTTCTTGATATCCCTGCATTACCATGAACCAGTACCTTTCCTACAAGAACAAAAGATTGTTGATGAAAGACTTTTTTCTACTTGACATTGAGCATGAATAATGGAAACTGTGTGCATCCTTACCTCCTGTTGCTAAGCAGCCATCAATAAATTCTTTAGTCTGTTATGAGGAAAATGAATGACAGTATATCAGGTTTTAATGTAAACGCCATAAATTTCAGTCAATGAAACACTTGCAAAGAAGGAAGTGAAAAGCCCACTTTGGTCACTCACTGAAGGGAAAAATCGTATTATATTTTCCACTGGATTGTCAGCAATATCTAACACAAGGTATCTGCAAAAACACAACAACATTTAGTTCATGGGTTAGCAAGAAAGCACTTTATCTCTTTGCACTACAATGCTGTTCACATCTAGTTCAGCACACAGATGGTGTGATTTCTTACCTAAATGTATGGGGGAAATTAGGTTTGATAAAATTGGCTTCAATGTCTTGGCGGACACACACGATGTGTGTTATGCCCTGTCTCTCAAGAATTGGCAGCTAGACAAAGAGAAAGAAGAGAAGCAACATGAGCTATTAAAGTATGAGAAAATAATCTCTTCCTCTGTGTCACTGTCTCCGAGTACCTGTGGTTAAATTCGGTAAAACTTACCTTGCTTTTCATTGCAGCAGAGTAGGGACCTAAAAACAGTCCTGGTAATATCTCCTGAAAATAAAGATAGAGCAAGACATCACTAACAACACAGGCAGTAAGAATTACTCAAACCTACGATGCATTTATTATTCAGTCTCTTTAGGAACATAATGTTTTCACTATGTGAATGTCTTAAAACACTGCATTTAGCAGCCAACATCCACAACCAAGATGGACCTGGATCAAAGTTCACAGCCAGTTTATCTTTTCTAAAAACAATTAATATGACATTACAAGACTCGACTCTAAATATACTTTGTACTTTAACCGGTAAATTAATCTCTGAATGATTGCAGGGCAATTTAGAAATGAACAAGAACTTAATATGTGAGTGGGGATATTTTTAAGATATACAGTATATCACAATATTAGGGCTGGACGATATGGCCCAAAACTACTATCATGATATGGGGGATTTCATATCTTGCTTACAATATATATCACAATATAGCATGTTTTCTGGCAAGTCAATAAATAATAGATGACATGAAATACCTACATGGTATTTTTGTATATTCTGTGTGAATTAAAAACTTGACAAATGAAAAGTACTGTGGATTTTCTCATTTAATTAAGAACTTTAGCACAAAATTAACAGTTTCATGTTAACCTGTAGAGAAAATAGATATTTTTGTATTGTTTTGACACTACGTATCATCATATTACTCAGCCCTACACAATACTAATTTAACTCATATGCAGAATAATCACTTTGGTGTTTAATGCAATCAACTGCTCTTCTGTGACGCTTCACATAAGACCTTCAGTAACTCATGTTGTCAATCGTTGCTTTGGGCAGCAGAATTTCACTAAATAAATAAAACAAGACATGATCATATCATCACACATCAATAGGTTGATAGAGAAGTTGATCACTGAGATATGGCCACATGCTCAAATAGACTACCCATTAGTTTTTTTTTTTTATAATAACTTTATCTTATACATTTGCCTGGAACTGATTTACATTATTGTTGATAGAGATTGTAACATTATGAAGGACCACTGTCAAGTATTATTGATCCCTATTCAGACTATAGACCTTTTCACCGCCATTCTGCTGCTAGGGCAACAGCTCAGGTCCAAGTTTACTTCCTGTCTGCTACTGTATTAGCAAACACTGCAACAGGAAACACAAAAGGACCATTTAAAACGTTTATGTTGCCAGGTTTGAAAAGACTCGTGTTACATACCTGCATTTCTCGTCTCATTGGATAAGCCCAGTCCTGTAAAAAAAAGGAGGATTTAAAAGCAAAGTTAGAAACCGAAATACGTTACTTTGATGATGTGACAGCTGCTGGAGGTGTTTCAGCCACCGGACAGGCTGAGAAACGAGCACCAGTTGACTTTGCGTTACATACGTGGCTAATGTTTGGAGACTGTCAGTGTCGGCACAGTCAACAATAACTAGCCGAGAAGAGATATATCGACCCGGGCGTATTCACAGAAAGATGCGACAATGGTAGAGGCAGACTTAGAGCCACATTACTGTGTTATACACCAAAAACACGTAGATTTTAGCTGCTAGACAAGAGTGCTAGAGTGGAGGCTAGCTCAGATTAGCCAGCCAGTGGGCTACCGCAGGCTGCTGTGCTCTCACCAGAAGGTCCTCCTTGGTCGCGGGCAAAGACGGGAACTGCAGTTTGTTGTCCTCGTCCATCCTTCTGTCTGTTCGGGCACCTCCGGCCCGGCTTCACGCGCGGTATCGATGTTTCTTCGTGGCGGGGTTAGCTGGAAAATCGGTGCAATTTGTTTTGAGGCTGCACATGCATGTCCGCCATGCTGTCCCCTGACAGATGTGTCACGTGACCGCTCGGCAGATGGCAAACGGACTGGAAAGAAGGAGAGGAGAGCAATATGGCGACGTCCCGCGGTCGATCCACGAAGCGCAGAAACACCGTGGGTTTATTACAGACTTCATCCATCACTCAGTACTCAGGATATGAGAGGACAGTGATGGTGTATGGGAGGTTCATCATACCCAAGAAATACAAAAGGCATTATTATTATGATTATTATTATTAGACATAGTGTTGCAGTAGTAGTAGTAGGGTGAATTAAAGCTGCAGTAGGAGACAATAATTTGGCATAATTTGCAAAGACTGGAGGAAAACAACCAATCAGAGCTGAGCTGGAGTCTGCCGTCTCTTAGCATCTGTCAATCACTCACAAACTCCGATCAAAAGGTCAAATTAGGCAGCGCTGATCAAATATGAATCAATATTCTGTTACTGTAATGCCCTTTTCTCACCTCAAATGTTTTCAGAAACATCTTGTAGTTACTGTTTAGCCGTAAAATGAGCGATGTTGAGATCAATTGAGGAAATACCAAGCACCGCCCACCAATCAGAGCACAGCCAATAGGAACGCTGTCTCTGAAATTACCTGTGATTGGGCAAAGTCTTCAGTCCGAGCCTAAAAACAGATCTATGAGGAGGTGCAGAAGTCTATTTTTCTCCCAGAACACTTGACTTACAGTATTCTGAAATATTATGGAGGATTTTTCGTCCAATGATGCCAAAAACATTTTGCCTACTGCAATTTTAATTGAAAATTTCAAAGCATATCTATTGCCTCCACACGCTCTCAACATGGTGCCGCTGCTAACAGCGTTAACAGTGCAAACAATCCTAACAATGTTGATTTGAGGGGGACCTGCGGGGTGGGTGCTATACTCCCATGCCGCTGCTGTCAGTCGAGATGGCCGTCACCACTGTAAACGCCGTGGCCGGCCCGGCTATGTAAGCAAAGCACATAGAAGCCTGAACTACATCACAGAGATTATTAATGCTCTAAATGTCATATAGAAAACTTTTAAGGGATTATTGTTTATGTTGGAAATTGTGTGGAAAATTGTGTTATTACCCTATCTCACCAATATGATTTTGTCAGTTTGGTATCATCAGCTATGTTCATGTAAGTGCTCATTTCTGCTCATTGAACCGGTTTAAAGCATCTCTCCAAATTATATTATTGTAAGTATTCAGAGCTGGTAAATTCACACGACCACATAGCCTGATGTCATCTAAATGCAGACACATTCATTATCAGCCTAAACACTTTCACTGAACTCTGACTGTCATGTCTTTAATCTTCGTCTTTCTCTTATCATCACCTCTGTCTCCTTCCTCGAATCTCTGTCTCCTCTTTTTTCTACGCTCACCCCTCTCTAGCATCCATCCCTGCTTAATAATCACTTCAACAATGACTGATTACAACAGAGGAAAAAAAAAATCCCTGATCTAAAACAGAGCGCATGAATAATTCCTAGATGCTTGTTTGGGCTCTCAGACGTGTCATCCGTTTGTTGTGTGTAGTGTAGCATTTTGTGATTTTTGTTTACCGCCTGGCCCGTGGGAGGGGACGGCACTTTATTCACAGATCAGAGGGAGATGTAATCTCACAGCAGAACTGCTCCAGTCTGCATGTTTGTTTCTCTGTGAGTGCATATGTTTGTGTGTCTGAGTGACATCTCATAGCGTTGCAGTACTACTGGTCAGCATGCAAGGTGTCAACTAAAAGTCATTTCTTATCAGTGGCAGGGGCAGATACATCCCTGACTGCTGCTCTTCCACACTCACACACCTTTAAAAATAAGCTTTGAAGAATGTCAACTACATGCACTTCAGTGTGAAACACATCCATTATCCATCAACTTTATTTCCTCTTTCACAAATCTTTATCATGCAGCTTCAAAAATATCACAAAATTGTTTTCTTCCTGTGAGATGGGTAGATCTCTAGATAGATGTCTGAAAGAAGGTCTGTGGAACGTTTAACACCGAGTGTGTCGTCAACACGTTTATGCAAGTGCACTTTGGATTACTGTAATATAACTGCAAGATGTTGTGCTTTTCAGCCAATATGGTGTCATTAAGGTAATTTCACTCACGCCTCTCTGGAAACAGCCCCTTAGTTCCCAGGGAATACACACACACAGCGGCAGAGAAGCACACACAGCAGAGCAGTGAAAGAGAGCAAATTTTGATTTAAAAAAAAATGTCAGCAAGACAACCTGCCTGGGTGATAAATGCTCCATCAAGGTTTACAGAAAGATTTGAGACTGAAGGAGCAGCTTCTGGTGAGGAAAGGTAACGTTAGACCAGTTGAATTTCCGGATTCAATTTCTGGATGAATGAAGCTCTCTTTACTTTTCTCTAGATTGTTTTTACTTTGTATACATTATTGTATGTGTAAATCGACGCTTGTATTGTGTGCTGACTGTTTTAGAACAGTGTACCAGGTCTGTTAGTTTCTATGCGGAAATGTGTGTATCACGCACTACGAAATATGGTGTATGCATTGTTTGTTCGCCGACTGTTTTAGAATAGTGTAACGTTATTTTGTCTTGTTTGTACGTATATGTTTGTTTTTACAGTGTACCATACTTTGTACTAGACAGTGTGTGTGATCACCTGAATATTTTTCTCCTACTATCAGTTTGTCTTGTGATAAGGAACAGCTATACTGTGTATGTGCTATGAAATGACAATAAATAAATATTCTTCTTCTTCTTCAAGTGGCGTGTGTCCAGGGAGAGGATGTGTGGATGCTGGAAATGGTGATGAAGAAGTGTCCACCAGAGGTCACATTTAGGACCATAGAGGAAGAAGCCATGGGGATGCTGGAGGTTCTGGTGATGCGGTCAGAGACCGAAGCCGCTCACCACATCATCAGAGATGATGTCCCTCAACCACTGAGGTTCAACCCAAAACACACCCCAGGTGTCCAACCACCACTCAATACGGGAAACCCACCACCAGGTGAAATCTTTTCCCACTTTTTTGATGCTGAAGTGTTCAAACTCATGTGAAAACACAAATAGGAATGCAGCCAAAAACCAGGAGAAAGGGAAAAAGTTCATCTGGACTGAAATAACTCCAGAGGAAAAGAAGAGGTTCATAGGTATGTTTTTTTACATGCCAGTTCTGGACCTGCCAAAGATTAGTGACTTTTGGGGTCAACAAACCATTTTCCTTCTTGGCTCTTGGTTCTTGGCCATTTTATCAAATCTTCATAGCAGTGACCCCGAGAAAAATGAGGAAAAATTAAAAGAAAAGGGGCACAGAGGATTATGACCCCCTCCACTTGGTCAGACCTCTCATTGAGGTGATACGCCTGAACAGCAAGGCTGTCTACCACCCAAGACGGCACCTTGCAGTCAACAAAAGGATGGTTGGGACCAAGGCCAAGATCAGCATCAAACAGTACATGAAGGCCAAACCAACAAAGTAGGGGCTGAAGTTTTTTTTGTGCTAGCTGACACGAAAGGCTACACCTTCGACTTCAAGCTCTAGGCGGGCAAGTCCAAGATGGCATCAGGAAAGGGGCTCTCTTTTGATGTTGTAACAGAGCTGGTCAGCAAAGACTACTTGGGGTCTGGGTATATTATCTACACAGACAATTTTTACACCAGTCCCCTCCTCTTCCGACACCTGAGCCAGCAGGGATTCTGAGCTTGTGGAACATACAGGTAATGTGCAATGGCTGCCCACTGCTCCTAGTGATGTGTATATATATATATATATATATATGATGGGTCAAATGCAGAGAATAAATTTTGTTTCAGTATATGCAAGTACTGTGAAATAAGGTAATCATCTTCTTTTTCTCCTTCTTCTTATACAGCCTGGGAAGAGTTGGTGTCCCCACCACCCAAGAAAATGCCCTCACCAAAAGATCACCACAAGGCAGTATCCAGTGGATCAGGGACAGGGATCTGTTCATGAAGTGGATGAACACCAGAGAGGTCTCCCTGTGCTCCACCATCCACCCAGCGTACAGTGGAGACACTGTGCAGCACTTGCAGAAGACAAGTGATTGGCCACAACAAAGGATCTGCTTAGCAGCGACTTAACCACTTGAATGCCATGCATATTGTGTACACAACTTCCCGTCTCTTAAGCACGAACCCATTTGAAGGCACCATACTAAATGTCATCATGCCGACTCGTCTGCCTTTACAGCCTGTTGAATATAGGTTACTTACGTTCATGGGACCATGGTGTAGTTAGTTATGCCTAACATTAGCTTTTTACTTGTGGTGATTACATTTACACTTCAAAAATCATAAAAGCAGTGTTCACATGTGGAGATTATCTTGCTGAAAAAATGTGTTTCATAAATATTTTCTGCAATAATCACAAACTGAGGGAACCAGGGTGATGTTAACTGCCTGGTTGGCCTACAAAAATACCTCATCCCTAGAGTAGTCTTATGTTGTCCTTATAACCTTTGTATATTTTGTTTTTGTTTTTACCAATACACCAATACTGCTTTTTTATTCTAAGCAAGACAACTGTTTGACTAAAATGAACTAAAAAAATAATACAATTTTGGTAGAATTTTGATTATTTCAGCTCCAAGAGAACAAATTATGTTTTCAGTGATGAAGATAATCTCGTAATTGTGTATTCAAATGCAGTGATTTTATTTTTTAATTTTTGTCTGAACATATGGTGCCTTCAAATGGATCTCCTGTTTACCAGATGGGAAGTCATGAACACTACGTGCGTTGCGTTCAAGTGCTTACGTCATGAAGAACACCGCTGCTAAACAATGGCAACAGTAACATTACTGTCTGAGTCTAGAAGCCACAGAGGCTAACAGTTTAGCAACGTAGCAAGAGGGTAACAGTGCAGGTAATGCAAAGGCACAATGACAGAGAAAGATGAGGTCGTTGGGAATATCAACATTTTCCCAGACATTATAAAATTACAAAGAAAAACAATATATGACTAAAATTACAATATACTGTACAATATTAACTCATTATGCACTGAGAAATGAACTTCCATGGGCTCCACCATTTCTCACAACGTCAACAAACACCTCACAAGTCCTGAACCCTGAGCTTTCAGAAACTTTCCACTTAGGAGGTCGTGAATGCGACATGAGGGTGCGTTCACATTTGCTGAAGTCATAAACACGGTAAACACGACCTCACCTGAAGGCACCATCAATATGTGAGAACTGTATTTGGTATTTTAGACAACCACAGTCAGTCACTTCCTGTTTTGCCGTTTTTTTCCGGTCAACCGTTGGTTTGCTAACCGCCAATAAACACCAAATAAGAAGAAGAATGAGGAGTCGTTTTTATTTATTTTAGTTTATAGAGGAATAAAGAAGGACGAGGAAATTCGTGTGAAGACATGAGGTAAGTCGACAACGGGTGATGTTAATATATGACGACTGACTGCAGGTTTTCAGATGGATAATTCTGAGTTAGATGTGGTGAAGCTTGAATAACATGGTGTTGGCTGATTGGGTGGTTGGTTGGTGCTGCTGCCATTAACGTTGCTGTTGTGTTGATTTGCCTGGGCTCCACTTTCTGTGTCGACTGTAAACTTGAACTATCTTGAAATATTGAGAAATTATTTAGGACGAGCATTTCTTGTGAATAACATGTTCACTTTACACTTGATTGGCATGAAATCAGCTGCTTAGCGGTCAAATATTAGGGTAACGTGAATATTAATAATTTTAGTATAATGCTACCGTTACTAAATGTTATTTTTGAGTTAAGTTAGCATAGCTGTCACTATAACAATGTATGTGACGCTAACAGATCAATGCTGTTGAGAGCTAGCAGTTAGCAGTCGACTTTGGCTTAGAACTGGTCTGTTGTTGGGTAGCTAATGGTAAAGTTAGCTAGTTCACTAAATTTTTGTGGTTTTAGTTGACCCACAAGTTAAAACAATACATCTGTCATCTACTCTGTAGAGACATGTGGAAAGTGATGCCAGCCTCTCTGGTCTATTTGGTCCTTTTGGTAAAGCAGTTAGGTGTTGAACAGCTGATCACCAGTTGTTACCCAGAGGTGGCGATTGTAAACAATACACAGGTAAGATGGCAGACGGTTATCCCAATAGTTATGATGTAGTGTTGCTGTTTTATAACTATGATCTGAGTATTACCTGTGCACAGACTGATCAGAGCAAAGTTGGAGTGGTTTTAGTAGAGGCATGCTTAGGCTGAATATTCAAATTGGCCGTTTTGGTACCATCTGTGCCATTTGAAATTTTTCCCAGGTAACTGTAAATTTGACATGTCACTATAGGTATTAATTCCATCTAAATCTAACTGTTTTTGGTGTTGTTTTGAAAAATCAATCAATCGGACCTTTATAGTAGGGTGACCAGATCCCAACAAACCAAATGTGGGACAGAGTATATTTATGTGGGACAATGTGGGACATGTTACCAATGCTGAAAGACTGACTACAATTTTGAGATAATGTCTATCTAACTTAAATAATAAACATTTCTATTCTGCCCCTTATCTTGTAACATGTCTATGCTTTGCCTGAATGCATCCATAGATCTCTCTTTTTGTTTCTTGTGAGACTCACGTGAACTGTGTTGCTTCATGTCATGTGTTAAATTAAAAAATAACTTAAAATTAAAGAAATGCCTTCTACTGGCTTAAAAAATACTTATAAGTTGTTTCACATTCTTTGTTATCACTGTTCTTTGTTTTCTTTATGATAGTTTACCTCATATTTCACCTAAATGTACATAGCTTGTGACTCTGCGGTGGCTCGAAGTTTTGTCCGTTGGGTGTAGTGTAGCAAAGATGGTGAAAATGTTAACCTGCACTTGACCCACATGTGCACAGTTTGACAGGAAATAGCTCTGTAATGACAGCCTTCACTACTTTCTTCACAGCCATTATAACAAGCCAGATTTTTAAAAATTGTCTTTCCTGCAGTGGCTTGACTTTCTATTTATCTCTCTCTCTATCTATCTCTCTATCTATCTACCTCTGTCTATCTACCTCTGTCTATCTAATTGCCTGAGGATGGTGTAGTACTCCAATTCATCCACTAGATGGAAACAAAGCTTGTGTCTTCACATGGAAGGCTGAGGATGGGCTGGAGTGCAGTTTTTTATAGTCTCTTCTTTGGCTGCTGGTTCAGTGGGCTTTGGTTGTAGACTGCAGAGTGTTAAAGGAATCTATGGAGTCTCCACTTTACATCATTTGAGTGGGTAAAATGAAGTAGCTGAATCCCTAGCAACACTATTGGCGTTAACTAGCTGCGGTTAGCTTGTTTTTACTGTGTGCTCATTAAGTTGACTGGTGTTGGTCTTTGACCCCAATGTTTGTAGCGGCCAACCTGTGGTACTACAACTTCTGTGTCCGTCGCGAGGTGTCATTGGGCCCAAAAAGACTTTTCCCATAGACTTACATTGAGAAAGAGATGTCTGTAACTTAGCTGATACTTTTTTTTGGGGTAAATCAACGTCCCAGTATGAACACTCTAATAGCCCTCACTTAAATCATTCATCAGGTCCTAAAAGTTGTAAAATGCACTCATACCTGAATCCAGAGTTATTTCCTTCCTCTGTTTGTATATGGACACCCAGACCATGATGACAGTGCGAGCCATGATGACGGCATGACGTTTGCATCTCAGGACTGAGCGGTGTGACTGAGTGGATGCTACGGCGCATGTCAGACATGCACAGAAAGGCCCCAATGGATGCGGAAGTACGATGGGTACTAGTCGAGCCATTTTGGCTCCATACGCCACTGAGCACCTCTCATAGGGATGAACGGGGCCCCGCCTTCAGTGCTGTATCCAGTTCTCTTTATATATCCATCGGTAAGATGCAGAGGCTTGGCTTGTGTCTGAGGGGTTGTAGCATTTATTCACCGACTGCTACAATTACAGCTATAATGCCACCGACAACTTTCCACTCACCACCTCCATGCACACACGGCCTGTCGGACACTCACTAATGTTACGCTGGGTTGACGAGAGTACAGCGTTGTCACACACGCTCTGTCTCTCAGCCGGACACTCGCTAATGTTACGCCATGCTCACAGAGTACACCAGGCAGACAAACAGCTGACACTCTTGCAGCTGACTGATGTGGTGGAGACTTACTGGAACAGTACATGCAGCATTGTGGCTGCTACAGTAACTCTCCCACTTGGGTGAACCGGGGGTAAGTTGTCTGTTTTACACATACACTGCAGCTGGTGATAAATGATGGATTCAACCTGTTTGTGCATTGGCTTTTCAGTGCAGCTGGTTAGGCACTAAAAATATCACTGCTGCATGAAACACAATTTTTTTTTCAGTTACCGGTGAATAATTGGTTAAAAATTAAGAAACACATCACACACAGTGCAGCTCAGTGCACACAGTGTGGCTCAGTGATGTCTTTTTGATAGTGTTTCAGACAACAATAGAGCTCGGTGACACAGAGGAATTAGATGTATCAGGCTTTGGCTACACCGACAGCAGCTCCTGGTTTGACAGTTCATTGTTGAACTTGGTCTATTCCTAGGATTTGTGGACAGTAGGAAAAAAAGCCTTATCCCTTACTGCCTTATGGTCTTTGCTTAAGCATCAGTGCCTTCAATTTTTAGAGTGATTTATGGTGATCAGTTATGGGTCATTTAATTTTCAACTTTGGATAAATTGAATGGATCTTTTCACAATAATGATGCATTAGTATGACTGTAAATGTATTTATTTGTAGTAAAACACTTAGAAAGAAGCACTGGATAGAGGAAAATGCTTCATGTTACTTTACTATGAGTGCACATTTCACACCACCATAACAACACTACAATAATTCCTGACTTTCCTCTTCTACCATGTAGTATAGCAACAGATATGTAATGCCATCTATTGGCCTGGAACAGGATTATCTTTCAGAACAGCATTTCCCCTTTTCTTAATCAGTGTTACTTCTACACTAAAACAAAATGGGGTAACAGAGGGTGCTTTCAAGAACAAATATCTTCTGTAGTGATAACCTGAGGGTCGCTTTATCTATAACAATAAGCAGAGCAGTTCTTCCTTTGAACACTGTTAGGGCAACAGACTATACAATATGTACCGCTTGTAATCTCTTTTTATAATATTTTTTTACTGACACGTAACAAACATACTTCTATGAAACGAGATACAGACATTGAATACATACATCATTCATCTATCTATACATAGAAAAATAAAACAGTGAAAACTATGAACAAATAGGGAGTGATCTTTTCATTGCTATACAATCATAGATTCGTAAAAATAAAATCTGGCCTGTGGGGTGTTACATAGTTGACCCAGTTTTCCTAGTGTGATACAAATAATTCCAATGTATGTGTAACACATGCTGTTATCCTCTCCATTTGAGTTATATGCTTTTTTAAACATGTCTCCCAAATCCATCCTTGGTTGTATTATATTTTTCACATTTTTATTAACATAATGCTGCATCTGAAGTTATTGATAGACGTCCCATTTTTCTAAGAAGATTTTTTTCTTGAAGACCTCCTGTATTCTTCAGTGACCTATCCACACCGTCCGTTTTCCATTTTGGTTCCTGTTTCGTACAGTGTCACCTGTAGTGGTCTCCGTAGGCTGTAAGGCCGTTAGGTATTTTCTACTGTGTCACTTGAAGAGGCTCACTGAACTTGGACTTTCCTTTCTTGACATGCACGGAGTTTCTCATACGCACAAGGCTTCCTTGGGACAGCTTCGGAGTCTTGGCATGTCTCTTGGCATCTGTGTACATTTTCATGTCTTACTGTTTCTTTGCAACTCTGTCTCTCAGTTCGTGATCTGGAGCAGCAGTGAGATTTGGCTGCATAGAGATTTTGGTTGTCATCTTTCTTCCATACATGAGCTGGAAGGGTGAAGCCTCCTTGGTCACATCTGGTGTAGCTCTCGAGACTCAAAAGACCTCAGACTCAGATGAGTTTTTCTCAGAGCTTTCTCTCTCTGTGCTGGAAGGATGCTTTCTGTCTAATTCAAGCTTTTGCCAGGAATCCATCAGGCGAAGGGACTGGGCTGTGAAAAGTCAAAACATTACATCCTGATGTCTCTCCCGATCCCATTATCCTTGACCTCTGTGGAAACATAATGAGATTGAAGACAGGTGTGAGGGAGAATTCAGAAGGACTTAGGAAAAGACAGCTGTGGTGTTAAGGGACTGCGTTTACACTGGGCTCCGTAACTCTGATGTGATGGCTGCTGATGTTAGTGACGTGGTTCTACTGTAAAAACTACAATGTTCGGAAGATGGACTACAAAAGACGCTGCATGGTCTTGTGCTTTGTTAAATAGGTTCTTCAGTGACAGGCTACTGTGAAAGTAAGATACCACAAGTCCATCTGCTGCTGGAACACTTTACATCAACGTAAATTAAACTGAAACTCTTGGTAGAATAAATTTTAATCAGGTCAAACAGGTGATTTGTTGCATTCATACTGTAATCATCTGAAATCCAAATTAGGTTAGGAACTGGCAGGTTTTACAAACTGATTAAGAGCAACTATAAGGACCATCGCATAGCATAAGAGCCATTTCATCTGAAGTCAGCTGGTAGCTGGAGATTCAGTTGCAAACAACACAGGTACAAACAATCTTAGGAGAGCATCATGTAAATTACATGTTGTTTTCTCAGTATATTAGCACAATAACGTTACTCACTGGTGAGCATCTACCTGCTATATTGTCTGGTGCTCAATGGTCCTGGGCAGCACAACACAGCATATGTGTGCACAATATTTCCTGTTTGTGAACAAATATAACAACTTCAATTTCCCTTTATTTAAATTTGTTTCCTATATAGGAAAATACAACATATTTATGTTATCCAAGACAATATCCTCTTCTTTTTAGCCTGGATTTATTATTATGGGAAGTGCTTCTTTTGCATTATGTTTATTTATTGACTTATTATTATAAATTCTCAATTATCAAATAACAGCAGTCGTCTCTGCAAGTAAATCTGACACATATTTGATGATTGATGATGATTAGAATCCAAAGCCATTTTGTTACTTTGATATGATTTATGTGTCCATAACAGTTTTTTATATGATAAATTATGCTCATCATTTTTTACTACCATATTAGGTGACGAGTCTAATCTGTGTGTTGCACCTGAAGGGCCACTTGCATCCCATCAAGGTCTCCCATGATGCCACTCTGCTGGATGCAACCAGTCTGAGCTGCTTCCTCCTCTGCAGGGACCACACTTACACACTATAAGCAACATAGACTAGTGGGGACTAGTCAGACTGCAGCGTTCGAACTGATGAAACCACTTGGATAAGGGGCGAAACGTCTTCAGGGACAAATCTAAGTCCAGTTGCCTTCGATTCAATTTTTTGCCAGAATGAATATGACCTGGATGAATGAGAACCTTCACAGACAAGCAACATAGAGGAGAACAGTAGACAGCCATCGCACATAAAAATGTGTTTTGTAGGGACAAATTAAATATATGGTAAAATAAAAAAAATAAAAAAATAGCTTAGCTGTAGCTTATTACTACACTACACTACACAATCACCAAAGCAAAACATCTATGTGATTCTGCTGTTGCAGAAGGTAGTTTTAGCTTTGCTTCCATCATAGACACTTAATTAGCAAGATTCAAGACATGTTATTTGGCAAAGGTGGCCCTGATGTATTAATATTCATGAATTCATATACATCTCAGTGGTTTTCATCTGCTTAGTTAATTGTTAAGTGGGGCTCTCCTTCTGGTACTTCACTGATGTTCGCATTTTTCTATTCTTGTCAGATTATTCATCCGTGTACCCGATGACAGTCGGTTGCTGTTTGTTTGTATTCCTGTGAGCCTTGTCTCCTATCAAGTGGATGGATAATGGTGAGATTAGCCTGTTAAATTCTGTTTTATTGTGGTAAAACACTTGCATGTTTCAGCAGCACATTGTGAGCATGCCCCCAGGGTCTACCATGAAAAGGGAGATCCTAACTATAGTCAAGCAAAGAGAAACAGATCGCCACTAATGTATAGCTTGCTGACTTCAAAATACATAATTATACCAGATACAAATATATGTTTTTATCTTGTGAAATTAAGGCATCCACTTTGTCAGATTTTTACTGTAATCATTCAATCAGTGTAGTCAAATCAATGTTTAAAAAGTACTTTAAAAAATTAAATAATTGTAATGACTAATAACCGGTATGTATGTGTGTATATATATATATACACTGCTTTCCTTCATAAAACAAAATGTACATTTTCTTAACTGCAATTTATTATTAAAATAATAAATTGTACCCCAGTAACTTCGTAAAAATTCGCCAAAATTTACAGGAACTACAACTATAAAAAACCCAAGTGTAAACCTTTTAAATGTAGCAACAAATTGGTCAAAACTTATACGCATAATAACGTATATAGTATATAAACATGAAAGTGAATTAAATTGCTGTTTGAGTCAGTAACAGCCTGATCTGGTATTGGTGCATCACTACCCAGCTTCTAGGTGAGGACCATATTATTTAAAATTGAACCTTGAAAAGAAAAAACAATAACATAACATAACAACAAAAGAAAGAACAATAATGAATTTATGGGTTTTAATTGAAGGATCATGAAGGATAATAAGAAAACTAACCAAATTATGACAATACATAGAAATCAATCAAAAGCTGATTGTAGCTTTCTGATGAAAAAGAGATGAAATGTTTAATACTTTAATCCAAACAGAATAGTACCCTTCTTATTTGTCCATATCTACAAAGGTAGATCTACTGAATCATGCTTTTACAGTCAATAAAACCCTGACAGCGATACTGTACATGATGAATGGAGCCAACAGAGGCGGTGGAAGCATTACAGCAATTTTGTGAGAGTAAGGTAGAGGATAGCTTTGCACACTGTGCCCAAAGGGGCTGCGAGTGGCATTATTTTCCATAAGTCATATTCATGGCCCATGATATCACTCTGGGAGGGAAAAAAAATCAAATCCCTAGATAATAATAAAAGCCTCATGCCTTATCACAAAAACTTCTATATCTACGACTATTAAATGCCGTCAGCGTTAGTGAAAAGAAACTTACTTGGGAAATTGTAATGTCCTGGTGTTAAAGCTGATCATGCATTTATCAGTGCAATTGCTTAAGGTGTGTATGGATGCTGCTGTGGCGTTCATCCCAAAGGTACTCAGCAGGACTGGGATCAGGAGATTGCAGTGGTCAGATCATTAACAGACTTTTATCTGGATATTCTTCAAGTCCTTTCTGGATGATTCTAGCACCATAGAGTGCTTCAGGGATGAGGCATTTTGTAGGCCAACCAGCAAGTTAAGCACCACCCTGGTTCCTTCAACAAAAAGTCAATGGGACACCATTGTTGTGATTTTTGAAGTGTGAATGCAATCACCAGAAGTAAACGTGAGGCTATAAACCAGTTACACCACGGTCACATGAACATGAGTATAACCAACAAGGCTGTAAAGGCGGACGTGTCGGCGTGATGAAGTTTATTAGTCTCATTTAATCACTTGTTAGCAACTGCCTTTTTTACACATTAAATAGAAAAGCTTTAAAATTCATGAGTGGGTTATTTATTGATGTGTTTTATGTCGTAGGACAAAACTTTAAATTCTCTTCAGCTTATGTTAACCCCAGATCTTATTTTAGGCTTCTACGTAAAAACCCACTGACTTTCAGAGGAGGGAACTGGAAGTACTAAAATTCTGGGTTTTAGGACTCCTGACATTGGGAACACAAGATGGCCATGACTGGATCAAAATAGGAACGTTATGTATCATTGTTACAATTGAAGCTCCAGTGGCGCAATCGGTTAGCGCGCGGTACTTATATGACAGTATACAGCAGAGCGATGCCGAGGTTGTGAGTTCGAGCCTCACCTGGAGCAGAGTTTTACGAATTTCCCTCCTGGGGATTAATAAAGGTTCATCTTATCTTATCTTATCTTATCAGATCAACAGCTGGAGTAACTTTATCTTTTGAGGAAAAGCAGACACTTACGGCATAAAAGAGTCTGTATCTGACAAGTTCCTGATATATATTCATATTTCTCACACAAACAGAATTAAGAATCTCTAAGTGGCACTGTAGTCATGGATGTATAAAGAGAACTGGATACAGCGTTGGAGGCGGTGCCCTGTTCATTCCTATGAGTGAACATGAATGAATGTGAATCTTCCATCCTGAAAAGTACGCAGATCTTCTAGGGCTTATTGGGCCCTACTGCCCATGTCCGATATGTGCAGTAGGGTCCGCTCAATCACATGACTCAGTCATGGGGTTCCAACATCACGGCTTGTGCTGTCGTCATAGACATAAACAGAGGAAGGAAATGTCTCTGAATTCAGCTATTAGTGCGTTTTACCTCAAAAAAAATTATCCGCTGAGTTACACACGTCTCTTTCTCAATGCAAGTCTATGGGAAAAGTATTTTTGGACCCAACAACATAATGTGACAGGAACGGAAGTTGTAGTACCAGTTTGAACACAGGGACCAACGACCGGCGCTCTTCCTGGGGGCTTGATTGTAGTACATGAGAGTTGGTTGGTTAGCGTCCACCTGCCTTTTTGCTATTATAGTAAATTGAGGCCGTTGTAAAAATACAAACACAAGATAACTTAAAAATATCATAATGACAAGCATGCTCCTAAAACCCATTTTGTGCCAAAAAAGCCTCCATTTCCTTTAAAAGTCTTGCATTTTTTCTTCTGAGTCTGGGCATCAACCATCCATTGGCAAATCTCACCCACTAGATGGCAGTCAAACATAGACATTCAGAAGCAATACATGCAGGTCAACACCGACAGCTGCTGGTGCTGGGCATGTCCATGTCCATCAATGGGAACTTCAGGTGGTCGTGAAGGCTTGTTTTTACCAAACATGTATATCTCTTTGTTCGAGACATGGTACTAAAAACAGGTCATACATGCACATTCCCTCGCTCCGGTGCACCTTTCATTTGTTTCTCAGCCCAAGGGCTCTTGAGTTTAGCTTGATGGGAAAAAAAGGCCTGGAGCTGGAAACATTATCAACATTAAAGCAGATTTAGCACGCCGGCTCTGTTGGCATATGTTGGCCTATGTAACAGAGCATCAGTTAAATGTAATGTCAGCTCACGGCTGTTTAAAATTAACAGAGCGGCTTTAGATAATTACAACAAAAATACGTTATCATATACATTTTTCCACATATTCCAACTTTACAGAAATGGCCAGATGACCGGCTCCTCGCAGCAGCATCCTAAACTCTTCACCTTACAATTTTACTGCACATGAAGTAGACAGACGCTCCACCATTCGCCACCACCCTCTTTCACCCTCACTGGTTATTGAGTGTGCGGCTGAGACTCAGCACATCATTACTAAATTACTGATTACAGGCGCAAAGCGATACAAATGAGGAGGTTGCCTGTGATGCTTAATTGGTAGGATGTAATAACGGAGCGGTGATATGTGGGCCCTTAATTGTGTGTTTACTGCACTATTTATTGGAGAGCGTCCCTCTCCTGGCTGGTTGCTGATGAGGTGAGCTGTGTTTCCGCTGGCATGCTATCAATCCTGCTTCATTAAGGACACACAGGATATGGAGTGAGAAGAACACAGAGTTTGCCTTCCAGCTCGGCGTGGGCAGAGGAGTCAGTCCTGTTAATGAATTTCAAATTCCCACTGACTGGAGGTGCATGTAGAAACGCAATCATGAAAAAAAGAGATCATAACTTCTTGGCTGAGTCATAGCTTTTTTTAGTGAACAGTGCACATTCTGGGATACCTATGTCAGATGGACTAATATCCAGATTATCTTTTGAGAACTAGCCTCATTGTAATACTCTGCTATCGGTAGTGAGGCTAGTCAGGAGGCTGTGACATTTCACAGTTCAACAGTATTGTGTTTTTTTATACTTGCGCGGTTGAATAAGTGGGTCAGAAATCTACTTAGCCACAGCAAATTCTTACTTGCCCCTTTACAAATTGTTTTATTTATCAGCAGTTGTCCAATAACAAAGACTAAAGTTAATTGTCACATTTAATCTTTAAGTAAATGTACGTCAACTTTATTGTCACACCGCATCTACACAGCACACAGTGAAATTTAGTCTCTGCATTTAACCCATCCTAGTGTTAGGAGCAGTGGGAAGCTACTATTCAGCTCATCCTTTTTTTACCTGGGGAGCAGTTTGGGGTTCCAGTGCCTTGCTCAGTGGCACCTCTGCAGTGCCCAGTAGTTGAACTGGCACCTCTCCAGCAAGGGGAGACACACAGCTGACAACCTGCTAAACTAATGGTGCCTTCAAATGGAACTTGTTAACGTTGTGTTGTGTTCACGACTTTACATGTTATGAACACGACATGCGTTGCGTTCAAGTGGTTAAGTCGTGAAGAACACTGCTGCCAAGCAACAGCAATATTAACATTATTGCCCGAGACTAGAAGCCACAGAGGCTAACAATTTAGCAACGTAGCAAGCAGGTAATATAATACAGGAAATGCAAAGGCATCATGGCAGAGGAGAAAGATGAGGTCATTGGGAATATCAACATTTTCCTCACACATTTTATGAAATTACCAAGAAAAACAATATGACTAAAATTACAATATACTGTACAGTATTCACTTATTATGCACCGATAAATTAACTTCCACGGGCTATACCATTTCTCACAATGTCAACAAACATGTCACAAGTTGTGAACCTGGGGCTTTCAGAAACTTTCCACTTACGAGGTTGTGAATATGTCATGAGGGGGCGTTCAAATGGGCCCAACTTATAAACACGGTAAACGCTACCCTATTTGAAGGCACCATTCACTAAATGTTGATGTGGTGGACACTTTTACTGGGAAAGTAGCTGCATGTCCGCGACACTACATACAGCACCGTGGCTGCTAACGCTCCCGAACAGTGAATTGGAGACAGTGAATGCAGCACTGTGGCTGCTATAGTACCTCTCCTGACGGCAAACTGGGGACTCTGTTTGTTGTGCTCATATACTGCAGCTTGAGCACCGTTGCATCTTGCTCATCTTGTTAGCAGGTAATAATCAGTAAATTAGCATCCCTATTTGTGATATCAGCAAATATATTGTTGTCCAGAGAATAAATATAATATTGTATCTTGATGTATCTTGTGATTTACCCTAATATATCTTTTGTTTCTTGGTCAAGTATAAGTATAGGATTGCTTTATTTGATTCTGTTTATTTTATAAAGTATGTATCTAACCCTCTGAGGTACATTTCATTGAAAAGGTCAGGGCATTAGTAGACATGGATTCATTATCTTCTGGTAACAAGCTGGTTTGTTTAATCATATAGCCAACCTGGACCTTCATGGTTATTTTTTCATACTGTAAGCTCCCCTTTAGGAAGTGAACATCATACCTGACTGCACAGAACTATGCTACGTCTAATCTGTATAGAGTCTGGTATTTGATGATTGATGGGTGGGAAATCATAAAAAAAAAATGGGAATATATTAAACCTAAAGGTGATTAGGGTTGTCATGGAAACCACAGTTTTTACTGTCCATTAATTATATGTATGCCTATTTGCCTATGAGACAGTTTGTGCCTTTTTATGTGGATGCCATCCAACAAGACCGGCTGTGATGCCCAACACGTAGAGCAGGATCATATAAGGTCCACACCTCCGCACAATGTATACCGCGAGGGTTTCAGTCAGTTACATACAGTATCCAGTAAACTTTTGAACTAAGCGTTGTCGATCCAAAATAAAGACAGATTTCAGTTTTCAGAAACACATTTCAGTGACTATTTTTGTGATATAATGAAAAGAAAGTTTCCAAACGAGCAGTCATGTTGGTTCCAGTTCTAAAGCTGGGAGCAGCAGCCCACAAGCGAAGGCGTTTTTCCAATCAGGTGCTTAATGCTTTTTGTTTAGGCCATAAAGTGTCCACTGCTGACCCTTTGGACATGTACCAGGAAAATCAGCGCCAAGTATGTAATTATCCAATGAGGGGTGACGCACCACCCAGTATGCTACCATGGTGACAACCTCCGTGCCGTGTGGGCCGAGCACCAGTCCTTTCCCCATTACAGGATCCAGTCCGCTGTGGGTCCATCCAGCCTGAACAGCTGAGGCAGCAAGACCCAAGGCTGCACCAGCAGAGCGGGGCTCTCCTGCTTTCCGGTGCCGTTCTGCCGCTGCTAGTCCTCTAGTCAGTCGATCACGGATGGTGTCATTCTTAAATGCTAAAATGGGAGCCCAAATCATCTTGTAGTGTACTGTTTACCTGTAAGATGAGACTTTGTGACCCAGCAGCCATTTTTAGATCTGTCGAGGTAATACCAAGCACCGCCCACCAGCCGGAGCACAGCCAATAGGAACGCTCTCTCGGAAATAGAAGAAGAAGAAGAAGAAGAAGATATTCCTTTATTAGTCCCGCTAGGGGAAATTCAATTTTTTTCACTCTGTTGTTAACTTATACACACACATGCACACACAGGACCATATACATGCAACAATGGAGAGATGTCAGAGTGAGGGGGCTGCTCCTGACAAGCGCCCCAAGCAGTTGGGGGTTTGGTGCCTTGCTCAGGGGCACCTCGGCAGTGCCCAAGAGGTAAACTGGCACCTCTCCAGCTACCAGTTCACACTCAGTTCTTGGTCCATGTCGGGACCGGTGACCCTCCGGTTCCCAAGCCAACTCCCTACAGACTGAGCTACTGCCGCCCCAAAATAACCGCCTCAAAATAACCTTTGATTGGAAAAAGTCTCCCATCATGGGCTAGATTTCGTAAAGCCTGAAAACAGCCACGAGGAGGAGCAGAAGTCTAGTTTTCTTTCAGAAAACTTGAATTACAGAATGCTGAAAGGTTGTTATGGATTTTTTGCCCAATGATGCCAAAAACATTCTGCCTATCGAAACTTTTAATATACAGTATGGACAGCCCTCCCAAGTAAAATCTGTGAGAGAAGCACTGCTTCTGCTCATTCAGTAGGTTGTATAGCAGCTAAAAATATTTTTCATGTGAAAGGAGGTTATATTGGTTGGTTGTTTAATAAAGTTGTATGATTGAATTTGTGCTCATTCAAAGCTGATGTAATGAAATGCTGACTGACTTTAAAACAGCTCAGTTATTTCTTATATAATGAAGAGGCACAAAATCAACATTAACATTGATATTGGCATTGTTAATTGAAACACTGGTATCAGTATCAGCCCAGAATTTCACAATTGGTGTATCCCTAATTATTAATTACACGTTTTACATGGCCGCTCAATATATTAATGAATTTTCAATTGCATACTGCACTCAGAGGCCTTATTTTTGTAAAATGGGATTGAAATTATCAGTCCCTTTTTAAAGCAAACATGTTAGCGTTGTCCCTCAAAAACACACAGCGGCATGCCCGCTCTGATGATACTTTCGCATGCAGTTTCTGCTTGTAGGCAGCGCACATCTCGAATTTCCCCGTCTTAGCGAGAATGCACATAGTCACCCATGGGAAATCTACCGGAAGCTTGCATAAAGCAAGGCCAATCAAAATAAATTGGAAGGGCTCCTGTCACATCAAGTGCAGCTGCTCCACAGTCATGTTTTAATTTCGGACCTCCCTGTAGAGAGATGAAACAGGACTTCATGCAGGGCTTCCACTTACTTGAGTGGCACTGCATCTTTTTGGGATCTATATATATATTTATATATATAATGTTTGAAATGAGCGATAAATCACTGTCTTCATTTTGAAATTAAACAAAAATATTCACCATGATATATCAGTCAGTGAATATACCTGAAGTATGTTTACTCAAGTACTGTACAATGCTTAGGTACTTGTACTTTCCATTTGATGCTACATTATACTTGCTGCACTACAAACTGCACTTCTTCTCCCCACTTATGTAACAGCTATATTTATACTTCTTTACTTATTACTATTCACACTTGTTTTGGTACTTTTACTGAAGCGAAGGATTAAAATGATCAAAAATAAATATATTGTGCAATAAAACAATGCTCAGTTTTTTTTGTGAAAGAGGTGTAGTCTTTGGTCATTTATATGGCTGCTGTTTTCATTTTCAGTATCAATTAATCTGTTGATTATTTTTTCAATTAATCGATTAGTTTTTTGGTCAATAAAATGTAAAAAAATGATGATGTTGAATGACATTTCCCAAAGCTCAAGATGACGTTCTCAGATGTCTTGTTTTATCCACAACTCAGAGATATTCAGTTTACTGAGTAAAGAAACCAGAAAATATTCACATTCAAATAGCTAGAATTAGAAAATTTTACTTTTTCTTCTTAAAAAGTTACTCAAACTAATTAATCACTTACACAAAATAGCTGGTGATTAATTTGATAGTCGACAACTAATCGTTTGATTGATTAATCATTGCAGTGCTAGCTGTAGTGGTTTTGTATTGAACTGTATCATACAGAATACTGTATACAATTTTCAGAATATAGCAACAAATGGGACTTCATGGTCAGTTTTAAAGAGGTGCAGCATTTTGCTTTGTAAAAATGTAAATGAATCTAATCTATAATGCAGATACATCTATTTTAATTAATGTAATCCATATTTAGACACAGCCCCATTACAAGCCCAGCTGTAAAGGCAGTCTTTCTTTCAGTTGAGGTCAAATTCTTGGCCTCTTGCATACGAGAAAGAAACATAAATGGCTATTCAAGAATAACAATAATGGAAACAGAGGAGCACACTTATTAATCTGAACAAAGACCCCTGTGCTGCTACAACAGAAAGGAGATGCTGATAGAAAGAATAAAACACATTAATGGAGGAAAGAGTGGAAGTTTTGTTGTGATTTTTCTCTTTGTGTTCAGCTTGAATTCATTTCACTGCCTTTTGACCATTTTTCTGTCGTTCTTCTCTCCTCTCCTCTCTTCTCTCCTTTCCTCTCTCTCTCTCTCCTCTCTTCTCCTCTCCTTTCATCTCTCTCCTCTTCCTCTCTTCTCCTTTTACTCTCTCTCCTCTTCCTCTCCCCTCTCCCCCCTTTCCTCTCCTCTCTCCCCTTTTCTCTCCTCTTCCTCCATTGTCCCCTTTCCTTTCCTCTTTCTCTCTCCTCTTCCTCTCCTCTCCTCTCCTCTTCTCTCTTCCTCTTCCCTCCTCTTCTCTTCTCCTCTCCTCTCCTCTTCCTCTCCTCTCCCCTTCGACTCCTCTCCTCTCTCCTCTCCTCTCCTATCCTCTCCTCTTCTTCTCCTCTCCTCTCCTCTTCCTCTCCTCTTCCTCTCCTCTTTGTCTCCTCTCCTCTTCCTCTCCTCTCCTCTCCTCTTCTCTCCTCTTCGACTCCTCTCCTCTTCCTCTCCTCTTCTTCTCCTCCTCTCCTCTCCTCTTCCTCTTCCTCTCCTATCCTCTCCTCTTCGACTCCTCTCCTCTCCTCTCCTCTTCCTCTCTTCTCCTCTTTCTCTCCTCATCCTCTCCTCATCCTCTCCTCTCTTCTCCTCTCCTCATCCTCTCCTCATCCTCTCCTCTCTTCTCCTCTCCTCTTCCTCTCCTATCCTCTCCTCTTCCTCTTCTCCTCTCCTCTTCCTCTCCTCTCCTCTTCGACTCCTCTCCTCTTCTCTTCCTCTCTTCTCCTCTTCCTCTCCTCATCCTCTCCTCTTTGACTCCTCTCCTCTTCCTCTCCTATCCTCTTCTCTTCGACTCCTCTCCTCTGCTCTTCCTCTCTTCTCCTCTTCCTCTCCTCATCCTCTCCTCTCCCTCCTCTCCTCTCCTCTTTGACTCCTCTCCTCTTCCTCTCCTCTCCTCTCCTCTCCTCTGCAGGCAGACATGTCTTTGATCCTAGGATCCCACGCCTTTCACCCCCCTCTCCAATCCTCTTGGGGTCTTATTAACAGACACGAAGTTCTCATGTTTTATTGCCTATGATAAAACCTCGCCTCTGATCTCTCATTACAGGCTGGCTCTTTGGAAATGGGCCCTGCACCCTTCGGCTTAATATTGCCTGTAATGGGGCAAAAAGCTAAATGCACAATCTGAATGTGTCGGGCACATACCAGGTCCCTGTGCATTAATAAGCCATCAGCTCATCCTGGGTTTGGCCTGATTCTGGTCTCTCTGCAGATTTGACATGGGAATACGGTGGTTTCTGCCTGTAAAGTGCGCTGTGGATTCAAATAGTTATATTCACACATGTAACTTCTGCATATGAACACATGCAAACACACTGATGCAGATGCACAAGCATACTCAGATGTGTACATTTATTCCTTTGCAAATCTACATGCAACATATGCACTGTATGTGTGCACGGAGAAGGTAAAAACACAGGCTGGTGTGTCTTACATGTTACATGCATAAATGTCCTCCATGATGTATTTCATGCTGAACCTGTCGTCCCCTCTCTGGGGGAAACGGCTATACTCTTTCAGTGTCTGTCACGTGTCTCTCTGGTCCCTCTGGGCGACATAATGACAAGAGATTGCTGGCTTAAGAAACTACTGCTGGCTGTCTTCTTCCTATCTGCTCTTTTTTTGTCCCCATAGGTTTTGATTTTATATATGTGCATGAAACCAATACAATTGTTGATCTATTTTTAGAAAAAGTTATCCATTAGGTGGCCTGATCCCATTATTTGGCAAAGACTGTATATTGTACTTCATGATACAGATGATATTTTATTTTAATCATCTCTATTCCAGTTCATGGGTAAAAAAAACGCTATTCGTATCCTGTGAGCTATTGTCCATTATTGTACTGGGTTGTATTGTATTTTCTCTGTGGCTAGGTGACAAACTGTATATAAGAAGTAGACAGTTACAGTGATGCCACCCATTGGTTTGTCGACTGCGTTTGGAAGCCTTGTGTTTGGCATTTTGACCGTCATCATCTTGATTTTTGCAACCAGAAGTGACATGAGACGGTGGAGCTTAGTACAACCGCACGCTGAATAAGACATTTTAAAGTGACCAAAATGTAACTATTACCGTTCATGAACTGCAAAGACACTGTGAAAGGGTTAAAGTTGTAAAACAAAAAACATGGACAACTCTCAGACCAAACAACAATTTAGGTTTAAAACACTTCCACAGTGGCTTCACTTTTCAGACCTGCAGGTTTCCCACTGGGCTAGATCTGGCCTTACTGTTTGAAGAAGTCTATCTATCCATCACTACTAAAATGTTCTTTATTCAGTATTAACCACAATGCTAATATGCTGTTTTGCTGCATCTGGTATCAGTAAGGCAGCCACTAACATGTAGCAGTTAACATGCACATTCAACATTCTTTCAGGCTGATGAGAGCTCACAATAGGATAGGTCACAATAAATGTTTATATGTACATTACAGTACCACAGTACAATGAAAGCTACCCATCTTATGACTTTACTCTGATAGAGAAAACTAGAAGTCCCACAGAGTGCAAGGGGACGGGAGGATGTCTCACACCTCATTTAAAGGGTAAAATGGTCCATAGTGAGACCAAGACACATCTGGATAGTTCATGTGTGTGTGCACTCAGTCATCCTTGTTGATCCTCTGCTGGCGCCCGTGTTATCAGCCACTTGCCTGCACACAGCTGCCCCTCATTTACTAATTAGCCTCTCAGTATATAGAGGGCAGATTTACACATGCTTTCACATAGTTGTAGCCCTGAGAGCCATTACGCTCTACCTCTTATGTGTCGCTGCAAATGCTAATAGCTAATTACTATTTGCTAATTGCGAATTTCCTGCTCATTAGCCAAAAGTATTTTTACATGACAACTAGGGCTGTCAATCGATTAAAATACTTAATTGTGATTAATCACGATTGTCCATAGTGAACAAGCTAGCTGGTACCAATGGATTTCTTAGGGTTTCAGGTTTCGATGCCAGTATCTTCACTCTTTAAAACTAAACGAGCTACAACCTCCGAAAGATCGAATAGCGACCGAGCCTGATGTGCCTTAAAGAGGTTAATCAAAAATTGCAAATTGTGTTAAAGAAATGAATGCCTTTAAAATGAATTTGTGTTAAAAGGTTATTATCACATTAACGTTGACAGCTCTCGTGACCTTTTTGTAGAAATTATTAGGAAAAGTGCAACAAAATCAAAGATGGATCCGTTCCATTTAGGTGTGCCCGTACGCCACAGAGCCTATCTAATGGATCGCAGCCATTATTGTTAATTATTTTGTTTAGAGTAAACCGAGTTATAATATGTTAATAAGTGAGCTTTAGAGGTGCTGATAGGAGGATTTTGTAACCTTTGGACATACCCAGGATAGCTGTTTTCCCATTTCCACTCTTTATGCTAAGCTAACCGTCTCCAGACTGAAGCTTCATATTTGATGTTTGGTCCTCAGCAGAAAACAGTTTGTCTTTTTATTCCTCATAAAAGTTTACATTTCTTTATCAATCTCTTGTTTACTTCAGCTCTCCTCATTGGGAGGAAGTATATAATCGTAGTCCACGGTTTTACTTGGTGAGAGCTGTTGGGTGATGACTATACAGAACAATGAACTGAGAGAATCTGCTGCGGCGTCGACTCTTAGTGGTATCAGCAATATAAATCCCATTAAAGTAACAGGGAATCACTTAATTTGGTGTTAACATAAAACTATAGCTTAATGGAGCTTTAAACATGTTTATTGTGGTGTGAACATTGCCTAACAGGCATTTCCATTTTTGTGTGACTTTAATATTGACAGACTACAAGCTCCCTTATTGTATTTCAAACATATTATTCTTCCTCCTGGTCTGGCCTACTGTCAGTCTGCCAGAAGAAGAGGAGAAGTAGAGATATGGGGAATAATTAACAGGATTTGACAGGCTGCTTCCCTAGAGTGTTCGCTTCCGATGTTTGACTGACCAGAGCGTGAGGATCACACTTGTGTTGCCGCTGTCTTTTCTCTATTTCTTGTTCCCATTCTTATTCCTGGTAGTTGGAGGAGCATAAAAAAAGATGACACACTGAGGTCTAAACCCTAAAAGAGTTTGATACTTGCTTGCTTGTGAGCTGTGTGGTCCTGTTTTGTTTCACGAGGAGAGAGGTAAAGAAGAAATTCAAAGCTGCAAGCCTTCTTCAAACACAACCCCCCCCCCCCCCTTGTCCCAGCAAGCCTCTCTGCTGCTTTTTATACGCCCTCTTCAAACACAGTCCGCTGCTACGGCTTATCTGTTCTTCTGCAGGTATTGTTGACTTGTTTGTTGTCGTCGTTGTGTTTTTTTTTTCTCAAAGGGAATAAAAGTAATTGATGGTGAAAGGCCACGGAGGAGTCCCTCACCAGCAACTCTAGCACCACCCTCCCAGCACCAGCAGCTAATTGTCTATCCCCTTGCTCCCATTGTGATGTATAAGGTCCCCAGCTCTGAATAAGTACCTGCGTAATGTTTTATCTTTTGGAAATATCTCATAATTCATCATTATCTCATCTGCTTATATGCTACCAAAAGCACAGGGCAATTTCACTGGAGCTGTGAGCTAAAAACAAATAAGTAAACTGTGCCGCAGATCCACTCTCCTTAAGATTTTTTTTTCCTGCATCTTTCCTCTGATTAATAAAGGTAATTAAATCAGGGAATAAAACACATCCATAGAAGAGGGCTTGGCTTTAATTATTACTGCTGGCACTGTGCAGTCCGAGCAGCACAATAAAGTCAGGGAACCTGAAGACTTAATTAGATGGGGTGCCATATTTACAGGCGCCCACCCGTCCGCTGCCACCTGAGATTTGCTTGATTGCAGTTAGATTGGAGAAGAAAATGAGAAATGGAGGTGGTGGTGGTGGGGTATACCCTAGCTTTCATTAGGCCAGTGTTGTGATATGAGGGCATATCTCGCATCCACATCACCCGTGGGCCCTCGAAATTTATAGTCACACACAACGAGGACGAGTCATTCCCAACCAGCAACACACACACGAATAAGACAAACAATGAGAGTTCACAGATGCTTGACACACCTTGGGGACATGTAATTTTGACTTTGTAAAGTGGTCTCTGGACACACACACACACACTCAAAGGCTAAAAGGCAAAAACGAACAAACACACACTCCGATTTTTCTCAAGTTATTACATGTGTGTGTGCTAATTGCTGGACCTCAGCCGCTGGCCACCGCTAGCTGTAGATAATTTCACCCTCCCTTCCAGGCTAGCAATCTCTGTGCTCGTGTGTGTCTGTGTTTTCTTTTATGCCTACATGTATTCACTGGTCTACATTCAAAGCACACAAAGCTTCTGTGCATGTGTATCATTGTTTTGCGTGCCTTCGGGTGTGTCTGTGTGAGTTTCTGAATGTGCCACAGTGCGTCAGAGATTACAGAGATGGCTGCTCTGCAGTTCTCTCATCAGCATGACCTTGGTGGTTGTAATCAGACGTATAATTGCACGACAGGACTCTTGTCTAACGTGGGGCGTGGAGACTTGTTGCTGAGTTTCTGTTCATTTTTGTTTCCACTCTCTAAAGGGGGGAGACATGCCAGTTGCCCACTCGCACACTAAGTGTACATATAAATGTAGCCATACAGCATGTGTGCAAGCACACACTTATCTCTGTGATGTAGCACCTGCCCACATTTCTGTATATTTCTAACACTTAGTCCTACTAACTTCTCTCCCCTACTGTTAACATCTGAACCCCACAGTGAAGTTGTTCAGTCATAGAATAATATAAACAGATGGTGCATGGTAACGGTCTTTGCCAAAGACATTTTACTGTGAAAGGAAAATTTGTCTTGATGGTGTGAAAATCCACATTAAGGGTCAATAAGTCCATAAGCGAGAAGATTCAAATAATTGAGAAATCTAACTTCAATGCATAATTTTCTACTATCTGCTTGAAATCACCTGGTGTTGTATATGACTAAAAACCTGAAAATCAAACATTTTTACTCTATTAATTTAGATATTTTCTAAAGTAAAAGTCTCTAGAAGTGTATGATTCAACTTTTTCCCATGGTCTAGTGTTAAAATTGTTAAAAATAAATCGTAATATTGAATCAGAATGCTTGTAGAATCACAATACATAAAAATCGCAATACACACCGAGTCGGCACCGAAGTATCGGGAGATAGTATCAAATCAGGAGATAAGTGTATCGTCCCAGCCTCAGTAGACCAGTGGGTCCTCAACACAGGAAGGGAAATCCCTCATGGAGTCACAAGAAACCTTTATACTTCTGTCGTATCACTTTTTGACTCGTCTCAAGAAACATTTCAGTCATAGAATATTTTTGTGTATCTGACAGGATTAAAACGATGTCAGTTATGTGTAACATGGCATGAATTGCAGATATCAAAATAGTACTGTTGCAAACCAGTGGGAATTCCACGGTAAATCTCAACTCTTCCTGTCTCATTTTGGGACTTTGACATCCCTTCTTGAACTACAATTCAAGGCGTCGTTAGCTTGATTGATCACTCGCGTCAGACAGGCTGTTTGAGAGTCAAAACTTAAGAAGATTGATAGGCCTGGTGAAGGATGAGAAAACATGCTACAGAGGCAAAGAGGCTGTGCAGCTTTGCTGCTGTCCCCCATACTGACAGTGTTGTCATTGGATGTAGAGCTCTCCAAAATGCTCAGGCATTTCTTGAACTTTGAGGCCGATGCAGTGACTGAGATCTGAACAAAGTTTGTATGGAAGTTTGCTACACTGAATATGTTCAGCTATGCATACCAAGTTGCTGATTTATTCCAAGCTTCTGTTTTAACTATGAATGTATTAGCAATTTAAAGTGTTTCTTAAACTTAATTAGTCTGAATGTTAAATATAAAATCTTTAACAGCATTAATTTTACACACTGTAGTTTGACATCAGAATTTATGATTGGGCTCATGAGTAAACGGAGATGTGGAGGTCTTCAACAGAAGACAAATTACACAAAATGTCTTGCGTAAAACTTAGTAGTTGATGTAGGAGCCACTTCCTGTATGAGAGTAAAAATCCTAAATATTTTTTTGGGAAATAAATCATAGCAATCTGCTTGTAGGCTGAATTTACAATAACCACAGTTTTAGACATGTAAACATGTAAAAATAGAGCACAAATGCTGGAAAGGGGGAAAACTGTGTTTTTTACTTTTGGACAGAGCCAGGTCAGCTGTTTTCCCTGTTTCCAGTCTTTGTGCTGAACTAAGCTAACCGGCTGCTGGCTCGAACAACATTTTTGCTGTGCAGGCGTACGAGTGGCAGCCCATTCACCCGAAAAGGTGTATGACTGCCACGATAATGTGCAAGGCTTTTAGCATGCAATCAGAAGGCCTTTCTTGCTTTTGTACACTATGTAGTCTGTACTGGACTGCAATGTAAATGCATCCACGTAAATATGCCACACTCACAGCCAGGGATGTTAGCAGTTAACCCTTAACCCATAACTGACTCATTAAGCATTTTAACTGATTAACGCTATCAGTTAAAACATTAAAAGAAATATTAATAAGAATTAATAATTAATTGCAGTGGAGCGGCTCGTCACTAATGAGAAAAGCTGGTCCGCCTTAAGAGAGAGCCGGCGCAGATACAGGAAGTCCAGCAGAGGAGTTGTAGCTTATAGCCTCTTAGCATTTATTCACCAACAAATAAATTGTACGCACACTGTCTGCTACAGCTACGTTCACAGCTATAACGGCACTAACGAACCCACACTCACCGACGCCACACACGGTCAGACGGAAACTTGCTGAAGTTACGCTACAGCAGGCACGAAGCCACCGGCAACGCTAGCAGCTGCTAAGAGACTTGTTTTGTAAGTTACATTAGTGGTCTGATCATACATGTGTTATGTTGTTTCTTTACCCATTTTGCATGGTTTACTTGTTTATTTTAATCCCAACCATGACATTTTTCCTAAACCTAACTATGTGGTTTTGTTGCCTACACCTAACTGGACGTTACTGTAGTTTTGTTACGCAACACACGAAAGAGGCGTAAAATTACATGCAAAAAGCCTAAAAGCGTTCTCATGACATGTGGAATGTGCTTGTAATATGGTGCTATTTATACTCCTTCCTCTGAGACCGGGTTGAGAGTGGTGTCAATCATCTCATCTAACATGGCAAGTGTATTTCCCAAAATGTCAGACTATTCCTTTAAACATAATGCAACACGCCTGGGAAGGTAACAATACTTTCCATCTGAATGGCCAAGTGGAAATATCTGTGTAGGTTGACTGAGTCTCTCACATTATCATGTAGTCTGTTCAGAGGCTTCTCCTCTCCATAGCAACATGTCTCCGGCTTTGCACTTCCTGCGTCTTTTGCTCTTGCTGTTGTTTTGGCAAAGAGTGAAAAGTACAGTTTAAAAATTCTGCTAGCAAGCTGCAGTAATTTAAGTTCAATACCACCGCATTTAAGAAATTATATGTTATTCCTTTGGTCTACATTTGTGCAATTAATATTAATGAATGTGAAGAACTTTCAGCCAAAGCCAGAGGCTAAAGAGCTAAGACTCATCATGAAGATGTAAAATCCAGAGCTCCCGTGGTGAAAGTTGCTTCAGCATTTACTGTATCTTTTACTGGAAAATACAGCATTTAAGGTGTATGCTCTGTTGCTTGGGGAGATCGTACTGGGCGAATTACTTTCTGAACTTTCAGGCCTCATTCAAGAATGCTGAAACTAGTAAGTTTCCAAACAGCTTTTACGTATTGCCTTAGAGGACAGCAAGTAAATTGTGCACCTTTCAAATATGCCTAAATGTGGATAAACAGCGTATATAATATGTCAGCTTTAGGCCAGATGCCTTTTTGAAAAACACCCTGTACACTTAGGAAAGTTTTAGAAGGATGCATACTTTACAGGTCAAGAGTGTAAATCTATTATTCCTCAGTAACCAAGGAAAAAATACTGCATACTTTCACAGTTACACACATTCACCCTTTTTTTAGCCATTGGTGTGTTTGGGTTTTGAGTCAGTACTAAAGAGCCAAATCTCTTCCCATAGCTGGTCTAACAAAGATGGAGAATAGATGTGTGGATTATAGGATGATCAAAAACAACCATGTTGAGCCGGCTCAGCTGATGGATTTGATCGATACGGGAGGATGAATCAGGGAAATCTGCACATCTCACACACAATTAAAAGAAAGTATTTGACTAAAATTTTGTCAGCAGACGACAACTTGTGTTAACCGCTAAGCTTCACAGTATTATTGTCACTTTATGCCACTTTAAAAGGAAAACAAGCAACAGTAAATGTCAAAGAAATGTATTACTCCATCTTTTTAGTCCTGTGGGCCCATGCAAGAATTCACACATGATATTTACAACTAGGAAACATCTGCAAAAGTGCAACACGAGTGACAAACTAACAAGAGATACACAATGTTTAGCATCTGGATGCTGTGAGCAGTCAGTGTTGAAGGTAAAACGTACCCAAACAACTTCATTATAAACTAACTCAAAGGATCATCTCTAACTTTACATGATCAGTTTGAATCCATATAGACTATGCACAGTAGTGCACATACTGTAAAATGAGAGCTGTGCATGCAGTTCTCAGCCCTACATGCACCGGTGCACATGACTCGGTACAGAAACTATTTTGTGCTTCCAACTCACGGCACACTGTTACGTACAGGTACTTGGAGCAGCCAAAAAGGGTGAAGAAAGACTTGCATTACAGCATGTAGTCTTAGGTTTGCTGAGAAGTGTAAGAGATTTCTGCTTCCTATGACTACATAAAATTTTAAGTTTCACTGCACATTGCTATTTTCCTTTAGAGGTTAACTGAATTCTTCAATATAATCCTGTTCAGGATGATCCTGAGTCATTAGGACCGTGGAAATTTTGAAGATGTTAACAGTAGCGTTTTTGAGAAAATTAAAGGGAAGGTCAGCTTAAATTATATTATAACAAATTGACGATTTCCTCATAATTAAACTGCCATAACAAAGAAAATGCTGCACAGAAGGCAGCCGATGGATTTCTTTCGGTCTGCCGAGAGACAAAGACAAGTACACTGAATGGTGCAGTAAAAAAAGTGTTTTGGTTTTAAAAAAATGTTGATGCATTTAATATTAGAAGATACATGTACCAGAGTATGTACACAGAAAAAAGTATTTCAAGCCCTGATCATTGCAACAGATATTCAGGGAGGTATACTGTCACTATATAACACTGCCAGCTATAGATCCACATTGCGAGCATGGCTAAAAAAGATGCTGCATGATTTTTCTTCCTGTTCAGGAGTTATGTTTAAGGTTAAGCTATAACAGAACTAGCTTGGTATGATGCATTGTCTGACCACATCAGAAATCAAAAAGTTGTTCACTGGCAGTGTGGAAAGTCGGCTGTCATAGAGATCACCTATCGTTTAAATACGGGGTTAAAGACGTATATTTTCAAACCTTCTCCTGGATGACATTCATAGTGTTGCTCAGTTATTCACATCAAAAGTGACAGAAGTAGTTGTCAGGAATGAAAAAAGAGTGCTAAAGAGAGAAGGTCAAACCTCGACTTACTTTCTCGCCTCCACACGGTTGGCCAGTCACTCTTGGGTGCGAATGTCGAATTGTCGCTTTCAGAAAGGAGTGGAGTAGGGGGTTTTCGAAGCTATTTGACCATCTGACAAGCAGTTCTGACGAGGGATGTCAATAATCAATCATTTAACCATTAACTGACATTAAGAATTTTAACTGATTAACGCTATCGGTTAAACGGTTGAGGTAAACTTTAAAGATTAAATATAAAGCTGAGAAAAACTCAAAGGAGGACTTGTCACTTAAAGGAGAATAGCTGGTCCACTTTAGCAGAGTCTGAGTCGGTGCTGTTGCTAACACCGGGGCTAAGCGCCTTCATTGCTGTCAGCAGGTGGCGGGCAAGGCATGGGATCAGCAGCATTTATATACTGTCAGATAAGTTGTACACACACTGTCTGTTACAGCTACCTTCACAGCTATAATGCCACTAACAACCCCACACTCACTGCTGCCACACACAAGCAGTTTCTGTCAGAAACTCGCTGAAGTTACGCTACAGCAGGCACGAAGCTACCGGCAACACTAGCAGCTAGCAGCTGCTAACGTAGCACAAACACACAGTGTTTGACAAGACAATCGCTATCGTTAATCCAGGCAGACACACAGCCAACAACCTACTAAACTAAATGTGCGATGGAGACTTTTACTTGGAAAGTGGCTGCTTGTCCGCAACAGTACACGTAGCACCATGGCTGCTAACGCTCCTGGACGGTGAATTGGAGACAGTGAATGCAGCACCATGGCTGCTACAGTAGCTCTCCTGGACGGTGAATTGGAGACAGTGAATGCAGCACCATGGCTGCTACAGTAGCTCTCCTGGACGGTGAATTGGAGTTAGTGAATGCAGCACCATGGCTGCTACAGTAGCTCTCCTGGACGGTGAATTGGAGACAGTGAATGCAGCACCATGGCTGCTACAGTAGCTCTCCTGGACGGTGAATTGGAGTTAGTGAATGCAGCACCATGGCTGCTACAGTAGCTCTCCTGGACGGTGAATTGGAGTTAGTGAATGCAGCACCATGACTGCTACAGTAGCTCTCCTGGGCGGTGAATTGGAGTTAGTGAATGCAGCACCATGGCTGCTACAGCAGCTCTCCTGACGGTGAACTGTTGACTCAGTTGTCTGTTGTGCTCATATACTGCAGCTGGCGCACCGCTGCATGCGAGGCACTAATCTTGTCGGATAATAATCGGCTAACGAGGGTCAGTAAGAACATTTTTCAAAATTACCATCCCTAAATGCCGATGATAACCCCACACTCGCCGTCGCCACAAATGCTCTGTTTCTCCACCGGACACTCGCTAAAGTTATGTCGTGCTCACAGAGTACACCAGGCAGACAAATAGCTGAAACCTTGTGTAAAAATGTGGTGGACTTACCGGGACAATACACGCAGCATCATGGCTGCTCACTCTCCCCGATGGATGAACCGGGGGCTCAGTTTGTCTGTTTTGCTCATACTCTACAGCTGGTGATACATGATGGATTTAACCATGTGTGCATCGGCTTTTTTTGCAGCTGGGCGGCGTCAAACGCGCTAATCTTGTCGGTTAATGGTTATCAATTGGTTATCAGTTAAAAAAAAAAAAATTAAATTAGCATCCCTAGGTCTGATTGAGAATACTGTCAGCTTTAGAGCTCATTTGCAGCTACAAATAGATTGTTAAGATGCCTGATTCATATGAACAGGAGAGTGAGTAACTTGCTTGTGTCTGTCAGCCATTTAGTCGAGCTCACCATGAGTTCTCTTGTAGTGAACCGTTCCACTCGTAACAGAGAGCCTCCTGCATGCCAAAACACGGCATCCTCCACAATTAGCATGATGATAGGATCCACCATAATGAGACGACTTATTGCCAACAGCACATGCTAATGATAATTGTAATAGCGGCAATCATTTCCGTGATACTCTCCCCTCTCATTTGCATTCTCTGCTTGCCTCTTCCCTTCTGTCTGTCTTTCTGTTCTTTTACTTTTTCTTTATTATTTTGTCTGTGCTCCACTGTACTTTTAAAAAAAAACTTTATTCCTTCCTGTCTCTCTCTGTACTTTAAAAAAAACTTATTTATTCCCGGTCTTGCCCTATCTCTCCCCTAAACTTCTCATTCCTGTTGTTTTCATTCATTATTACTTTCCTCGATACAAACTGCCAGCCAGGCGACAAATCAACATCTCTTTAACTTTAGCACCACTTAACTCGTATTGTGCTTATTCTGCAGCTTGTTTTGTTGTGGGAGATGGATACAGGGTGTGATAAAGTGATTCGGCGCTGCAGTGTGTGCGTTGGCTGCTTCAGACAGGGACCTAAATCAGTGTTATTGTTCCTTGCGTGGCCGGGTCGTTATGAAATACAGCTGTCAAGTTGCTGTAACTCAGCTGAATTTCCACCGAGACCCAACATTACACTCAGTCATGGAGGAAATCATGATTTGTTAACTGCTCGTTAGTCATAAATAAAGCTCTAACACATGTAATGCATTGTTAATTGCTCAACTTAGGTTAGCTGAGGGACGCTGCTGAGTGTTCATCATTCTGCATTACAGTGAAGTTTCAACATCGAGGGAGGACATACTTTTCGTGCTGATCACAACAAGTTTACATGGACTGTCAGGGAAAGGAGTATACCGTATACTGCGTTACCAGCTTATCAGATACACCCGTACAGTCTGTATAAGTATAGTCAGTATAATAGACCATGCAATAATGTGTCAGTGAAGTGTTTATTCATATCATTTCTGAGGCTGCCGGTGGTGACATTGAACTGCCTTTATTGAATATAAATGGAGTCATTGTTTATTCACACTTATTACACCAATCATTGTGAAATCTAAGCAGTTTGATTTTGGCTGCAGGTGAGATCTGATCTCCCACCTGTGTGGAGCTAAAACAATTGTTCATATAAATATTCAATCTTCCATGTCATAGAGACACTGAATGTCTCCTGTTTCAGGAGAAGTGGTTTCTGCAAAAATGGGACTCACTGTAGAGAAAAATACATCCATATGATGCACTCATCTCAAGATGAAGAACCGAAAGACAAAAGCAACATAAAGCTCTTGTTTATGCTTTCTAATGTCAACGGAAAATAATGACGCTTACACAGCTCTCCATCCCATTTGTACCAAAGGAGTAATGTGTAAGAAAATACATCTGATCAAAAATACAGACAGGGTTTACATAAAGTGTCATGTGGTGAGCCATTTGTTTAGGTCTGGCACATATCAAGTGAAAACTCATCAACAAAACAGCTCCATTTCTACTGGGCCCACTAAAACATGATGTGGTCAAAATTCTGCATTTAAAATGAGCTGCTGCTGTTTATCTGCCTGTACATTCTGAGGTAATGACAGACAAGTAAAATTATGAATAAGAAAATGTTTAAACAAAATTTAAAATCCTTGTTTAACTCCTAGAAGCGATAAATACCTAAGTGGTTTGGGAGGTTGCATGCTACGCCTCAGCGACAACGCCGTCGGTCAGGACGGTGTTATCAGCGGTATGAGCACAGTGCAGAGTGGTGGCCATGAGATAGCCAGTGAGGCACCGCTGCCAGCCCAGCACAAGAGTCTCAGCTGTACATTCACACCCAATTCATTCAATTCCAAGACTGTTTAGGAATCCCAGTATGCAGAAATATTCAAATACACCATTTTAGAATAGGCGAAAATAACATATTTGCACTGCAGGCAAAAAGCTGCATTGTTTTTGCCCCAGACTGCATGGGATTAGCATGAAATAAAATGTCTTTAAAGGGGAGACTCATGGGTACCCATAGAACCCATTTTCATGGGTCAAGGGACCCCTTGAAAATTGCCATGCCAGCTTTTTCTTCACTAAAATTTTGTGAAACTTCGTAGCATTATATGCTACAGGATTCCTTAGGTCTTCTAGTTTGGTATGACACCGGAACCTCTAAAACTGAGCCTGCTACAGCCTCTGAAAAAAGTAAAGTCGCCCAAGGGTGCTGGCGCCCTCTAGGAGTGGACGAGGTTAAGCCTCGCAGCTGCACTCAGAGTTCAATCAGTTTTAACTGTAACCATGTTCGCATGTTCAGTTCACAAACAATGAGATGAGGAGTGGTGGCATAACCTGACCTGTGATGTACACAAAGGTCAAAACAGTGCTTCGTGCACTTGAACCCTTTTTGATCGTCAGCTTCTTTTTCTTTTTCTTTTTTTCTTTGGAAGATACAGTAACTGCTAATTCTGTGTTTTCTAATATTAAAGGGACTGTAATGTAAATGTGACGACGTTGAGCAAAGACTTGTGTCGTGGGAGTGTGTGTGCACGTGGGTAGAGCGGCGGCAAAACGAGCGAGCGGTGGAGTGGAAGAGAGTTAGTTTAGCTTTGAGAATATCAGTGAATGTACAGTGGAAGTTGCAGTTTGTGCAGAAATAAATGCTGCAGCTCCTCAAGACCAATGGAGGCTTCTCGTGTCTCGTTTCCCTTGCTGCTGAGTGAAGTGATGGGGGTTAACTCCGGAGCGAGAAACCTTATCAGCTCTGGCCCAGGAGACCAAAACTACAATGTGCTTTCTGACCACGGTCAGGAGGCTGAAGCAGGAAAACTTAATACCAGTATCAACATCGGCCGGGCTTTCAGTTTATGGAGGGATCTTTGTTTGATGAGCTGAACATTACTGCCAAGCATGCGAAATACCATATGTAGAGATATAGTGGTTTTAGCTGTCAGTCACGTTCAGTCTCGTTTCTTGCTTCACTGTTTTGACCAATGCCCGCTCGCGTCTACGTAGTGTGAGCACAAACACGAGCAACAGGACACTGACAGTCATTGACTTAACGGCCACAGGTGTCACTGTTAACAAGCAATATCTGATTCTTCCATAGAGTCCCTTTAAATAGTTACAAATAGGCTTTACTTGGTTTGTTGTATTGTCTTTTTTCCAGGTACTTTTGCTCACTGGTACAGGTTAGTGACGTAAAAAAATGCCCTTAGTACTGCATAGCACTTTGTACTGCACCCCACCTGGTCTGTCGTAATTAAGTTAGAAAACACTCTCAGCTGAATAGAGTGAAAAGCTCAGCCTCATATTTAAAAAAAAACAAAACATTGGGGCTAAATGTTCAAAACGGAGAATCCAGGCTTTGCAAAACTCTCCAATGTCAATGTTCTGTCTGGAAATAGGGTTTGAAAATATGCGTAACAATCTGGAAATATTTTGTGTAACTCCCCACTGACTGTTCTATACCCTGCCTCATCTTCTTTTTTTCCTCCTTATTGCATCTTGTTTACCAGTTTCTTCACCTCTCTGTTACATGATTATTACGCATGATTATTTAATGATTACATTATTATTGATCGAGCCAACAACAGGTTTGCTCTGACAACTTTCGGCAAGTTTAAATCTAAAAATTGATCTCTCTGTTAGGCCAGCTGGGCATCAATGAGGCAGATGGACATAAGGACAAAAGTGACACGGTTTGATCATAATAGCCTTTCCTCCCTGTCTCCGCATGTTGTCCATGCCTGTTGACACATTGGATCGCACTCTCTTTTTGAAATCTAATTTATTTCTAGCCAGGCTCAAATTTTCCAGGCTGTGAGCTTGTGACTCCACTTCTGCTCTGAAGCGTTCCTCGAGGACGCTGAAGACAACCGACTCCTTTCTAGTAATGGAATCTTTCTCCCTCTCTCGCCAGTCACGACCCCTCTCTCGCTCTCTCTCCGCGATGCCTGATGATGTCTCTCTCCTCTCACCTTTTTTTTTTTCCTCAAGTCATCAACCACCGACTGCACTAAGTTGTCCTCCTCGCCACTCTTCTCTCCCCACTCATCTCCATCTCTCCCCCCTCCCTCGAACCTCTCCATCACTGTCACCCTCCGCTCTACTTCGCTGGACAACAGCCATCAATACCCACACACACACACACACACACACACACACACACACACACACACACACACACACACACACACGGTATCTTTCTGTTATTCGCACGCATGCCCAAATATCATTCTTCTCTTTCTCTTGCAGTCACTCTCCCCCTCTCTCGAACATAAAGTGCCCATCTCTGTCTCTCTCTGTCAATGTTGTGGAACGCCTCGACTCGCTTTGGGATGCCTGGGCTCATCCATCACTGTGGGGCAAGACTTGGATGTGATATGTCACCCCCTCTCTAGCACATTGCTGCAGTTGTGTATTTGTGTGAGAGAATTTTACCATTTTTAGGCATTTGTAGTGTGTGTTCATTCACATCCGTGTATGCACATACCCATGTGAAAGTGTTTAGTCTATATACTGTGTGTGTTCTTGTGTGTGTCTCATCCTCTACTGGAAATAATCGCAGTGGAGGGTTGATGGATGGATGGGAGGTAAGGTTGTACGGTCTTGATGACTTGAGGTGAAAGGTCACCAGTCCAGTGCTGCCATCATCAGATACCATCATGACATAGTGTAAAGCACACATTCATATGGCAGATATTTTAGAAGACAGAATTCATTTGCAGTCATTTTTTTTGGCCACTTGGGGCACCTGATGAAGCTGTAAAAGCAACACTGACACTGTGTCTTTTCATAAAGTTGTTATGGTGAATGTGTTAGCAAACAGTTTCCTATTTAAACATCCAGCAGACATTAGCATTTGCAACATAAGCACTAATTTGAAGACATGTATGGTAACCTAATGAATAACTAGGTCTATCACTATAACTGCAATATTGCAATACCGCACTATTGACAAGGGTGTGGCTGCTACAGTAACTCTCCTGACGGTGAACTGTTGTCTCAATGTCTGTTGTGCTCATATACTGCAGCTGGCGCACTGCTGCAGGCGAGGCACAAATCTTGTTGGTTAACGGGTAATAATCGGTTAACGAGGGTCCGTTATCGGTTAAGAAAATTTAGAAAAATTAGCATCCCGAATTTACATTATGCTAAATGCCAGCAGGGCGACGAGACAGGTATGGTGTTTGTTCTGGTCACAGAGAGCTGAAAAATGTTCAGCTTTGGGTAAAACGCTGTGCTGGTCACTTTCACTCTTTATCCAGCTGTCCAATCACAATAGTGGAGCAAAGACCAGCAGTAACATCCTTCATGTTGGGTACAAGGGCTGAACAACAACAACAATGGAAGAGAAATGAATACACATTAACCAGCGGGGCCATCCTCTCTCCCTACATGTTTCAGCCTTCCCTTCATCCAGAGCAAGTACTCTACCTTGTGTCAATAGTTGTATTTTCGTGGATATTCCCTATCATAGCAACCAGACGCAACCAAAGTGTCTTGGCTGAAAAAAATGCTGCGCCTAGCTGTCTTGTGTTCTATTTTTAAAGTTTTAAAAAGCATCTATATACATAATCATAACCTATAGGGATCCTAATATTTGAAAAATTTTCTTAACCAATTACCGACCCTCTGACTACTACTACTTATCTGATAATTAACTGTTAACTGACAAGATTAGTGCCTGGCATGCTGCGGTGTGCCAGCTGCAGTATAACATAAGCAGTACAACAGACAACGGAGTCCACAGGAGAGCTACTGTAGCCGCCACAATGGTGCGTTCACTGTCTCCAGTTCACCGTCTGGGAGCTTTAGCCGCCACGGTGCTGCGTGTAGTGTTGCAGACATGCAGCCACTTTCCCAGTAAAAGTCACTACCGCACATTTAGTTTAGTTTAGCATGTTGTCAGCGGTGTGACAGTGATTGCTAGCTGATAGCATTGCTGGTGGCTTCGTTCTCGCTGTAGTGTAACTTCAGCAAGCAATCACGAGTTGAGTTGCACCTACTGTATATTTATGAAACAGCAATGCAAAGACTCCATAGTCCGAACCAAGACGGCAATTTTTATTATTGCTTTCAACCTTGACAAAGGCAGCGCAGATCGCATCCACTCCTACCATTCTTACCTTTCACAATAAAAGCCTGAGGCGAGTGTTTTGCCTTTTCATGTTTATTCGTCACACTCCTGGTGTGTAAAGGCCTAAAGAGTACAGTTACACCGTCAGCTCTGTGAGGCTGTACTTAGGAACAGTACTGCTTTGAGCTAAATGTTAACTATAGCATGATTACAATGACAATGCTAAGGTGCTGATACTCAGCAGCTACACTGTTTACCGTGTTACCCTTCTAAAGTTAGCATTTTAGCATGCTTACATTTGCTAATTAGCAGTAAATATCAGCGAGTCTGATGGGAATGTCATTAGTTTTGCAGGTAGTCGGTCAGAGTAAAATTCAGTATCTCAACTAAAATGGTGGAACACAACAGTGTGGCTAAAAGTATTGATCAGAGCAAAGTCTGCTTTCTTTGATCTTCACATTAATCTTTTAACATGAAAACCACAATGTTGACTACATGGAAAACTGCAGGAATAAAGATCTGAGTTATTGGTATGAGAAATGTTACCAATGACTCTGTATTCACAGTCTAACCAAAGATAATGTTTGCATGTGTAATTGCACCCTCTTTCCGATTACATATTTTATTCCTTCCGCAATTAAGGCATTGACATTGTAGTATTTTCCTTGTTTGGCATCATCTAATTAATAAATCAGAGTTTTGTGTAACAGAGCTACTAGTTTTTCTTCATCTATGCTGTACCCATCTCTGGGGTGAGGGATGCATCGTCCATATTACCTCTGACCTCTGCAGAATAGAGATTGTGCTACTGTTTCAAAATAGGACACATCATAACTTCAGTTACTCTCAGAAGATTTATCACTGTTTTGTCCAGATATTTTATGCTGCTATTGGTCATCATAAATCGGTTTCTACTTTCCAGTGTTTTGATGAAGAAATCCATCAGTGTTGTTATCTGTACGGTCTGGGATTGTGACTCTCACCTTGATAACCTAAAAAAAAATACTGTAAATAAGCTATAGAAGCTAGCAATAAAATCTATCAGAAAAGTGCCATACAATCCACACTATAAACACAGACATTGTGTTTTTGTTGAAAACGTGATCCAATGTATATCAAGTACTTATGATTTATACTACATAGTGACATTACAATATTTACCACTCCAACTTCCTTTTTACAACCAGTTAAATAAATATTAAACCATCAGTAGGCAGAATGATTTTGACATCATTAGACAAAAATCCCATAATAACCTTTCAGTATATTGAAATTCAAGTGTTCTGAGAGAAAAATAGACTCCTGTACCTCATCATGGCTGTTTTCAGGCTTTAATAAATCTAGCCTGTGATGAGAGACTTTAACCAATCACAGGTCATTTCAGAGAGAGAGCGTTCCTATTGGCTGTTCAGTCAACAGAGGCTGCTGTCAGTCACTCTCAAACTCTGATCAAACTAGGTAGCTGATCAAATATTAATCAATATTCTGTTACTGCAATGTCTATTTCTCACCTCATATGTTTTCAGAAACATCTAGTAGTTACTGTTTAGCTGTAAAATTAGAAAGTTTGCTCTGGCTGGTGGGCAGTGCTTGGTATTTCCTCAACAGATCTCAAACATGGCTACCGGGTCACAAACTTTCTCATTTTACAGCTAAACAGTAACTACAAGATGTTTCTGAAAACATTTGAGGTGAGATGTAGTCATTACAGGAACAGAGTGGTGATTCATATTTGATCAGCGCTGCCTAGTTTGACCATTTGATCAGTGTTTGTGAGTGATCGACAGCTTCTCAGAGACGGCAGGTTCCAGCTCAGCTCTGATTGGTTGTTTTCCTCTGATCTGTGAAATCTTGCAGATACCACAAGGAGCACTAGAGGACAAAAAGTCACATGGTTGTTTTCAGATTACTTGTCTTTTATAATAGTAATTTCCAGATTACTGTCAGGAAAGAGACAGTTTTGAATCATATTTTCTCCAACTCTACCCACTGCAGCTTTGATATAGTGATGTAAGTCACTGTACAACTTTTTCTTTTAAAATTTTACATGTTTACAACAAGTTTACCTGTCCTGACTACCTTAAGGAGTTGTTCATGCACTTCATGATTTAGATCCAGCATCTCGCCACTCATCACTTTCTGTAACGCCTCGCCAAGCCTTTTAAAAGAACAGATAATGTGATAATGTGTCAGGTAGAGCATTACAGAGAGCTGTACTTCACTGTGAGCAACCAGGTCACATAATTATAAGTATACAGTATACGTTCCTTCTTCTATTACTCAGTGCTGTGTTCTTTTAAAACTGTACTAAGGTCCTGCCTCGGTAACATGACAAACAGGCAGCTACATGGGGAGAATGTTAATTAATGAGAGAGAAAAGCTAAAAAGAGTGAGATACAAAAATAGGTCGGCGAGGGGAGAAAAAAAAATCAATCATAAGACAAAGCGGAGACAGAGAATGCATTCCTCTTCATGCACTGCAGTCTCAATCCCTTATAGTAAGTGATCCAGACAGCAGGTCGTTTAAAAAGCTATTAGAAATGTTTCAAATCTCCTTGGAGAAAATGCAATAGAAAATGGAAAATGCATAATGGAACAAGATGTATCTAATCACGCCAACAGTCAACAGTCGAGCAGGAACGCCCAGATTGCCTCTCCTGTAAGGAGCATGGCTGCCTGCCTCTCTACCCCACTCATCCTTTCCATTCCCTGCCTTTTTAATCTCGCTGAGTGATTTTGAAATGCTGATTTGGATGTCGGGCAGCAGCTTGAGGTGAGGCCTTCACTTTTCCCTGACCTCGCCATCCCTCCTTAGGTCTCTGGTGGGTGTAATACATCTTAATAGATCAGCTCGGCTGGTACTGAATTATAGCCAAAGACTGCCTGCCTGGATGTTTTTAAATAGGTGCAGTAGCCTAATGGACTAGCTGAGTCTCTGCGGGAAGTTATTAGTCTGTTGAACCACCCAGCAGCTCTGCTAGAGGGTTCCTACCATAAATAAAGAATACTGTGTCTTTTTCAGTCTTGTTGTCCTTATTTAAAAGCCTTCAGTGTGATATAGTGTAAATGTTTCTTCGCTGTCAAAACAGTATTTCACAAAGATTAAATCAAAAGAAAAGGTGGGCCGCAGGAAGGTTAAACCAAGACCCCAAATTACTCTGTGAGAACTGCTATCTGGTGCAAATACCCTGTTATCCTCCAGTAGAGCTCCTTGGAGCTGACAGTTGTGGTTTCTGAGAGATTTGTGAGGCTACTACAAAGCCTCTACACAGAGAAAGCTGACTAAATTGCTTAAAGTCCAAATAGAATATAAACTGGGCAACCCTGTTTCCTACAAAACACTTTTCTTTTGCTTTTCCAAATATGTTTTTGGCGAGAAAGAAATTGCCGTGCTGATTACGTTCTCTGCGTAAGTGGCATCTACTGAATAGTTCTGTGCCCCACAATGTGTTGTGCTCCCAATTTGTGTTAGTCACTACTTTGGGGGCATTTTATTTATTAGATAGTAACAGAGAAAGAGAGTAGGGTAATAACATGCAGCAAACGGTACAGCCAGCTGGGAATCGAACTGGTGACTCACTGCTCAGGGCATTTTCACCCATGTGGTGTCAACACAGTCTCATGGCAGTTTTTGAAATTGTCAAAAAAAAATGTGTCTATTTAATTTATTTACATAGTTGCGAATTTCACTTTTTTTCCATGACGCTAAGCACGACTTTCAACAACATATTTTTTGTGTGTTTTCCTACGACTGTCCAGCGACATGTGAGCACATGTCACTTTCCGCTCCAGTCTTTTCAAAATCAAACTACTTTGTTTGGTTTGGGCAACAAAACTACTTAATTTGGTTTAGTTTAAGATCATGATTTGGGTTAAAATAACTCTGTAAGTGCCGTAAGTACGGAGGGTACGTGACAAATAAATCAACACTTTTTTTTTTTGATCCACCACAACCTCCCTCTCACTCAGTGTTCACCTCTCTTGTACTTCCCGCTTCACAGTTACGTGGATTACATCACAACTGATTTTGTGCTGACCATCACAAAAAAAAAGAAATTTGTGTCTATGTACACAAATCAATACATTAAATTTCGTAACTATTTCACATACTGCTGTGAGACCAGGCTGGTGATATATGCTGGTGGTATACGCTCTAACCGTTCAGCTATCAGGTCGCCCCTTTCTCTAACTTTGACCAGTGCTTTTGAGTTACCTAAACATAACCATTACAACATTGCTTTTGTTTCCAGGAGTAGATACTGAAACAAATTATGTTAGAAATAAGAAGCTTCCTCATGATGATTACAAGAATCATAATCCAAAATGTAATTTTAGGGAGATAGGTTTGAAATTGTGACATATTGAGGGAAGGTTTCCGCCACTCTTTGTTGGATAAAATACAGTACAGACAGGAAAAAAGCAGGAAGACAGAAGGGGAATGACTTGAATGTCCTATAGGCCAGACTTTAAATAGTATGGGTCCATACAAACCAAACAGTATAATTATCTGTAGCTCTCTGATACAGCCCACTATCCCCAGGAAGTCCATACAAAAATTGGGCAGTTTTGGACAGTTTTGCAAGTTTGCATCCTGTCACAGACTAGCAATTAACTGCAACTAACATTTATTAATTTCCATTATTATTATTAGTTTTAAAATTCTATTTTCAGACGTTTTATGCCACTTTATCATATTGAGATAGCATAACAGAGGGCCACAGCCTGATGTGAAACAGGGACTCGGTGGCTTATACCCAAACCCAATATAATATAACCATAACCATGATCTTTCCCTAACTTTAACCATACTGTAGTTGCCGTGCACTGATGACAATTTATAGACTTGCGGAATTATTCAAAATCAATGTTTTTGCTTGGTGAGTTTTAAAGATTCTTGTGGAGCTGAATGTTATGGACATCAAAATGTACTTGACAAATCTGAGACGGCATGTATTAATCTTAATCTCTTGACTCTATCATGCTCAGGTTTATGACAGGAACAGTGTACAACACTGGCGTGTCGCTGTAAAATCTCACCATGAGTGTGTGTAACACATAAAGGCAGCCTCAGACACATTGTTTAGGCTGTGTGGATACAATCGCGTCGTGTTAAGAATCATATTATTTACCCTAGGATGTGGAACCACCCTTAAACAGTGGGGTTCACGCTCTTTATTGTTGGCCACCGTGTGGATGCAGCTGTTTAAAATCTGTGGCAATAACTATAATCTGTGTGGCTCCGACTGCTAGTCAAGTGTGAGCCGCGATAACGTCTCTCTCTTTTCCTCTCGCTGCTCTTTTCTCTCCTAATCTCTTCCTTGCTGACTGGCTGGCGGTTAAGTGGCGGTTTCTCTTTTCGTTTGAGGTCCCTACAGGGCTTGGCAGCAGTGGCGATGGACCCTACTAACAAATGGTGTGGAAATTGCTTTTTGCTTTTCTCCAGCCATTGCAAGCTGAGCAATTTACACCTGGGTGTCCCCTACCTTCCACTTGACACGGGGTGAGAATACTGAATTTACAAAAAGAGAAGCGAGAGGGATATAGGGAGAAAGAGAAGACATCACACCTGTGAAAGAGGAAGAGATAGGAGGCTAAGAGTGCGTCCTTTACTTTACTGTCTTGTTTTCTACAGTCTCCCTATCCAGCTATACATCCGTATATACAGCTCATTTCCTCATTTACAAGATTTCCTCTATTCCAACTCATTTCCTCAGACACAAGCTTGGTGTTTTTCCTCAAGTGTGAAACGACCTCAATAATGTTGCCCTAACAGTCTGTCACCAACACCGAATCCCTGGACAGCAAGCGAAAACACCTGTCACTAATCATAAGTCTATTTTTTTGTTGTTGTTGTGGGTTGTCTTATTTTGTGGTGTGAATTCACGGGTACACTATCGCTACCAAGGGAGCCACAAAATCAGCCTCCCTTTAACTGTTTGTGGAACAGATCCAGGATCCTTGAGGACGCTGTGTCACCTTACACCTGCAGCAGCTGTGACTGTTTCCTGTAATCTTACTTTTATTTGTCAAGCTATTCGTTTTAATGAGGGCGATGAGCTTATGGTGGATCGGTCCAGTTCACTTGCATACAATACGGCACTTCACTGGACAGCTTTAACCATATTCTCTGTCGTATATAAATAAATAAATCAAGTCACGCGCCATTAGGTGGTCGGCTGGTTGTTACTCTTCCTGGTGACACTGCTGGCTTTAAAGGTCAGAGCTGTTTCTCTGATCTGCTTCAGGTGCTATGTCTGCCACTTACTGGACATGGTGCAAAGCTGCAGTCACACTATTCTGCCTTTTTTTGCACCGAAGAACCCCACTCATCTGTATTTTAAGCCATTAATTCGAAAAAGTGGCCACACTACATGCCAGCTCAAAAAAAGCACAAGATATAACAACAAGTGAGATGAGAAAAATATACAGCTCAGTCAGTCACTAAAGCTGGCCTCATGAAATCGATTAAGTGTAGAGAATGACAGCATACATACATTAAAAGATATTTTGATATGGTCAAAAAGAAGCTAAAATGAAACAGACGTGTAAATAAACCGAGCAAAAGGCTTTGTTGTGATAGGGGATGTTAATAATTAACTGTGTACATACTGTTAACTGACTTAAACAATTTTAACCGATTAATGCTATCGGTTGAACGGTTAAAAGAAATATTAGATTAAGAAGAAGAAGAAGAAGAAGAAGAAGATAGTCCTTTATTAGTCCCACGAGGGGAAATTCAATTTTTTCACTCTGTTGTTAACTTATACACGGTACATGCAGACCCGAACACACACATGCACAAACATGCAACAATGGAGAGATGTCAGAGTGAGGGGGCTGCTCCTGACAAGCGCCCCGAGCAGTTGGGGGTTTGGTGCCTTGCTCAGGGGCACCTCAGCAGTGCCCAAGAGGTAAACTGGCACCTCTCCAGCTACCAGTTCACACTCAGTTCTTGGTCCATGGCGGGACTTGAACCGGTGACCCTCCGGTTCCCAAGCCAACTCCCTACAGACTGAGCTACTGCCGCCCCCAAAGCTGAGCAAAACTCTGGTCTAAAAGCTGGTCCACCTTAACAGCTCAGTTTAAGAGAATGTCAACTTTTAAGTTTAACAATTCATTTATACTGCAGTTTAAGACAAAAAGATAAAGAAACACACATTTTGGAGAACTAGTGGGAGGAGAGACTTGGACAACTAGGACTTTTGTCTCTCTGAGCTGGGAGTGACTAAATTTTATAAGAGCAAGCTGAACTTCAGCTGAGCACACTGGATTATTTTTCCTTTTCGCCTGCCATCCTGAGAGAGTTGTCAATGCCAATGTATTCCTGATTCCAGTTGTAAAAATTAAACATATTGAAAATAAACCTAAGGAAAGAGATTACATTCATTTAACACCACCACACTGATTTTAACCCTTGACCGTCAAGAGTGACTCGCCCAGACTGTAGAGAAAGTGCTGGTTTGTTTTGTAAAGCTCCTAAAATGCTAGTGATGGGAATAGAGAACTGTAGTTATCCGCTTTCTTGGCATTTCATGCCTCCGTGACTATCGATAATTGATGCTTTACAACAGTTACACATACATATTGACACATAAGCACGCTGTATCATGTTTCAGTCTGACTAGGAACGGAGACATGGCAGAAAAAAAAAAAAGTTCAACAGCATGGTGCTACTAAACCTTAGGGGTGCACCCTGTTTTTCCCTGATAATGCAACACTGCTTTTTGCAGATGATGTGGTCCGGTCGGTCTGTGACCTCCAGCACTCACTGGATCGGTGTGTGAAGTGGCTGGGATGAAGATCAGTACCTCTAAATCTGAGGCATTGTTCTCAGCAAGAAATTGCTTACTCTGGTAAGGGAATGTGTCTTTACCCCATGTGAAGGAGTTTGAGTACCTCAGGGTCTTGTTTGCAAGTGAGTGGACAATGGCACGTGAGATTGGCCAGAGAATCGGAGTTGTGAGGGCAGTATTGCATTCGCTTTACTGCACCATTGTGACGAAAAGAGAGCAGTTCTGGAAGGCAACGCTCTCAATCTACCAGTCAGTATTCATTCTTCCTCTCACCTATGGTCATGAGGGCTGGGTCATGACCGCAAGAACTAGATTGTGGGTACAAGCGACTGAAATGTGTTTCCTGAGGATGGTGGCTGGCGTTGCCCTTAGAGATAGGGTGAGAAACTCAGTCATCCGTGAGGGACTCGGAGTAGAGCCACTGCTCCTTTGCGTTGAAAGGAGCCAGTTGAGGTGGTTTGGACATCTGGTAAGGATGACCCCCCTTATACCTCCCTAGGGAGGTGTTCAGAGCTGGTTAATGTGGCCCAGGAAAGGGAAGTTTGGGGTCCCCTACAGGAGCTGTTTCCCCCGCAACCCAACCTCAGATAAGTGGTTGACGATGAGTGTGATGAGTGAGCTGTGTACAACAAATCTGTGTTGAAAGCAACAGGAGGAGCTAGTAATGTTACCTGTTCGCAGCTGGTGGGCAGCACAGTCCTGCTTGGATAAATAGTGGAAATACCAACGTTAATGGAGGTGCCATTGAATTCCTATTATGAGGTGTTAACATTCTGCTCACCAAAACGACTATTGGGCGAAAGTTCATTACAACGTTCTCATGATGTGTTCAAACAGTGTGTAATCAAAAAAATGAATTTTTTTGGCGAGAAACTTGAATGAATCCATTTGTTTGAAGGAGATGTTTTCACGCCAATGTTTTTAATAATGTTTTTTTACTGTGGTATTGAATTGGGTATCGAGAATCACGGAAATTCACTGGTACTGGTATAAACTAGATTTCTGGTATCGTGACATCCCGACTGTGTACTTTGTTTTGATTTATGCTAAAATTCTGCGTTCAGAGAACGAGAGGTTACATCTTCCACCAGGAAACAATGTATTTTGAACGAGTGGCAGCGAGGTGCCTGTACCGTACAATACAGGCTTACCCTTATCTACTGTATGCCACTTTCACGTCATTTGTACACCACGCAACAAAACTACGGTAACGTCTGCAGTTAGGTTTAGGCAACAGAACCACTTAGTTTTAGGAAAAACGTCATGGTTGGAAAACACGTCATTAGCTCTGAGCTCAGCATATTTACGTGGATCTGTTTAAACTGGACTCAGTACAGACTACAAGGTGTACAAATGATTCGTCAAAAGCAAGAAAGGCGTTTGTATTGCATGCTAAATGCCTTGCAGATTATCATGGCATCCATATACCTTTTCATGTGGACGGCCTGAATCTATTCATGTAGCCAATTAGAGGAAATGGCAAGGAATATAACAAGTTGTGCTAACTAATTGTTTATTGGCCCAGACTTGATAATTCAGCTTTGAAACTGATGTTGCTCTGAGACCGTTTATTTTCATTGATCTGTTTGTTCACTGCTGGTGAGGAGGACCTCTGATACCACTAAAATATGCTCCTGTAGTTGTTGTATTTCTTGTGGTCAAAAAGCCACTGATGATTCAGTACACTTGGTTCAATATTTGTCTATGTACTAAAAACCTCCAGCAGCAGACTGTAACAGACTTTGTCCAATCAGTCCTGACTCTTTAATAATAATCAGTCTGACAATAGTAATGCATGTTTGTCCCTGAACATGTTGGTATTCATGTGTGGCCCAGACAAGATGAGGAGGAGTGGTGGGGCTGTGGCTTTGTGTGTGTGTGTGTGTGTGTGTTGTGGGAGGGTTTTTATGGGGCGGGCGGGGGGGGGGGGGGGGGTGGGGGGGCTGGGGGGGGGGGCGGGGGGTGGGGGGGCGGGGGGGCCGAAAAATAATAATTTTATTTGGAGGTTGATGAGGGAAAAAGGGGAAGGGGGTGGGCCGCCCTGTGGGGCGCGGGGCTGGGGGGGGGGGAAGGGGGGGGGGGGGGGGGGGGGGGGGGGGGGGGGGGGGGTGGCGGTCCTGTGGGGTGGGGGGGGCGGGGGGGTGCGGGGGGGGGGGGGGGGGGGGTGGGCTGGGGGTGGGGCGGGCTGGGGGGAGGCGGGGCTGGGGGGTGGGGGGCCGGGGTGGGGGGGGGGCGGGGGGGGGGGGGGGGGGGGGGGGGGGGGGGGGGGGGGGGGGGGGGGGGGGGGGGGGGGGGGGGGGGGGGGGGGGGGGGGGGGGGGGGGGGGGGGGGGGGGGGGGGGGGGGGGGGGGGGGGGGGGGGGGGGGTGGGGGGGGGGGGGGGGGGGGGGTGGGGGGGGGGGGGGGGGGGGGGGGGGGGGGGGCGTGGCGGGGCGCGGGGCGGGGGGCCGGGCCGTCGCGGCGGCCGCCGCCGGGCCCGTCCCGCGGCGGCTGCGGGCCGGGCGCGCGGCCGTGGCCCGGGGCGTCGCCCCCCGCGCCGCCCGGGCCGCCGGCGCGCCGCGGGCGCGGCCCCGGGCCGCCTCCGCGGCTGCCCGCCGGGCCCGCGCGTCGGGCCCCGTCGGCGCCGCTGCTTCCGTCGGTGCGCCCGTCGTCGCTCTCGCTTGTGTCGCGGGTGTGGTGTTCTTGCTTCGTTGCCTTTTTTGCGTTTCTGTCGTTCTGCTTTTCTTTTTTCTTTCTGTTTCTTGTGTTTTCTGCTTTCTTCTGTTTTCTTCTGTTTTCTGTTTGTCTTCTTCTTTTTTGTTTGTTGTTTGTGCCGTCTATTGCCTCTATCTGTCTAGCCCTCTACCTATCTAGCCCTCTATCTATCTAGCTCTCTATCTATTATCTTTCTTCTTCTTGCCCTCTTCTTGTGCCCTCTTTTTGTGCTTTTTTCTGGCCTTTTTTTCTGCCCTTTTTTTTTTTGCCTTTTTTTTTTTTGCCCTTTTTTTGTCTTGTTTTTGTTTTTTGTTTTTTGTTTTTTTTTTTTTCTGTTCTTTTTTTTTTCTTGTGTTTTTTTTTTTTTTTTTTTTTTTTTTTTTTTTTTTTGGGGGTGGGAGAGGGTGGGGAGGAGGATGTGTCGGGGGTGTGGTTTTTGGGTTCTTTCGAGTGTGAGGGGGGGGGGGAACTTTTTTTGGTTTGTGGAATGGGGTTTTTGGGGAATAAACACACAGGAAAGCGAAAAAACAACAAATTATTTTCCGCTTTTTTTTTTTTTTTAAAATTTTTTTTTTTTTTGCAAAATTTGAGGATCGGATTTTTTTTTCGTGCTTGTTTTCTCTCGGTTGAACCGCACTACTCGACCTTCCTTGTACTTGTGTGGGGGTGTGTGTTTGTGTGTGTGGAATTGGGGCTAATCTTTTGACTAATTTCCTTCCTTTCTTTTTTTCTTTTTCTGTTGATTTGTCTAAACATCTTCTCCTATTCTTTTTTAATTTTTTCAAAACTGAGGTTTTGGTTCTAAATTTTGTTTTCTGATGTTCACACTTTTTCCTTTGATCTGGGTTTTTTTGGGTTGTTTGTTTTTCTCTCTTTTTTTGCTTTTAGATAGTGAGTGGGGTTTTCGTCTTTGGTGGGGCTTGTGGTTGGTGGACTCATTTGGTAGTCGAAACTTTCCGATAATGTAGTCCAGTTGCTTGAGTAGTGTTGGAAGGAAGGAAGCCTCAGTGTTTGTGTGTGTGTGTGTGTGTGTGTGTGTGTGTGTGTGTGTGTGTGTGTGTGTGTGTGTGTGTGTGTGTGTGGCATTAAACTCTGATATAAATGGATGCGCTGTGATTGGCCGTTGTTGTTTATTCATAATCAGAATGATCGGTGCCAAATGTAAAACGCAGCAGGCCATCAGATGGAATATCTGAGTAGAATAGTAATGACCAGGGTGAATCAGGAAGAGGATAAGAATGCTAAACTCTGTGTTTCTTTTTCACTTTGTCTCGATGCTTTTGATGTTTCATGTAAACCATTTTTGAATTGCCTTGTTGCAGAAATTGCTATATAAATAAACTTGCCCCACCTTGGTTTGAAGTGTAAGCTTGACTGATGAGCAAGGTTGAGCACGAAGGAGCAGGAGAGCGATCAACGCATGCATATTCTATGCTTGTACTCAGTTGTGCACACGCGCTCTCTCAATTGAATTAATACATATGATTGCACATACATATGCATGATGTGCGATTGAAAACTCTCGCTAAATTATGCAGTGATGGTATCACGGGTGGATCCGGATGGCTGAGTACATGAGACAACACAGTGCGATAAACAAGAAGACACAGACGAAACAAAACTGCTGATTCCAGAAAACTGAAATAGCCTGTTTCAGTTTTGCTGTATATCTATCCTGCCAGACAGTTGGGTAAACAGCGAGATATATTTTTTCTGGGCACATCGGGGATTCCTGCAGCAAACAGCTCTGAAGGCCTCCTTAAAGCCCTCCTCAGTCTCCAGCTGGTTTCAGAGCGCCAAACGAGACGAGGCAGCCTCGCAGACAAGAATCTCCGAGAAAGAAATTTGAGCATTTTCAGTCGACTCAAAAAGAATTAAAAGGAGAGAAACGGAGATGAGGAGCGACGAGACAGACAAAGGGAAACAGAGGGAGTCTCTTTACTGAGAGGCAAAGTGAAGCAAAGTCAACATCATCAGTTGACAGAGAGAGAGAGAGGAAGACGGCACATGGATAAATAAAATCTCAGAAAGGCAGAAAGGGAAAAGCCTCACAGCAAAGACCTCCTGGAAGAAAAGCAAGACAGGGAGGAGCAGAACATCTTTGTGAGGATAAAAGAAGAAGTGTAATCGCCCAGTTATTTCTTTTTCTCCCAGAGGCCCTTTAGAAAACAACTGGTGCTTTAAGCTTGGACAGATAGCAGACAGAGGGATGGCGGCTAGAGAGAAGGAGAATACTGCAGAGGGTTGGGAGGCTCACACAGACAAACACAAACAGCCTGTGCGTAGACACATTTTCTTTCTAGCTTTCTTTGGTACAAAGGCAGCAACATTCATGCATACTGTACACACATCGCAGGCGCAGACGGAGTATATCTCTCTCTCCTCTTCCTTGCGAGTCCCCGTGGAGCTGTGATGATGGAGATGGAGAGTGGTGTGTATTGACTGTGACTGTGACACAAAGCTGCATCCTGCACCAGAACCACAGAGGAAAAGGGCTCTGCTTCAAAAGCAAGACCAGTCTCGACTCTGCTGCTCCAACGCCCTCATAGCATTTTGTGAAGTGAGCACAAAATCTGACATGCAGCAGCCAAACTGTGGACAGAAATATGCTGAAGATTAATTCCGTCAATCACGTTATAAGACCGTTATCTGCTGCTTTCTAATATTAAACCTGCACTGGGCAGAATATTTTTGGCATCAGTGGGCAAAAACTCCATAATAACCTTCAGCATATTGTAATTAAAGTGTTCTTCATGGCTCTGCTTTCAGGCTTTAATAAATCTAGCTTGTGAGGAGAGACTTTGGCCAATCAAAGGTCATTTAAGAGAGAGGGAGTGTTCCTATTGGTTGTTCATTCAAGAGCGGAACGCTCAATCACTCACAAACTCCGCTGATCAAATATGAATCAATATTCTGTTACTGTAATAACTATTTCTCTCCTCAGGGAAACATCTTGTAGTTACTGTTTAGTTGTGAAATGAGAAAGTTTGCTTCGGCTGGCAGGTCACAAACTTTCTCAGGTTTAGTCTTGATCCTAGTTTGACCATTTGGTTGGAGTTGCAGATGCCATTAGGAGCACCAGAGGACAGCAGAGGCGCATGATGTTTTTCAGATTACCTGTCTCATGCACTACTGTCAGGATATAGTGACTGTTTTATAGAAATAACTTTGCTCCAACGCTGCTCACTGCTGCTTTAAAAGATAAATTGTTGCGATAGGGAAGTCAGACAAGTTTTACTACACTCTTTCAGTGTCAGAAGTTATATCCTAAGAAACATTCAAAAGGTCTGACACTGAAATAGTGCAGTGAAGATTTTCCACATAATGTGAAAAGAGTTGCATAATCGATGGTGTTAAAATGTATTTATCTTATATTCCTTGCAGACGCCACACATTTGCATTTAAGGACATCATGCTCATTTCACAGCCAGGCTAAATTTGTCTGTGTTTCCGCCCTTACGTCTGTCCCTGCACCCGCCTGTCTGGTCAAATTGAGGCTCTGACAAGCTGCCTACACATGAGTGTATACCTAGTCTTTAATGGGATTAATTTATTTTCCGTTTCCTAATGCTGAAGAGAAGCAAATGAGTTGATCTTGGAATCCTAGTGCCAAACCGTATACTGTATATAGCTGCCCTTTTGTGGCAGTTAAAATCCTTGGAGATGCTGTTTGGACTAGTCGGACTAACCTGAGCAACCATCTGTATCGTGTGACTAACATCCTTGTGATTTTGACTTTGCCGATAAATCTTGCTTTTAATAGCATCAGGCCTCGATGGCTCTCAGATGTTGTTTACTTACTCAATGTCAAAATAAGCCACGAATCTCATTTTCTAGCCACATTTCAGTGTCTACAGGCTATTTCTTTCCAGTCTGTTGTACATATTTATTTTAATTCTGATGGACTTTCGCTGCACTAGTGACTCCTACTACTTGGCCAGGGTGTCTGTCTACGCAGTGGGTGGTTGAACTATGGAGATAGTGTGAACCCTCCACAACCTCCTGTTCAGTGTTTTTCATAGTGAGTGTGAAACAATACAGCTGTGTTATTGTAATCACAGAGATTGAGCATGTCTGTCTACCTCCTCCCAGGCCGACAGGAACATTATATATAAGTTGGGTTGAAATAGAGGAAGCCAGTAACATTTGTCTGTGTTTATTATTTTATTTATTCAGCCAACATACTGTAAGTACAGTATACATGCAAACACACACTAGGGTTGGGTGATCAGCTGGGAGATCAGCTGTTGTAGCGGCAGAGCATCGTAAAACACACTTCATCAAAACTCGACAAACAAAATACAGCTCCACAGTGTAAAACCAAAATTGTCTTTCCAATATTCACCAACCCTGGTTTGGTTGAAATAAATCCTTTTTCAGAGAGTTAGATGTGAAAGTATGCCGGCTCTGCACGTTGTCTTCCCCGCTGTATCTCTGTCTGCCTGCTGAGCAGCAGCAGAGCAGCACTCATTCTTTGGAGGCAGACCATTAATTTAGCTAAATAAAATGACAAATCAGCTGGGTTGGCTGGGTAGCCATCCGCTGATAGCTGATTTATTCATCCAGTCGCCCAACCCTAAAACACATGTTGTTTCTCAAAGTGCAATTGACCATTCCCTAAGCACCGCAAATGTTCCTTTTTAATGTTTCCAGCTGGCTCATTTTAAAAAGAGTAAAACAGTAACAGTAAAACATGTATTAAATATATACTTGATGTCTAGATACATAACTTGAAATCACTGAAGCTAAAACAGCATGTCCCAGGCAAAAGGTTGTCACAAGCTGATGATCCACGTAGAGGACTAGAATTCATGCTCTGCTCAATTGGAATACTTCCATTAGTATACTTCCTTGTAGTAGCCAAGATGGCGACCATTGGGGGTGAAACACGTTCAGCATTCCATGCATAACTTTTGGACTTTTGATACTCATGACTACTTGATTTATTTTTAACATCAAGAGAATCAATATATTAGCAGCATTTGGTCAAATAATTGGCCCAATTAATTGGCCGACCGATTAATCAGTCAATCTCCAACGTTGAATGTCGACATTTCTGAACCACAATACGTTTCATACATTTCGTATCAGCTCTGTATCACTCTTGCAGTGTGAAATGATTTGTTAGTTTCAGGGAACAAAACTACTTTGTTAAGGTTAGAAAAAACATCACGGTTTGTGTTAAAATAATAACGTAACTAGAGCAAATAAATAATGTAACGTTACGTAACAAGCGTTAAGTCAACATTTACTTTTGGTTTCACACGGGAAACAGCTGTCTCCTGGGTGAAAGTCCGGTGCTTGTTTAACCCAGACACCCTTAGCGGACGCTTGTTATATTCGGCTACTTAACTTACTACAATGGCCGCTAGATATACTACTTCACTTGCTCTGTGTCACTTGTTGTACTATGTCACTTGCTCTGACTGAACACAGAAACATCCAAATTCAAAGTATCAGTCGTTTGCAATGATATGCAATGACAGTTTACAATTTTTCTCGCCGACTGGGCTGCATATACAGAATATCACTCCCACTGTAGCACCATGCAAACCACTTCGGCATGTGCAGAAATTCAAAGCTTGACAGGACTACCTGGTCCAGTTACGGCTGCTAAACTATGACTGGACAACTACTGTTGTGTGTGTTTTAGGTGTCCAATAAAGACACGCACAGAAATAGTTCATCAGTGATATGTCCTATAGATGATGATAATATCAGCAGTGAAGGAAAAATATGCTGTAAGTTATATAAACAAATCATTCAGCAGGTGTTTGACAACATTTTTACGTTTCTGGCAGCGTCTCAAGCCACTACTATTGCACCACAAATGGTTTAGCCAACAGATGTTCCCCATAATTGCAGCGTTTAGTGCTCCTGTTTTGAGATGCAACACTGGTGATTATGATACAGTTACTGACAGAAGGAAGCCCTGTATCTCAGCTGTGGATGCAGATTAAATACTTTGTTGATGGTTTGGTTACAGTCCGAGGTCCTGCTGTGAAATGTTTCCTTCTCTGCAGTACATCTGGTCAATATTACTAACTGCCAGTTCACATCAACAGCTTAAGAGAGACAGGAACACCAACAATGCTCAGTCTCTTTCAGATAAAAAATACAATGTCAGCCTGTTTGCACTTTATATCACTTTACCAGTATACTGTCATACTGTTATATACTGATATACTGTATTTTTATAAAACCGTCACTATGTCCTGACAGTAGTGCATGAGACAGCTAATCTGAAAAAAAAAATCCTATACCTCTGTGTCCTCCGGTGCTCCTAATGATATCTGCAAGATTTGACAGACCGGAGGAAAACAACCAATCAGATTCGAGCTGGAACCTGCCGTCTTTGAGCAGCTGTCAATCACTCACAAACTCTGATCAAACTAGTCAAACTAGGCATCGCGGTTCAAATATGAATCAATATTCTGTTACTGTAATGACTATTTCTCATAAAATATTTTCAGAAACATCATGTAGTTACTGTTTAGCTGTAAAATGAGAAAATTTGTGTCCCGGCAGCCATGTTTAGATCAGTTTAGGAAATACCAAGCACCGCCCACCAGCCGGAACATAGCCAATAAGAATGTTCAATAGGAATACTCTCACTCTCTGAAATGAGCTGTGATTGGCCAAAGTCTCCCATCATGGGCTAGATTATTTAAAGCCTGAAAACAGCCATGAGGAGGTGCAGAAGTCTAGTTTCTCTCAGAACAGTTGAATTACAACATGCTGAAAGGTTATTATGGATTTTTTGCCCAATGACTCCAAAAACATTCTGCCGACTGCAGGTTTAAGTCCTGTATATTTTAACTTGCACTACTTTATGTCTTAGATTCTCATTGTGCTTTTACTTGTGATTTTTCTCTTGTATGTACATATTTAATGAGCATTGTTGAAGGGAACCTGAGAGCCAAGATTTTCACTGCCACCGACTGCTTTTGATGTAATTGTTGTGCATCTGATAAATAAAGAAACTTGAAACTTGAAAAGTATTTGCTTGTGGAAAAGAGTCACATTGCTTCCATTTGAAATATGGACCAAAAGTTACATACTGTGTGATTGCAACAATTACTTAAGGTTTGTGAAAAATTACTTTTACTAACATTTATTAGAATTAAATACAATTATTGTCTTTTACAAAAAATATGTACAGATACAAAAAAATGTGAAAGCCAAAGCTGCATTGACCTGCCCACCAAACAAAACTTTAACATGCTGCAATGCTGTAATTAACATATGCTGTTTAGTGCCTCTGGAATAACTCCAGACATTTTTGCTATGGCTGGCCCCAGCGGGAATCAAGCCACCTACCCAGGCTATATTCATGCCAAAGTCTTTCCCCTGAGCTACAGAAGACCATGTTTTAAAGCAACAAAAAAATGGAATTGCCTTAAGGTGCACTGGGAGGCACGTTGGGGGAATTAAGCAAATGTGAAAGATATTCCCTCCATTCCCCTGGGTGACGGATGAGCGATGAGTTTTGGGATAACAAGGGATCAGAGGCGAGGGGAGGAATAATGAGGATGTGCCCTGATAATCCGCCACATCCCTCCACCCATCTACACAGCCAATAGTACTGCTAATGTTGCTGCAACGTCCTTTATACTGCATGATACTACAAGAATAAAAATGTCTCACTTTTTCAATGATCCCTTTAGGAAATTCTTGTTTTTCTCTTGACCCTTGCCAGGAGGCCTCAGTAAAGTCTGCAACAGAGCAGCACCCTGCTGCTCAAAGAGAATCAGTGGCTGAGCAGCTCACCAATGTGAATGCTAACATGGGCTCTTCTGTCCAGGTCCTCACGCTGAAAGGTGATTCACTACTTCCTAGTCTTTTAGGAGCAAGGATTACAGCTGTGCAATTAATCCAATTTCAGTTTCAATTTCAGTTTTAGCTTCCAACGATTATGAAAACAAGACAATCAACATGAAATGATTATTGGCTGGCCCTTGCTGGTCATATTTCCACCATAGTAGTGTGCGTGACCAACTCTAGGTTGGCTTGGGGGTTCCCATGGTGAAGGTGGCGCTTTACAGCACCCCTCGCTCTGGCCTCGCCGCCTAGTGCTCACTGTGCCCTCTCATCCTGTGGGAAAGGATGGGGCTCCCTGCGCTACTGTCGACTGGGGTGGACTGACTTTAGTATGGTGATATTGGAAAACCCACTCAACCCATCTTGAAACAAAGCCCCTGTGACTATTTTGGCAATGTCATCCCCAATTAATATCTGTACAACCAACGTGAATTGTTTACTAGAGCACAAAGTTCTTCATAGATCCAACCTCTTAGTTTTGCTCTGAAAGTGCACTAGATTGATGCATTTAACTTTAAAATGTAAATGATTTTTCTAAATGCAAGATGTTTCCAAAGTCAACGAGTAATCATGTAAAATAACTGTGATCTTAATATTGACCAAAATATTCGTGATTATGTTTTTTGACATAGCCCTAGCAAGGATTGCAGATTTAAAAAAAAATCCAAACTTCCTAAATTAACTGAAAATAAAACTCTGTCCCGATCTTCATGTTTCATCCACAAGCTTCTTGACATCAATAAGTCATTCTTCCCTTTCCTTTGGTCCTCTGTTCTGCATTTCATTTCTCTCATATTTCTGGTCAAATCCTCCTCACCAGCTCATTTGTTTCTGTCGCGTTTCTGTCTCCATTTTTACCTTCCAGTCAACTAACACAGATATCTGCAGTAGCAGGAGAGCGTGTTCTCCGGTTGAAGCGTTGAGAAAGTGGCAGAATCTAAATAAAGCTGCACAAACGTTAACCCATCCAGGCTGGATGCTGCATTTGTGTGTTTATACCTTTTACACCGAGTGCCATGCTTGCACTTTTCTACCATTAAGACCGGATGTGATGTACATGTGTTTTAGACATTTTCAGTTCAGCAAGCTAATGGCATATAATGACTATACATTTATATTACAGACCCAATTATTTGTACACCACCATTTAAGTTCTTGCATTACAACTTTTTATTACAGTGTCACTTCTTGTTTTACACTGTGACATGTTAACACATCACTGTAATATGGGACAGAATTTATTTATTTTTGTTGTTTTTGTTCAGAGAACAATTCTGTCACGTTTTTCAGAAATCCTCAGGTTTTAGGAGGTTACTTTCAAAAACAGCTCAGGTTTTAGAGTGTTTTGATAGGCAGGTCGTAATGGGTTAAATCACAGTCGCATGGTTTCTCTTATTTGCATCTACGTAGTGTTGCTATGACATTGTCCAAGAGTAAGAAAATAATAAGAAAAGATATCCCCATACTAGGGCTGCACGGTGGTGTAGTGGTTAGCGCTGTCGCCTCACAGCAAGAGTAGGTTCGATTCCGGCTTGGGACTCTTCTGTGTGGAGTTTGCATGTTCTCCCCGTGTAGGCGTGGGTTTTCTCCGGGTACTCCGGCTTCCTCCCACCATCCAAAAAACATGCAATTTAGGTTAATTGATGACTCTAAATTGCCCGTAGGTGTGGATGTGAGCGTGAATGGTTGTCTGTCTGTATGTTTGTCTCTATGTGCCCTGCGATGGACTGGCGACCTGTCCAGGGTGAACCCCGCCTTCGCCCAATGCCAGCTGGGATCGGCTCCAGCCCCCCGCGACCCCTAACGGGACAAGCGGTTGATGATGAATGAATGAATGAATGAATGAATCCCCATACTATATTCCCCATTGGTTGGATGTGGTCAAAAGTGTGCTCTGTTGCCTCTGTAACTACACCCAACAGTGATATCACAGGTCCTGGAGTACATATGTGCATCACAGCAGCAAGGTGAGAAACCAACAGAGGTGTTTAAAAATGATTTGTTATTTTATTTCTATTATATTATTATCATTATTATTTGTTGTATTTGCTTTTAGCTGCTGTTAATTACTCTTTAATGTCAGCATACACTCTTTGAGCCAGTCCGTGCTCGCTCCCAGGGCGTCAAATATTGGTGGATTGTCACAGCCGACAATGTTTGATACTGAAGCACAAGACAGACTTTAGCGTCTGTATGATACGCACAGGGTTTTCCATTAACTACAATGTAAACCCATCTATGGCAACAGTGAATGCTTAGAGAAAGTGCGCTGAGAGTGTGGTGACGTAGGTTAAAAAGCAAAATAACACACAAGGCGAGTGGGAGGGGAGGTGGATGGGTCCAACAAACATAAGGCTTTCATCCAGGAGACCGCTGTTTGTGTCTTGTGTGATAAGTTTCACTTTCACGTTACAATTCAGCCGTTTGTTCGTTTCCCATGTTCGTAACGTTCAGTGACTAAACCTAAAGCGACGCCAAGGGGCGTGACAGCGCGGCCGTATGTGACGAGGTGGGATGAGAACGTGTTGGCTGAGCAGCTGCTTTGTCAAAAACACAACAGAGGAACAACTGTTGTATTTGTTTACAGCGCTGCCACATGCAGAAAATTACCATGCCTTGTTTTGATAAATGATTGCTGTCAGCGCTCTCCTCAGTGACAAATACATTATGTTCCCTGTGACTGCTTCACAATAAAAGCCACCCTGTGTTGATCACTTTTTATGTGAAACAGCAGCAGCAGGACATGTTGGATCGGCGTTGGCTCTAGTGGATCTCTTCTGCACATTAATGGAAAATAGCATCAATTAACAATGAAAACTACTATATAGAGAGGTTATTAATGTAAATGACTTGGAAAAAGATCTATATATTTACAGTGTGACTTAAAGTTAGTTAATCGGGACCTTTATCAAAAGTGTCAGAGTTGAGCTTCATTTATACTCCCAAACAGCTGCACACATAGACAGCTGTGCTCACCATGGCCGCATAGTAGGGATACACTGATCCAGCCTTTTCAGTTCCAATACCAATAGTGATAACTGGTTTCTGATCCGATACCAGTGTTTAATTGATAAGCTGTATGCCTCACTGTGTGGAAGTGGATCATCCTTTTATGTGTAAGGCAACATCAGGCTCAGCTTAAACATTGCTTTCCTAACTTTGCAAAACAAAATGTACAAATAAATAGATATATATTTACTGAATTGGAATTTATTATTAAAATAATAAATTGTACACCAGCAACTTGGTACAAGAAAAAAGTGCAATTCAAGTGGATCAATGCAGCGACAAATCTAAACTTAAACAGCAATTAAAATTCCAGGCTATGATGTATATACTGTAGTATATAAACGTAGAATTGAATTGAACAGATCAGCTCCATTGTCACCGATATTCAATCCAGCTATATGAGTCAGTATTGGCACGATAGCCGATCCGCTATCAGTATCAGTGCATCCCTAAGGCGCAGTAGTTTTGTTTATACTGTCTGCTCAGATATCACGCTCAGCACTTCGACTTTAAGCATGTGGGGTTGTTGCTTGTGAAACAGGTGTGTTCGTCATATCATCATCAAATATCTCTTCTTTTCTCTGCACCGTACCACCTCATACGTGGCTGCTTCCTGACCCTCTCACGTCTTTGAAGGTAGAAAACAATGTGCTGTTGCAGCACCTAAAAATCTGTTCGCTTCATGTCTTACTTTGTTTCGATTTTACTTCTTTCATGTTTGTGTAACAGTTACAGCAACGGTCAATACATTTTCTTCTCAACACTAGTTCATAGTTTGCTGAAGTTTATTGTTTTCAGACAACCTTGGCATTTTTGCTTGTCTGCAGCTACTTTTAATTGAGCCAAATGGCATGGATTTCTACTACTGGATATAATAACTTACACATGGTAACGTCTCTATTGCTAGATGTCCAACTCTAGTTTTCAACAGTACAAATCTCATAATACGGACGTCACACTTCACTCTCTCTTGTGTCATTCAAATTATACCAAAATGATGTCTCAACTCTCAGCTGTGAATCTGTGGCACAACCTTTGGCAGACGAGATATTTCTCACCTCCCAGCGATCACTGTTTTCACATTCAGCACGTCAAGATGTCTTTCTCTCCCTCACTTTTACAAATCTCAAACAGAATTATTCAGTCATCGCCCGTGGCTATGAAGACAAAGCAAGAGGCAGAGAGAGCAGAGGAGAGGATAGCACAGAGAGAGAGAGAGAGAGAGAGAGAGAGAGAGAGAGAGAGAGAGAGAGAGAAAGGCTGTTTATATCTCTTATCTAACTCATTCTTTTAATCAAAATGTCTGTGAGGAGTTGGACTTGGCGAAAATCTTTTAGCCAGATCAAATAACTGGACAGAGGAGAGTTTAAAGAGCATGATGTTCAGTAATTTATTGCTCTCTTTCTCCCTCTCTCTTTTTTTTTTTTCTTCCATAGGTTTGCCTCTTTCTCTGAGCATCGACACATTCACCGTATTGTCTCACTTTGTTTTCTCCCTCTTTTTCCCCTCAGTCACCTTTCCTTAAAAGACGGGTTTGTGTTAGTAAACCTACACTGAAAACATGGGTTAAATTTAATCCTTGATTTCTGAAGTGGTTTTGACATTTATGTGTCTGTTTGTTAGGCTTGGGTGCTCAACCCCAAGGTGCCACAACATTAAAGGTAAGATGAGCTTCTGTCCAGCAGGGGGCAGGAGAGACCCTCAACAGATAACTAGCAGCATCAGCCCCACTGGTTAGAGGAGTTTGGGAATTGGCAGTCCACACTTCTTCATTTCTTTCTTTTTTTTTTTTCTCCTTTCCAATCAAACTGTGGGCTCTGTAAGTAGACAGAAGCTGAGCGCTCCAGATTAAAAGATGGCCATCTTGATTATAGCCTTCCCTCAGGATTAATAAACAGCGTGGGTCTGGAGAAATTCTTGTCATCAATTGCGGGATAATGATATTTGGAAATGCTAGTTCCTTTTTCTGCTCAGGTACATCACATTGTCATCATTATCTTAGCGGCAAATGCAAAATAGATTTGTGTTTTGATGAATGATGGCTCAAAGTCTCCATCTTCCACTTTGATCACGCTTTCTCATAACAAAACGCTCTTTGTTTCATTCACTCCAAAGAAAAGCAGATTTAAAAATCAGTTGAGACTTTGTAGCTTTAGTAGACCATTGCTAACAGTACATGACCCGCAATCAAATCAACATAGAGCAAACTATCAACTAGGGCTGCACAATGTACCAAAATGTTACCGAAATCGCAATATGGCCAATTGCAATTTTTGCAGTATTTATTAAAATCACAATATTTGTTAAAGGTGAAATGTGTGTCAAAATACCATTTTAAATCAAAGATTAAACAGGCAGACTATTTTTGCCATCACTGGGCAAAAATTATATAATAACCTATTAGCATATCGTAATTTAAGTGTTGTGAGAGAAAACTAACCACTTTCTCCTGACTCTGTTTTCAGGATTTAAAAAATCTAGGCTGTGACGGGAGACTTTGGCCAATCACAGGTCATTTCAGAGAGAGAGTGTTCCTATTGGCTGTTCATTCAACAGTGGCAATTGTCAATCACTCCAATCAAATGGTCAAACTAGGCGGCACTGATCAAATATGAATCAAATATGATCAAATATGAATCAAAGTTCTGTTACTGTAACTATTTCTCAACTCAAATGTTTTCACAAACATCTTGTAGTTACTGTTTAGCTGTAAAATGAGAAAGTGTGCTCAGCTGGTGGGCTGTGTTTGGTATTTCCTCAGCTGATCTCAACATGGCTGCCAGGTCACAAACTTCCTCATTTTCTCAGAGACGGCAGGCTCCAGCTCGGCTCTGATTGGTTGTTTTCCTCCAGTCTATGAAATCTTGCAGGTACGATTATGAGCACCAGAGGACACACAAGCAGATTTTTTTTCAGATTACCTGTCTCATGCACTACTGTCAGGATTTTATAAAAAATATCTAGATTTTTAAAATAATATTTGCTCCATTTCTACTCACTGCTGCTTTAAATATTGTGATATTTGTATATATATTTATGTCCTGACCTACACGTCATATTCTCCAGAAAACATCTTTGTTTTTTGTACATATCCCTGCAAAAATCACACCATAATCATTTTAATGTTTTTAATGAAAATGTGAATAATAATATAAAGATGACCATTCCCTCTAATATCGTTAATCACACCGCAGCCGCAATATCAGCAATTAAATATCTTTTCAAAATTGTGCAGCCCTACTATCAGCCAAGCTTAGTGTGTGCGAGAAAGCATGTATTCTTCATCACGTCCACGTTGCCCTTGTTCTCTAACCTTTTCATCTGTCCGGGATTAACAGACCAGAGGTGAGGTGAAGAGATTAACGATTGTTTGCTGAAGAGACAGTCACACAGTGTGTCACAATTTCAAAATGGGCTACCGTGATGGAGAGTGACTGCATGCATGCGTGCATGTCTCCTCACCTGCAAGGGTCAGCTGGATTATCAGATGTACAAAGCACTGCTGTTAATGCAGGTACCGAGAGGATGAGAATGGTAAATATGTACAGGCTGCAGGGTGGTTGAAGGATACCACAGTCTTGGATTGGGTTTTTGGTTCACCTTGCGTTTGAGTGCCTCTCTATCGCTCTTGGCTCCACCTCGTCAGTGTTTGTGTCTGACTGCTGGACAGGCAGGACATGAGAAGTAATGCCAGCTTTTATTGTGTAACTTTTTACAGTTTGTCAGCTCTAATATAATAATTTTCCTTTTTGCTCTATCATTGAGAGTCTGGGTTACTCTGGGTTACTCTGTTTTGCTTTGGTGAAAGCATGTTCAAATGCACAAATCATACCTCACTGTCTATGATCAGGTCAAAAGACCTTTTTTATTAATTAGGCAGTCTACCAGTGTGAGTGACGAAGAAGAGAGAGTTCAGACAACAGGTGGATCAGTGAGTCCAGTTCAGAGCCATCAGCCTCTCCAAACGGCTGCCAGTCAGAGGCGGACAGGTTGCTGTGATCACATCCACTGTAGTATTTTGCCTCCGGCGGCTACCTGATACCTGCTTTCTGATGCTAATAGTCACCAGTGGGATTGGTACTGAACTGGATCCATATTGGTTTCACATTGTCAAGATTCATGCATTTGTTTTTCTTAGTTTATGTTACCGGTGGACCGAGAGACAGCAGATACAGTGAACGGTAACACAGTTACTCACAGTAACCTTTAAAATCACAAGTTAGTGGAAGTATTGTTGATGCCTCGAGTCTTTTAAATGCTTAAAGAAAATGAAAGAAAAACACACTAAGGCCCACTTCCAATCCGGTCCCTAGACCTGAACTCTGTCTGTAGTCCCACTCACAGCTCAGTGAAGCTCCTTCTTTAAGGGTATACTGTAAATGCAGCGGCAAGCTTCGGGACCAACTTCCCTCTCTCCGGCAAGGACACTCTAAATAAATATCAGAACAAGAAATACTTTATTGACCTCGGTTGCATTACAGCAGCTCCCATTGTAGAGAAGACATACAGTATGTAACATAGGGAATTTATAAGAAAATATAAATAAGAAATATGCGAATTATATATAGGATATATAGGCCTACTACAAAATATAACAGTGTAAATAATTATGCTGAAAAGTGTGATCTATATGGCTAAGTGTGTAAAATGCAAGACTATAAATAAATGAGAATACTAGTTTAAATGTACAATATAAATCAAATGCAAGCAAATGCACATCTCTCAAATGTCTCTCATGTCTATCATTTTCTAGACTAGACAGAGGTATATTTGATCCTAAATACAACATCTGTATAAATAACATTTGTATGACATATTATATAATTATATTCTATAGATTTTACACAGCTTTGTTGAATACTCACTTCTGAGTGGTTAATCACAGCCTTTTACAGGCTGTTGACCATTTTTGTGTCAAATTATAGATTTCTTCAGCAAGTATTTGTGTAATAAGCAGGATAATGTACACTTAGTGGGTCACTGTTCACTGTTCAGACCACCCAGCAGGATCGCCCTGTCTGGGTTTCTTTCACAACAATGACCGACTTGCTATACATTATCCTGTACATGTTAAATGTCTATTTTAGTTTGAGCAGTAGCAGTGGTGCCGGTACATTACATTACTTACATTTTTGTATGGAGCATGTTTCATGATGCCGCTGCATGTTTTTAGGAAGGGCATCTGGTCAAGTCGGCATTGATGTAGGCTCACTGTTGGAGGGTTTTATAAGCCTTCACTCCCTGCTAGCTGGTTTGGGATGACACAACATGGCGGACCCTCCATATAAACACAGAGTGGAAGTGTGTGGGGAGAGGGTGTACGGTCTGGATTGGAATTGAGTGTAACATAATACATGATGACTCTGGAAAAAATATTTTATTATGATAATTTTTTATCAGAACGTGGCGGCACATTATACTGGTCTAGTCTCAGTTGTTTCTCACAGTCAGATCTCAATCAAAAGTGTGATTCTCATTTCATTTATGAGCTATCAGAGGTGACTGTGACTGTTCAACAGCATGACGAGCAGCTTTTATAGCTTTTATTGTTATTAGTATCATCATCATCCTGCTGTTGTTTATTGTTACTGTCAAAATACTACCGTAGCACTGTGTCCATTTTCATACATGATACTGTATTAGTGGCATTTCCACACACAGTCCATTGCACATACTTGTTTACACACACACAGCTCACAGTTGCTAAAGGGCATGACACATTCACACACCGTGATCTAGACACTTATCCCTTCTTCTGAGACACACACACCCACACACACACACACACACACACACACTGTCATCGGCTCTGCCAACATGGTCTGTCCCTGGCTGTTCTCAGGTACTGGTGGTATTCGTAAAGACCCTAATTGCCCAAGTGTCTAGAGAGTGCGGCTGGCTAATGAGCTCCCTGGGAGAGGGTCAGTAGTTAGCCGAAGCAACACTGGGCTCTGCTCCCTGATAAAGGTCAAATACCTCCAGGGAAAAATGCCACAGCGTGATGTGATGACCGAGGAAAGAGGACCGGCCAACCTTTCACTCGCCTTTAAAAGAAATGAGTGAACCATAGAGGGGATGAAATTCTTTTGGATGAGGTGGCAGGTCCTCCAGGCAGCGCAGTCCACTACAAATACACCGAGCCACACGGACCAGACAAACTGCTATGCTGTAGTAAGGGCCTGAGAGAGGACAGGCAGAACATGAGATAATAAGGACCTGCAGGTAACACTGAGGAACTGGAGACATAGTAACAGGTAACATTGTAGTACTTGTGTCTGATCTCTTTAAGTGAAGATGTTGACCTCTGATATCTCTATTATGGCCTTTAACAGTAAGCTGTCGGTAAAATGTTTTTCAAGGTGGAGTATATCTAAATATTTTTGTGACTTTTCGTGGAAATGTGAAGAAATTTCACCACTGTAAAACTACAATGTAATTCACTTCAGGTTCTCGGAATTCATCTGTGATTTGTACATTTATGCAATTATTGAAAGAGCTCACTGAATTGGAAACCAGGAAATTAATCCAGTCTTTCTTTGTCGCTCAGGTAGCGTCCAAAATTCCACACTAACATGCTGTTTATCTCACACGCCATCACAGTTATTGTGTGTATTCCCCCGGGCGCCGTAGCTGCACAGGCGAGTGACGTCATCAGCTCCACCGTCGCCGGTCTACAGACCAAACACCCGGACTCATTCATCATCATCAACGGAGACTTTAACCACGTTAAAGTCTCCAAAACACTAACCAACTTCACCCAGTATGTAACCTGTGACACCAGAGAAAACAGGACCCTGGACCTGCTGTATGCCAACACTAAGGAGGCATACAGCTCTACTGCCCTGCCCCCCTCGGAGGATCAGACCACAACCTCATCAGGCTGGTACCTAAATACAAGCCTGTTGTTAGGAGACAGCCCGCCATCATCAGGACTGTACAACAGTGGTCTGCAGACGTTGAGGAGGAGCTGAGGGAGTGTTACAGGACTACAGACTGGGGGATGTTTGAGAGGGTCCACGGTGAGGACATCGAGGGACTCTCTCACACCATAACGGACTACATCCGGTTCTGTGAGGAGAGCATCGTACCCACCAAAAAGGTACGTTGCTTTCCCAACAACAAGCCCTGGATCACAGGGCACCTCAAAACCCTGCTGAACAGGAAGAAGAGGGCTTTCATGGCCAGGGACACAGAGGGGACCAAGGCTGTCCAGAAGGAGCTGAAGAAGGAGCTTCAGCTGGCTAAGGACGCCTATAAGGACAAGCTGGAGGGGAAATTACAAGCCAGCAGCTCCAGGGAGGTGTGGAGAGGCTTCAGGAGGATAACGGGCTACAAACAGCCAGGCCCTGCAGTGGAGGGGACGCTGGAACAGGCAAACCAGTTAAACCTGTTCTTCAACAGTTTTGACCATCCAGCCCCCAACAGCCCAGCAGGACATCCTGAGCCTCCACTCACCACCTCTGGACCACCGGTGCTCCCCAGGGAACTGTGCTGTCACCGTTCCTGTTCACCATCTACACCTCCGACTTCTGCTTCAACTCCGGAACATGCCACCTGCAGAAGTTCTCCGATGACTCCTCCATCGTCGGCTGCATCACAGACGACAACGAGGAGTACAGGACCCTTGTGGAGAACTTCGTGGTGCGACATCAACCATCTACAGCTCAATATTGGTAAGACCAAAGAACTGGTGGTGGATTTCCGGAGGAGGAGGAAGGGCTCCCCTACTCCCATCACCATCCGTGGGGAGGAGGTGGAGGTGGTGGACAAGTTCTTGGGGGTTCACTTAAACAATAAACTGGACTGGTCCAACAACTCCGAGGCGCTCTACAGGAAGGGACAGAGCAAACTATTCTTCCTGAGAAGGCTGAGGACCTTCAACGTGTGCAACAGGCTACTTCAGATGTTCTACCAGTCTGTAGTAGCCAGCTTTCTGTTCTTCGCCGTGGTATGTTGGGGGGGTGGCATCAGCACCAGGGATGCCACCAAACTGAACAAACTGGTGAGGAGGGCTGGGTCTGTGGTTGGATGTGAGCTGGACAGTCTGGAGGTGGTGGCAGAGGGGAGGACCAGGAGGAAGCTGGAGTCTGTTCTGAAGAACCCCTCCCACCCCCTCTATGACCAACTGGTCCAGATGAGGAGTACATTCAGCCAGAGACTGATCCCCCCTCGGCACACTACAAACCGTCTGGGTCAGTCCTTTCTTTTGGTGGCCATCAGGCTCCATAACCAAGGTCTGACCCCCATGTGACTGATCATCTGCTCCGTATTTATTCAAAATGTATATAATTACATATAATCATATAATTATATATACATATGCTGTGCATATACAATACCCACCACCTGCTGCACTTTACTTATTGCCGTTACTGTTATTGATTTTATTGTCAATTTTCTTCATTGCACCTTATTTCATTCACTGCACCTTCTCTTTTACTTTTTACTGTACTGTATTTATCTGTACTGTTGTTGATGCTGCTAAGACACCCGAATTTCCCTCCGGGGATTAATAAAGGTTCATCTTATCTTATCTTATTTAGTACACTAAACAAACCTTAGTATATACTGTACAGTATCTATAATACACAATTGCATACTATTTCTGGTGAAATATCACAGTATGCAATGCTGGACACAATGGTAGCATAAATATCCCACAATGTAATGTGATAGTGACAACAACGTTCATGACAGACAATGCAGCACTGTAACATCAATAACTCTTCAATTTAAGATTTCACTTTGCTAGGCGTAATAGTGTATATGTTTTAAATAAATCCAGACTTTGATTCTTACATGTCGTCATTTTGGTCACATGAGGCTGGCACGGGTTACTATGGTTACATGTCTCTAATCAGCCAGGGGGGTCTCAAGAAGTGACGAGAAAACTACTGCTCAGTGCGTCCGAAAAGTTGCATACTACTGTTTATTCATACAAAGTATGCTAAACGCCTAAGTCTCTAACTGTGTGAGGGGGTTGTGTTTACCGTGTTCACAAGAGGAGTCCATATGAACGTCCCCCTCATATCGTATTCATGACCTCGTAAGTGGAAAGTTTCTGTGAGCTCTGAGTTTATTTGTTGTGATGTGTTTGCTGACATTTTCAGAAATGGTGGAGGCCATCCATCCATCCATCCATCCATCCATCCATCCATCCATCCATCCATCCATCCACCTTCAACTGTTTATCCCGTTAGGAGCCACAGGGGCGCTGGAGCCGATCCCAGCTGGCATTGGGCGAAGGCGGGGTACACCCTGGACAGGTCGCCAGTCCATCGCAGGGCACATAGAGACAGACAATCATTCACACTCATATTCACACCTACGGGCAGTTTAGAGTCATCAGTTCACCTAATCTGCATGTCTGTGACTGTGGGAGGAAGCCGGAGCACCCGGAGAAAACATGGGGAGAACATGCAAACTCCACACAGAAGAGGCCCAAGCTGGATTCAAACCTGTGAGGTAACAGTGCTAACCACTGCACCACCGTGCAGCCCATGGTGGAGGCCACTGGAGTTAATTTGTTGGTACATAATAAGTGACTATATTGTAATTGTAGTTGTATATTGTAATTTTTTGTAATTGTATCATATGTCTGAGGCAAATGTTGATATTACCAACTTCATCTGTCATTATGCCTTTGCATTATGTAACCCACTTGCCAGTTTGCTAAATTATAGCCTATTAACACTAATATTGCTGTTGTTTAGCTCATGACTTAACCACTTGAACACCAAGCATATTATGTACACGACTTCACTACAGCAGTGTGCAGTGTAAATGCTGCTGAGACCAACCAAGTTTAAGACAGTGCTATCCAGAGGAAACCATTAAGAAAAGACATAAAAGCCACTCGTCTTGTCCCCAGCATCCTGTACCTACACGTGTGCTTCAGCTCAGCAGCCCAACTGAACTGTAAGGCAGGTGAAGGAGGGGCATTATCAGTCATAGTCAATAAACCCATTAAGTCCATTAGCAGAGAACATATGTGCTGCCTGGCTTGCTCGTCCTTTCTTTCGTGTGTTTTTGTTATTCTGATACCTTGCTCACCTTTTCTCCTCATTAAGCTCTCACACATGGTTAACTAGAGAGAGAAAATATGTCCCAAAGCTTTGGTTTGTGCGAGCTGAAAACAAAAATGGGAAAAGTAAAAGCATCATCAGCCTAATACTAATGGAACGAATGGAAAACACTATGAATCTCTAACCTCCTCTCCTCTCCTCACCCTGCCATATTCTCTCTTGCAAACTCACTTTTTGTCTCTGTATCTCTCGCTTCATAATTTGCTTAACCGTGTACTCGGTCATAAGTTTTATTCCTCCAGTGCAGGAACTCCATTAAAAGCTGTAGCCAGAGCTCTACTGCTATAAATAAACCAACATCACCTACAAGGAATTAGGACTGAACACATGTGTTAGGGATGTTCAAACATTTGTTCCCTCCAAATAATTTCTGTATTATTTATATTTAGACATGAAAACAGACATAGTTCACTTTTGTCTTGTTTTTCTTTAAAGACCAAATTGTTTTTTTGTGTTGTGTTATGTGTTTTAATCCTAGAACATGTAAAGCAACTTGCCAGATCCTACTAAGAAACTTACTCAAGCACAGTAATCCATGACACTGAATCTGTCTTTTTCATTTTAGAGTAATAGTTCTAGTTTTATTTGTTGAAAAGAGATTTTCTTAAAAGGTGCTACAGGTCCAGTGTGAAGTGATGAAGCAAGAGAGAGAGTGGCGGTGACAGGAGCGAGTAACTTACTCAAAACAGTTTTTGAAACCGCCTACTACATACTACTGAGGAATGCGGTATGTACCGTATACTGTATACTGCGTTCCTCAGTAGTATGAAGTATGTGACGGTTAAAGCGATGCTAGACCAGGCTTTAGCATTTAAAAAACAACAAAAAAAAAAATAAAAAAAATAAACACACCACTGTTGTTTAAACTATTTATTCTAACAGCTCATAGTGAAATAAGGCAAACAGGATCATCAACGAGGGGAGAGGCAAAAACATTACTCGACAAAATTTACTCAATCTGATTTTTGAGTTACAGAAACAAAAGAGTGGACTGATCTCCCTACAGATATTAGAGTAATGTTAAAAAGGGTCATATTGTCTCAGCAGATATCTCTCTGCTCCGTCAGAGGAAGCTCTCTCCTCCTGTCCTCTCGCCACTCTGCCGCCGGTCTGCGAGCGTCAGTGCCCGGCTGGCGAGCGAGCTACCACATGTCAAAGTGTCCTTAGGCAAGACACTTAACTCCCAATTGCTCCCGAAGGCTGTGCCATCGGTGAACGAGCTGTAAATGGGTGAATACTGACATGTAGTGTAAAGTGCTTTGAGTGGTCACAAGACTAGAAAAGTGCTATACATATAAATGCAAGTCCATGTACCATGATATGCTTCCTTTTGTAGATATAAATGTCTCATTCTACGGTAACACAAACTCAACAGTTCTTATTTTCAGGTTTTAATACTCTAAAGAAAACACACTTATTAATTATATATTCAATTTCTGACAATAGATCCACCCAAATGTTACGCACTGTTCCTTTAAGGAACAATTGTGGCTGTGCTTTAAAAAAGACAGCAACACTGAGTCATGGTTGGAAATGAACAGATGTCACCCTTGTTAAAGGCTGATGTTCTGCTGACCCACCCTGACCTGCTCCCTACTGTAGCTCTATAAAAAGCTCCCTTCCTCCTCCGCCGCTAGAGGGATTTCTCACTACAGTGTAAGCATTTGCCATTTTGGGGAGCTAGCTGAAAGGAGTGATGCTGTCGTTCCTCTTGGGAAGACAGTCTGGGATTCACAGACATGGACTGTTGCCTCTCTTCAAGTACTCTGTTCAAAAAAATCACTAGATGTACTTGCAGGGCTCTTTTTGGTAACATAAAATAAAAGGCTCTGAAAGCAGCAAGATATTTGTATATGAATACGTCCTCCAGAAAGACAGAAAACCTCAGCATTTACAGAGACATAGGTGAGAGAAGGAAAGCGATAGAGACAAAGAGAAAGAGAACAAGTCCATGCTGAGAGGGAGAGAAAAAGTGAGAGGGAGGGATAGTTGATACAGGCTGTGAAATTGATGTATGACAGAACAAATTGGTGTTGCCTCTCAGATACATCTGAATTGAACATTGTCAGGAGGAGGCAGATTAGAGCAGAGATGGCGCTGCATCCAGCATCCTGCTCCAAATGAAGATGTGTTTACTTGAGATGAGACACTGAGAGACAGACTGTGTGTCTGTGTGTGTTTTGCTGTATACCAGAGGTCTGAGGACACGAGGGGCATCATATTTCAGTGTGTGTAACTATTCAGTAAACAGCCCAACAAGATGCTATACTGTATCCTCCTGAAGGCAAAATCATACACATGTCAAAGTCTTTGGCAGCAACTTTATTTTCACAGGAGTCTCACAGGAAGGCGTATAAAGAGCAAGACATTACAAGGACATCCCGCATCTTATGAGGATAAATTTTATGGTACACAGCCTCTGTCCTTTCCACGCTTCCCATTCATTGTCTATGTAAACGGCTGTGCAATTCATTCTGGCAGCATGCCTGCGCGATTCGAGAGACGGGGAGTCACGTCGGACGCCCCTGATTTGCATAAAGTTGAAGTCTAGGCTACTTTATGCAAATCAGGGGCGGCCGGTGTAATTTGCCACCTCTGGACAGTCACTTTTTATTTTTGGGCTTTTGCCTTTATTTGATAGTGATAGTATAGAAATGAAAGAGGGAGTGAGAGGGGATGACATGCAGCAAAGGGCGACAGTTTGGATTTGAACCTGGGCTGCTACAGTAAGGACTAAACCTTAGTACGTGGGCGCCCGCTCTACCAGGTGAACTACCTTTTAAACTAAATGTTGTAGATCTAAAATTTAGTCCGATTTAGCAACTGCATGGCTCATTTCTCGCATGATTTTTTTTTTTCAGAAATACATTTTGGTGAGCTATTTTTATATATAAGAGAAGAAAGTTTCCAAACAAGCCGCTATGTTGGTTCTGGTTTGAAAGCTGGGAGCAGCAGCTCATGGGAGAAAGCGGTCGTCCAATCAGGTGCCTTGTGCCTTGTGTCTATAGTGGCAGCCCATCGAGTGTCCAATGCTGGGAAGCAAGGAGATTAAAAAAAAAATGCCCCTGTGGACATGCATTATTAGCCTTTTCGGATGTCATTTGTACACCACGCAACAAAACTACGGTAACAGCCACTTAGAACATCAAGATTTGGCTTAAAATAAGTACTTAAAACAAGTACAATGCGTATGGAAACAACGTGACATACGTATCGAAAACATGTCACTAAAAAAACGAGACAAATGTCACTCATGTAACTTACAAAAAAATAGAACAGTCTCGAACACTGGTCCTCTGGTTGAAAGTTGTGTGTTTGTTTTACCCATCCACCTCCCCTCTAGCCCACAATAAGCAGTCTTTCTTGCTTTTTATTCCACGTCACCACCTCTGACCGTAGCATATTTACACTGAGCATTATATTGCAGCCCGTACAGACTACATGCTGTACAAATGACAAGAGAGGCATTCTTATTGCACGCTAAATGCCTTGCAAACTGTGGTGATATTCATGCACTTTTTCCTGTGAACAGACTTGATTATACATTGTGTCTTGATACAGGACAATAAGAAGGTCAGTAATTCGACAATACAAAACAGCTGAGTACATTTTTCTTCATGCCTCAGTGTTTGTGATTTGGCCATGCACCACCACATGCTACCTATCCAGATAAAGCAGAGCCCTTTATTACTTACCATGTGTCAGCCTTGTGTGAGTTTTTTGAATAACAACTCTCTCCTTTATCTGAGTTAGTATCAAAAATATAATTACCACAATAATGCAAAATCTCATTTGCTGAATCTGCTCTTCGTTGTCTGTCTTTGGCTTGTTTTTCCTCTCTGTCATTGAGAAGCTTCAGGCGCTCGCCCTGATGTGTTTGTCTGTGAGTGAGCAAGAAGGACAGATATAAAGAGATGAGGGACAAGCTCCTGTGCTGAAAAGAGCGAGTGTGTTGGGAGTTTGTTGTGTGGGTGGATGCCAAACAATGAAGCAGCCTTGGGCTGAGAGGCTGAGAAGAGTCTGATTATAGAGCAGCACTTTAACCAAACAAGACACTGGACACTGAAGACACTGTCACTGAAAGTAACCTTTTTATCATGAAAAAACCAACACCAAAACTAAATAAAAAGTAACCTCTGAAAACGAGCTATGACAACATGTATTCAATTTATTTGTCAAAACCAAATTGTAATGTGAAAGACAGAAGAAGGGAAAAAAAGACTGTTATAATGCAGAACTTATTCAATGACCTGCTGGCATGTGTTGGATCACACATCGTAGCCTTGCCCTTGGGCCTGCTTGGTAAAACAGTATCAGCCAAAAATAACTCAGAAGTTGACCTGTTGCACTGTTGTTAATACGAAGCATCTTGCATTCAGTAATATTATGTCTGTGCTGGCAAGATTAACTGATGCTACTGGTTCTTGGAGGAAACATGGACTAAATCAATCCAAAATTAAGAAGAATTATCAATTATGAGGTGCTGTGTATGTGTACGTAATGTTAATGTTACTTTCAGTCGGCTATTTTCTATGTTGCTGTCGAAAGAAACAATGATGGCCAACATGTTGAAAAACTTTAAATACCTTGGCGCAGTGCTGGACACCCAAGTGACCTTTTGTTTTAACCTTTCACTTTCTTGTCTGCTACAGTCATCTAAACTGTGCATATAAGAATAAACTCTGTAGTATTGTGTACCATCTTAAATCAACAATGTGACTGAGCAGATATAAGCCACAGACACTGACATGAACTGTTTTAGTGTATAACATAACCTGTCAATGTTGTTATTTCCTGTGTTTGGTGAGCCGAAGACAGATTTCCTCTCTTGCGGACAATATAGATTTATTGTATTGTATTATAAGTAAATTCAAGGACTGATGATGGCAGCCAAACAAGTAGATGTTCCCTAAAGAGATGTCACTACATTATCAGAATCAGTATATTTGATTTATTATTTTTACTTATTAGATTTATTAGCTTCTAGTCTTGAGCTAAACTTAAACAATGAACAGTAATTTAGTGAGCAAGTTGTGAATCCAGCAAGGGACTGGATTGGAGTTGGGCCTAAATGAAAACAGGTGCTTGTGCCTCAAATTTCCACTTATTTTGTGTTGAATTACAACATCTCTTTGATTCTGTCTCCATGATCACTACAAACAAAAACTATTTTGACATCCCCATTATGTGAAAAATTATTATGTAAAGAAAATCTTATCATCTCTCAATCTAGTCATTTCCCTTGTAGTAAATGGCATCACATTTCTTATTGTTATTCATTCTGTTTTAATTTCATCTTATTTTTTAATGTTTTCTTATTTTATTTTCATTTCTCTTTCATCTTTATTCTCATGTTGTCCATGTCATATATTGATGATTATATATTGATATTGACACTTACTGATCATCAAATATTAATTTTTCGTGCTACATGTAAATTGTATTGTTGGAGAGAGAGAGAGAGAGAGAGAGAGAGAGAGAGAGAGAGAGAGAGAGAGAGAGAGAGAGCGCAGGCGCTTGTATTCCCGTATGTGGAAATCTCGCGATGCTACAGGCAGCCAATCGGAGTGGCGGCTGCCTTACACACGGCAGCAGGTGAAACGCGTGAGAGACTTGATTGGTGTTACTGAGAGAGAAAGTTCGTTTTAACAACTGTATTCAAACTAATATCTTTCAGACATGACGCGCAGCGTTTTTCACTGACTTGTAGATGTCCACCGAGTTGGTGCCATCCATGGAAACCTGTTGAATGAAAGCTGTGAACGCTAAATAGGTGAGTTGCGGTGGACGCTGTTAAGCTAGCGTTAGCATAATGCTGCGCCATTAGGTTAGTATTGAATCAGGTTGAACTGTTGTAGTTATGTCACAGCGGCTAACGTGGTTTAATGATCAGTGAATGCTTCCATTGCTCAGTGTTTCTGGTGGTGTTAAGCAGATAATTTAAATACACAATGCAGGGCAGGACAGTGTTTGTCTCACTACATTAAAGTGAGCTTAACTTGAAGTTGTGTAAACCAATATTAGTCTTCTGTTAATGCAAATCCTGCTTACATTAAAGGGGTCAGTAGGAATGTTAGTTTGAATGAAACAGTGACAGTGATGTGCTATTTAAGTGTATTATTATTACCTTCAGTGCCTGAAATGGAAAATATAAGTGTCAGTACTCTCCTTGTTCACATGTTGGTGTGTGTACCAGCAGTCTCTTGCTCCAGTTTATTTATGTTATTTCTTTAAACATGTTATACTGTGCCAATCATAATCAACTCTGGTTGTACTGTTATATAATTATACTTCGGCTATTTATCTTCTATATTAGACCTATAATACTGCAATAATATTCCATCTTGAACATTATAGGGTTAAAGTCTGTGTTAAATGTGTTTGAATATTTTACCCATGGTGTTTAAATTAAATTACATTGTTTTCCTATGTTAATTGTAGCCTATAGTATCACTCTATATAGGATGCCTAGAAATCAACAGCATGTATACATGCAGAGCTGAGGTGTGTCCCAGTCAGCCTACTCCTACATATTATACAGCAGGATAAAGAGATGTATTTACATTTCATTTCATTTCTTTTCATTTCTGCAGTGAATAAAAGACACTAGATAGATATAGTTTTTGGGGTCCTCCCCCAACTTTTTTTTTTCTTAAAACTATGCAATTTCACCCAATTTTGGACCATAATTATTAGGCTACTATAGTGTAAAAAAGGCCACAAGAGCTTAAAGACAAAACTTGCTATTTTAAATAATTATTTTATGATTACACACATACAGATACATACACAGCCTTCATCTGAACATTTAATCTGGAAATGTTTGCACTTAAAAATCATATTCTGTAAGTCAAAGTGCTGATGCAGAAAACTTGTAAATTAAATTTCATTAATATTTGTTCACAAATGGTAAGTCAAGACAAACAGTTCACTACTTATTTCAACAAAATGGTATGAACATTGTATTGATAAATTACAGTGGTGTCATGCTGTGACATGCCGTACATTGGTTTGTCCAGATGCTCTCCACTTTTATGTTTGCTCCATTATGAAACTGATATGGAGAGAGCAGAAAAGGGTACCAGCAGCTTGTGAGTAGTGCTGGTACGCAAGAAAACGTAAAAGAGTAAAATATAGAGCTCGAGATGTCAGACTTCAAGCATTGATTACCCTTTTGTATTTGAATTAATACAACAATGTCAATAGTTGCTCAAAGAGAGTTCTTGTCTTGTTTACTTATACAGGCCAGATGTTTCCTTGAGTGTGAACCTCAATGGCTATTCTAACCGATGAGGCCAAGGGCTTAATCTACAGGGAACAAGAAGCAAGCTCAACAACAATCATCATTTCCCTGCCAAGGAGGTAGGAAATACAGCAGAGGCTCTCCTCACACCATTCATCCATACTCCCAATTCACTGACGCACACTTTTCCCAGCACTGGCTGTGACTCAAACACTAATTGACTGATGAACAATTTCCCTGCACTGTTTTCCCTTGATCTGGTGGATGAACTGAAAGACATTTGGGTTGTGTAGTGAAGGGTGTCATTTCCATCTTCACTGTCATAAATTCTTGTGTGTTTGGTTAGTTGGTTTCTGATGTTGATGTGATGTTTTGTGAGTTTGGGGTTTAATCATTTATTTACTGGTTATGGTGAATAGTGAGTGGAATAGGTATTAATAATGATACTTAACTCAGTATTTGTTAACTTCTGGGTCTAAGTCACTATAAAAAGAAATCCTTAAAGCGTTATTTTAAGTGTCTATTCTGTGTAATTGTTCATGGTCATAATTCCTATTGTCTCCAGCTAAGAAACATAGCAAAAATCAGATGTATCTTGTCTTCCAAAGATCTTCAACTATTAATTCACACTTTAATATTCACCTGTCTAGACTATTGTAATTGCAGCAACACCTGCCTCAGTCAAACTGCTTTAAATTGCCTTCATTTGATTCAAAATGCAGCTGCTTGGTTATTAACCAGACATCACCTCTGTTCTGGCATCCCTCCACTGGCTTCCTGTAAAATTCAGAATAAACTCTAAGATCTTGGTAATTACGTATGAGGCACTACATGAGCTCATCCTGAGTTACATTTCTGATCTCCTAGTTCTTTATTGTACCTGTCCACCACTCTGGTCCTCAAATCTCAGCCTTTTATCCATCCTCTGCTCCAAATGTAAACAAAAGGTGATCGAGCCTTTTCTGTCGCAGCCCCTGCCCTCTGGGATCACCTCCCACAATCTATCAGAGCTGCTGATTCTCTGGACTGCTCTAAGCAGCTTCGAAAAACCATCTTTATAGGCAAACCTTTTTATAGGCCTCATCCACTTATGTGTGTGTCTGTTTCCGTTTGATCTGTCTCTCATTGTTTCTGCGTTTCATATTGTAATTATTCTTTGTTTCGATCATTGTTTGATGGTTTCATTTGTGTGTGAAGCACTTTGTAATGGTGTATTTTAAAAGGTGCTACATTATATAAATGAAGATTTAGTTTCTTACTTACTAATTGACATCTATTATGTTTTTTTCTGTTTTTTTTTTTTTTTTTTTATAAATATGTGGTGCCTATTCTGCTCAGACAAAGTCTCCTGCATCTTCACTGAATGTTGCCATCAGTGTAATTGCATCCACAATCTTCTGATCAAGTCCACACAATTATGCTTAGCATTTATAAGTTCATAACTTGCTGATGATATACAGTAATGATATACTACACACACACACACACACACACACACACACACACTAAATTGTGTCAGTTCAACCCTAAAACTTAACAGATGGCAGGCTACTACATGTAACTTTAGGATGTTAGTATATCAGCAAACTGATAAATCTGTCAAACTCTTGCGCGTGTGAAAGTTAAGGGTTTATTCTACAGTATAATAAACTGTGAAACTGTGATGTGCAGTCAGTCACAGCTTTATTTGCCAGAGGCCAGCAGTGCTCAAAGAAAAGGCACTAACAGCACCTTTACTTCACATTGTATTGCTGAAAAGAGTTTGTATCCTCATATAAAGCAGCCGTTTGATGTAGGGTTTGGGGCAATAAAAGTTATGTGTGGGTCTTTTTGACTTGGGTTTTTGTTAAAGCAAAAGTAACGATCGTTCGAATTAAATTAGCTTTAATTATATGGGGGTAGATTTTGTCTCAGTAATATCTGTGACCAGATCAACAGTCCATGTGTAAATGTGTAATCTGTAACAATAATCACCTCACAAATGCAAACAGGAGGTCCATATCTTTAAAACTTTAAGGCATTAGGATGTTTGTTCTATCTCAGCCGGGTTTCAAACTCAACCACCTCAGACAACGAGTCACTGTCTTGGTGAGCTTACTGCCTGGGGGCAACTACAGCTTCACACAATGACCAATGACCGGGACACACTGGGAATGCGAGCAGCCCATGACGGCTACCTCGCTGATCGTGACTGATTTTTATATATAGATTAATGCAAGGTTGAATTACTGGCACATAGTTGGAAACAACTGGTGTGTGTGTGTCTTTCTTTTTGGTACAATTCATAGGCGACAAATATTGTCATGTTATTTCTAAATATTCTCTTTAAAATGTGATAGAATTGGTCATAAAGTCTGATTATTATCATTACTATAACTGCAGGCGGATTCCAGATGTCAGTGTACAGAAAGTGTTTGCTAAAAATACACTTTGATACAAGCTTAATTGTATTGAAATTATTCACAACAAAATGAATGGAAATAAAAATAAATGAATTAGTGCAAATATCCACTTTTTATGTCATACAGCAAGGTTTATTTGAATGGTTCAGCTTGAAATTAATGCAACTCAACATTCTGCTGTCTGTATTAAGTCCTGTATATTTTTGTCATTTTCTTCATTAACATTATGGCCGTTTTTGAAACCACATACTACAAACGCACGCAGTATGTACTGTATACTGCATTCCGTCAGTAGTATGGAACATAAATTGATTTAATTTGCAGTGCGTGAGGCCAAGCTTCATGGGTTTCCAGTGCTGGAAAACAGAAGTAAAGAGCATGAATGTGACCATTTTAGTGCTTTGCATTGTGGGATACAGTAGGCAAGGTGGACTGGTCTAGTATATACTGTAGATTTTCTCAGAATCAGTACAATATCTGGTTATTTTTGGTGTACTGCAGATTTTGCTTTTATGCACATACTACATACTACATTTTGGCCAAAATCAGTAAGTACTACTAGTATAATATGTGGTGCTGAAAACAGCCTATGTAATTTTCCTCTTTCCAGTATCGTCACCTTCTTTGTGTTTTTAGCGGATTGTATTGTCAACTTTTAGATACATACTGCCACCTACCTGATGTATGTAGAACAGGATCAAGTTTAAATTAGCCTGTAATACACTGTCCAGTGTCAAAGCTAACTATATAATATAATAATATAATTTAGTTGTATGATTCTTATGTCAGGGCTGCACTGCTGTCGCCTCACAGCAAGAGGGTCGCAGGTTCGAGTCCAGCTTGGGACTCTTCTGTGTGGAGTTTGCATGTTCTCCCTGTGCAAGCGTGGGTTTTCTCTGGGCTCTCCAGCTTCCTCCCACAGTCCAAAGACATGTAGTTTAGGTTAATTGATGACTCTAAATTGCCCGTAGGTGTGAATGTGTATGTGAATGGTTGTCTGTCTCTATGTTGTCTGTCTCTATGTGCCCTGCGATGGACTGGTGACCTGTCCAGGGTGAACCCCGCCTTCGCCCAATGCCAGCTGGGATCGGCTCCAGCCCCCCGCGACCCCTAACGGGATAAGCGGTTGAAGATGGATAGATGGATGGATTTTTATGTCAACTGTCAATTGCGTTGCATATTAATACAGATGCTCTTATGTGTCACACACTTGTAGATATGTTGCTTCAACGGATGACATTTGGGAAGAAGAGCAACGTTATACAGACCGACTGAGACGACATCTTCTGTGCTGTAGCTTTAAGGTAGGATTTTTTTTTTTTTGTCTCATTACCAGCTGCGTTGTTTAATGTTGAATATTGAAAGCATACAGCACATTTTAATTCAGTGGTCTCTTAACCTCTGTTATGAATTTCTAGGAAATTCATTAAATTATAAGATATAGACTATAATAGACATGGACGTCATTCAGTGTGATTTACACTTCCTGATAATATAATTTCCTCTGATGTCCAGAACTTCAGAATACCTGAAGCTGAAATTTCAGCCCATTTAATGACCTGATTTGTCTTTTTTGTTGGTTCTCAGAGAAAAGACACAAGGTGTTAAGGGAGGATTAGAAGACTGGATGGCGATGAGGACGTAGAGGTGAGGAGAGGTGGACCTGAAAAACACTATTGCCTGTTTGATTCATGTTTTTTATGTTTAATTGATTTTTTTAATGCTTAAATCGATATAATTGCTTCATTTGAGTCTGTCCAGAGGTAGAAGGAAGGTACCGCTTTTATAGTTGTAATCAACATGATGTGTTTTGACATGTTTTACTTCAGGACATCTCTGGTGACATACATGCTGAAAGTCAAACATTTTTACTGTAGCAATTTAGAGATTTACAAAGTAGAAGTCTAGAAGTATATGATGGTCTAGTGTTAAGAAAGTAAGCAAACTCTTAATAAACCATAATATCAAATTGCCATACTTGTAGAATCACAATAATAAAAAATCTCAATCCATACCAAATTGGCACCCAGGTATCATGATAGTATTGAATCAGGAGCTAAGCATATCGTCCCAGCCCTACTGTCTGTACATAGCCGGAAACTACAAAAGCCAAATGATGTGATTTTTATATTTAAATGACTGTGTGTCTGTAATGTGTGTTTTTTTTGTGTCTGCATCCTCCAGTAAATGCTGGAGAAGCAGTTGGAGAACCACAGGGAGGCTCATCAGAAGCAGCTCAGCTGCCTAAGAGGCGAGATCGATACTGGATGGGCTCAGAGTAAGGAAACACTAGTGAAGCACAAATATTCTCAATATTTTGATTAGCAATTCTGATTTAAATTTTTTTTTAAAGATATTTATCAGGCATTTTAGCCTTCTTTATTGATGGTGTTTAATGGAACCAGGGTTATTACACTGTATGTGTTGAAACCACTTGACTATCAGAGGCCTGTACTACGAGGCAGGATTTAGGGTCAGCGAGGTAACTTCAGGGTTAACTCTGAGTTTTCTGTCCTACGACGGTGGTTCCGTCTCACCGGAGTAGATCCTCCATGGTAACTGATGCTGAACACCTAACCTGCCCCAGAGCAGGTTATGTTCCAGATAAGAGATCAGCTTTGTATAAAAGCACTAACTACTGACAAATCAGAGCTCGGTGTGCTGATCCTATTGTACTTATACACACTACGAAGAAGTTAAAGTTATAATCCAGGCCAAAATCAACACAGTTTAAACTGACAGATGCAGAAAGGACAAGTGGCTGTATGCTGTGGGTGCTTACCACCTAGAATTACGGCTGGAGTCGGGACAAAGACGGCACATTGTTGTCAAAGGCCATAACTCATTACGCTTCTGAAATATATTTATAGATCACTGCCTGATCTAGACGACTATATGACTTTTGAGTATTCTGTTAAATTAGTCTGTTAAATTACACATTCACACATCAGCATTTTTTTTCTTTTGCCAGCTGTTCTTCCTGCATTTAGCGGCTTCAACTGTCGCTGTTAATCTGGATTGTGTTTGTCTTCTTCGTATTTGTCTAATATAGTTTAAGAAAGAAAGAAAGAAAGATATTCCTTTATTAGTCCCAAAGGGGGGAAATTCAGTTTTACACTCTGTTGTTCACACAATACATATACATGGGTAAAGGAGAGATAAAGGGGGGGGGGGGGGCCCCGGAAAGGGGCCCGGGGGGGGGGGGGGGGGGGGCGCTGCGCGGGGGGGCCCCGGGAGGGGCAAAAGGGGAAAGGGGCACCCCCCAAGAAACATGGGGTTTGGGGCCGGGGGGGTTCACCCCTGGTCCCCCGCCCCAACCCAAAAGCCCCCCCCTGCTCTTCCTTTGACAATGTGCTGCTCTGTTGACAGTAGACTTGTCCATGTTTTTGACTGGTCAGATGCTGCAAACAGCGTCCCTTTTATGTGAAGACGCCCACAGCCAGATGGAGAAACCTAGTTGATTCTGAGTTGATATACTGAGTTGATAACCATCGTCGTAGGACCGCTTAGAGGGATCTCATTTGTTAGGGTTAGTTAAGACAGATAATGAGAAGATACCCTGGGTATGTTGAAGTCACATCTTAGTACAGGCCTCTGTACATGCATTTTTATTTATTTATTTGTATTTTTTCCCCTTTGTTACCGAATTAATGGACTGACGGACGGGGCGGGGCGGCAGTAGCTCAGTCTGTAGGGAGTTGGCTTGGGAAGCGGGGGGTCACCGGTTCAAGCCCCGGGGGAAAAAAAAAGGGGGGGGAAAGGGGGGGGGGGGGGGGGGGGTTTACCTCTTGGGGGGGGCGGGGGGGCCCCCGGGGGGGGGGCCAACCCCCAAGGGGGGGGGGGGGGGGGGGGCCCCCCCCCTCAATTTCTCTCAATGAAGGAGGGGGGGGTTTTGGGGTGTCAGTAGGAAAAAAAAAAAAAAAGAGAAAAAAGAAGTCCCCCCCCGGGGGAAAAAAAAAGGAGGATCTTCCTTCTCTCTCAATATACATACAGTACCTGTGTTTTGTGTGGTACAAGGTTTTGATCTATCTTCCTAGAAAACTGATGCTGGTCTGTTATTGGAGCAGGAGAGACTTTATGTTTTGTAAATGTTGGTGTAAATATCTCTGTTTTCTTACCAGACTGCTGAATGAACAAAGGGACTTGAAGGGTCTGGAGGAGACAAGAACTGGAGTGCATGGAACAAAAACATTTGGTAACTATCAAATCAACTAGTAGTAGTAGTAGTAGTGGTTGTTGTAGTAGTTGTAGTACTAGTTGAAGTTGTTGTTATTGTAGTTGTATTAATAATTGTTGTAGTAGCCATAAAAGTCATAGTATAGTAGGCGTCACGATCCTCCAAATCCACAATTCAATTTGACTTCAGACTTTTACGACACAATTCAATTTTTGATCTAAGCGTAGTTCGACTGTGGAGTCTTGATTTGTTGATCAACAGATCATTGGCTTTATGCCCCGACAACTGTCATGTTTTTACACTTTAAATTTCTACTTTAAAAAGAAAACTGAATGCCTTTTTTTTTTTTTTTTTTTTTTAGAAAGTAAATTATTTAGAAAGAAAAATAAAACTATAACAGTCTACAATTTAAAAAGTATGTGTGACCCACCACAGTACATAATAATTACAAAACAAAACAGGGCTGGCTTTGCTACTTTATAACAGATGGATCAGGCCACAGATGTATGTTTTTAGGTTTATTTGGAAAATTTAGGTTAATGTTAAAAAGGCAACGTTAATAGAAAATGTGCAAACATGCTTTAGAAACAGATGCTCTCACAGATGGCTGTACTGTGCTGTGTGTTTCAGTTGTGTTCTGCAGATGCCTCTCTCATTCAGCAGCCTTGTTATGTTTGCGTACACCATGTTGTCCCTCACCATCCCGGTCATCACCTACTTAATTTCTTCCTCACTGCGAATGGCTGGGACCTTCCATACCTCACAGTCTTGTATGTAGTCAGGTCTGTATTATCCAAATCGGTCACCTCAGGTGAACCTGAAAACATTGCTGCAGTAGTTCCACTTTTTGCTTGAGCTGCGGCAGCCTGCGACAATTTTGTCATGACCGGATGTTCCCATTTGCAACCAAATAGATGAGCCCCGCCCCAGATGTTAGCGACCCTGGTGCGTGATGTTGACATTGAAATTGACCCTGGTCTGACCCACCTCTCAACCTGGGTCACCCAGAGTTGTTCAACCCAGATTAGCCCTTTGAGACTCACTTTCAGTGCTGGTTCAACCCTGGTTGAGCTCTTGTTGTGAAAGTGGTATATGACTTGTTTTCAGTGTACTACACTATGACTTCTTTAACCTTCTTTTGACATAATACCCAGACTTTTTTGACATGATGTACTGACTTCTTTGTGACATACGGTACTGTGACTTTTTTTTTTAATATTCTGCACTGCCTTTTTAAAAAAAACTTGTCAGCATACAGTACTATGACTATTTTCACAAACACTTTTCCAAGAATTTTTTTAGACAGTACCACACCATACAGTGACTTTTTCGACATACTATGCTATGAATTATACTCAAAATACTATACTATGACTTTTTTTTCGACATACTGTGCTATAACTTTTTCTATAAATACTCTACTGACTTTTTACATTTTTTTCAACATACTGCACTGACTTTTTTTCGATACACTATGCTATGAATTTTACTCAAAATACTATATTATGACTTTTTTTGGCATACTATACTATGACTTTTTTTCAGCATACCATACTATGACTTTTTTGACAAACAGTGCTATGAATTTTACTCAAAATACTATACTGTAACTTTTTTCGGCATACTATGTTATGTCTTTTTTTTTTTTTTTTTTTTTTTGGTAATAACTGATATACCCATGAAAAACGGCCACATTCAGCGCTAACAGCCAGCAACGCCAGCTCTCCTCACTCGCCACTAAAGTAGCTCTGGAAATAATTTAAAGCTGCATTGCAATTACCACTTTATCTGGTATTAGTAGCCTATTTATAGATGTGTGTTAGAATAAAATGAACATTTTTGTTTCATTCTATAAACTACTGATCACAATTTCTCCCAAAAATTACAACTGGTCAAAATAACAAAAAGATGCAGTGTTTTCAGATGTCAGTTTTTTGAATCACATTTTATTCTTTATTTATTTTAAAATTGTGTATTAGAAAAGCCTGTCTTTGTGGTGTTTTATTTTATTTACTGATGTGAGAGGTTTTCTCCTTTATTTGGAAAAGTATCGAAATACATGTTGTTACCGGTGTCGATACCAAAATGTTGGTATTGTAACAACACTACTATGACCTTTTCTTGGACAAACTATAACTATAACTTGTTCAATATACGAGTACTTTTTATTTATTTATTTTTTTTTTTACTTTTTTAGGACGTTTTTATATTTTGATATACCTCATGATGACTTTTTCTTTTAATAACATACTATACTGTAACTTTTTATGACATACATTTTTTCAACATACTATACTATGACTTTTTCAGCATACTTTACTATGATTTTTTTCAACATAAAAAATAGACGTTTTCATCGAAAAATTTCGACATACTATACTCTGACGTTTTTTTTTTTTTAATTTTCCAACATTTCACGAAATTACTTTTTTCCACCATAGAATCATTTTACATGCTATGATGCGTCAATTTTCATGATTTTTTTCAACATAAAAAAAATAGACGTTTTCATCGAAAAATTTCGACATGACCTTTTTATTGTAAAATTTTCCAACATTTCACAAAATGACTTTTTTCCACCATAGAATCATTTTACATGCTATAATACGACCGTTTTCATGATTTTTTTCAACATCGAAAAATTTCGACATACTTTATACCATGATGTTTTTTTTTTGTAAAATTTTCCAACATTTCACGAAATGACTTTTCATGATTTTTTTCAACATCAAAAAATGTTTACGTTTTTATCGAAAAATTTCGACATACTATACTGTGACGTTTTTTTGTAAAATTTTCCGACATGTCACGAAATGACTTTTTTTCCTCCATGGAATCATTTTACATGCTATAATAAGACTGTTTTAATGATTTTTTTCAACATCAAAAAAATTTGACGTTTTCAACGAAATTCTTCGACATACTATACTATGCCATTTTTTCATGAAATTTATCGACATACTATACTATGACTTTTAACGAAATTTATCGACATACTATACTATGACTTTTTTCATGAAATTTATCGACATATTATACTATGCCGTTTTTTTCACTAAATTTTTCGACATACTATGCTATGCCGTTATTTCACAGAATTCTTCGACATAATATACTATGACGTTTTTTCCAAAATCTTTCAGACATACTATACTATGACGTATTTTCACAAAATTTTTCGACATACTATACTATGCCGTTTTTTCACAAAATTCTTCGCCATACTATACTATGCCGTTTTTTCACGAAATTATTCGACATACTATACTATGACATTTTTTTGTAAAATTTTCCAACATTTCACGAAATGACTTTTTTCCACCATAGAATCATTTTACATTATATAATACGACCGTTTTCATGATTTTTTTCAACATCAAAAAAATTTGACGTTTTCATCGAAAATTTCGACATACTATACTATGACTTTTTTTTGTAAAATTTTCCAAAATTTCACAAAATGACTTTTTTCCACCATAGAATCATTTTACATGCTATAATAAGACTGTTTTCATGATTTTTTTCAACATCAAAAAAATTTGACATTTTCATCGAAAATTTCCGACATACTATACTGTGACGTTTTTTTTTGTAAAACTTTCCAACCTTTCACGAAATGACTTTTTTCCACCATAGAATCATTTTACATGCTATAATACGACCGTTTTAATTATTTTTTTCAACATCGAAAAAATTTGATGTTTTTATCGAAAAATTTCGACATACTTTATCCTCTTAAGACCCGAGCTCTTTTTTTGATATGCATTTTTGATGTCTCTTTGCTATTTGGGCTTATTGGAACCTGATAAGTATAAAAACTAAGCATCATCTTTTGACATAATGTAGTTTTAGAGAAAAATTATGTCCACATATGCGGACACTTGTTCTGAATTTCCATAAAACACAATAAAATCACCATTGTGTAATAGTGCAAAACTCTATATGTCCACTCTGAAAACAGCAGTGTTTTTCCTGACTGCTTTTGCATTTATTAATAACACTTGCAAACATGTTTTTTTTTTTAAACATTTTGGAACATCACAGTACAATTTAACAAAATGAAAATTTTTTCCCCTTTTGGACAGTCATAGCAACAGTATGGCTCATTTGAAGTGCTGCAAACAGTTGCAGGACTACTAGATGGCAGTGTACGTGTCCTCGTACGTGTACACAAGACCCCAGTTAAATAAAATTAAGTATTATGTTCATATGACCCAAAATGTCATGTCATCGCATGTGTACGCCAGGTCCTAAGAGGTTAAACCATGATGGGTTTTTTTTGTAAATTTTCCAAAATTTCACGAAATGACTTTTTTCCAGTATAGGATCATTTTACATGCTATAATGCGTCCATTTTCATGATTTTTTTCAACATCAAAAAAATTTGACGTTTACATCGAAAATTTTCGACATGCTATACTATGCCGTTTCTTCACGAAATTCTCGACATACTATACTATGCCGTTTTTTCATGAAATTTATCGACATACTATACTATGACTTTTTTCACGAAATTTATCGACATACTATACTATGACGTTTTTTATGAAATTCGACATACTATACTATGACGTTTTTTCACGAAATTCTTCAACATACTATACTATGCCGTTCTTTCACTAAATTTTTCGACATACTATGCTATGCCGTTATTTCACAGAATTCTTCGACATAATATACTATGACGCTTTTTCACAAAATTTTCAACATACTATACTATGCCGTTCTTTCACGAAATTTTTCAACAGATTATACTGACATTTTTTCCAAAATCTTTCCGACATACTATGACGTATTTTCACAAAATTTTTTGACATACCATACTATGCCGTTTTTTCACAAAATTCTTCGACATACTATACTATGCCGTTTTTTCACGAAATTATTCGACATACTATACTATGACGTATTTTTGTAAAATTTTCCAGCATTTCACGAAATGACTTTTTTCCTCCATGGAATCATTTTACATGCTATAATACGACCGTTTTAATGACTTTTTTTAACATCGAAAAAATTTGACGTTTTCGTCGAAAAATTTCGACATACTATACTATAACGTTTTTTTTTGTAAAATTTTCCAACATTTCACGAAATGACTTTTTTCCACCATAGAATCATTTTACATGCTATAATAAGACTGTTTTCATGATTTTTTTCAACATCAAAAAAAATTTGACATTTTCATCGAAAATTTTCGACATAGTATACTATGATGTTTTTTTTGTAAAACTTTCCAACCTTTCACGAAATGACTTTTTTCCACCATAGAATCATTTTCGATGAAAACGTCAAATTTTTTTGATCAGACCGTTTTCATGATTTTTTTCAACATCAAAAAAATTTGACGTTTTCATCGAAAATTTTTCGACATAATATACTATGACGTTTTTTTTTTTTGTAAAATTTTCCAAAATTTCACAAAATGACTTTTTTCCACCATAGAATCATTTTACATGCTATAATACGACTGTTTCCATGATTTTTTTCAACATAAAAAAATAGACGTTTTCATCGAAAAATTTCGCCATACTATACTATGACGTTTTTTTTGTAAAATTTTCCAACATTTCACGAAATGACTTTTTTCCACCATAGAATCATTTTACATGCTATAATACGACTGTTTTCATGATTTTTTTCAACATCAAAAAAATTTGACGTTTTCATCGAAAATTTTCGACATACTATACTATGCCGTTTTTTCATGAAATTTATCAACATACTATACTATGACATTTTTTCATGAAATTTATTGACATACTATACTATGACGTTCTTTCACTAAATTTTTCGACATACTATGCTATGCCGTTATTTCACGGAATTCTTCGACATAATATACTATGACGTATTTTCACAAAATCTTTCGACATACTATACTATGCCGTTTTTTCACTAAATTTTTCGACATACTATACTATGCCGTTATTTCACAGAATTTTTCGACATACTATACTATGCCGTTCTTTCACTAAATTTTTCGACGTACTATATTATGCCGTTTTTTCAAAAAATTCTTCGACATACTATACTATGCCGTTTTTTCACGAAATTATTCGACATACTATACTATGACGTTTTTTTTGTAAAATTGTCCAACATTTCACGAAATGACTTTTTTCCTCCATGGAATCATTTTACATGCTATAATACGACCGTTTTAATGATTTTTTTCAACATCGAAAAAATTTGACGCTTTCATCGAAAAATTTCGACATACTATACTACGACGTTTTTTTGTAAAATTTTGCAATATTTCACTAAATGACTTTTTTCCTCCATGGAATCATTTTACATGCTATAATAAGACTGTATTCATGATTTTTTTCAACATCAAAAAAATTTGACGTTTTCATCGAAAATTTCGACATACTATACTCTGACTTTTTTTTGTAAAATTTTCCAAAATTTCACAAAATGACTTTTTTCCACCATAGAATCATTTTACATGCTATAATACGACCATTTTAATGATTTTTTTCAACATCAAAAAAATTTGACGTTTTCATTGAAAATTTCGACATACTATACTATAACGTTTTTTTTGTAAAATTTTCCAACATTTCACGAAATGACTTTTTTCCACCATAGAATCATTTTACATGCTATAATAAGACCGTTTTCATGATTTTTTTCAACATCAAAAAAATTTGACGTTTTCATTGAAAATTTCGACATACTATACTATGAACTGTTTTTTTGTAAGATTTTTCCAATATTTCACGAACTCTATGACTTTTTTTTTTTTCCACCATGGAATCATTTTACATGCTATAATAAGACTGTTTTCATGATTTATTTTCAACATCAAAAAAATTTGACATTTTCATCGAAAATTTCCGACATACTATACTGTGACGTTTTTTTTGTAAAACTTTCCAACCTTTCACGAAATGACTTTTTTCCACCATAGAATCATTTTACATGCTATAATACGACCGTTTTAATTATTTTTTTCAACATCGAAAAAATTTGATGTTTTTATCGAAAAATTTCGACATACTTTATCCTCTTAAGACCCGAGCTCTTTTTTTGATATGCATTTTTGATGTCTCTTTGCTATTTGGGCTTATTGGAACCTGATAAGTATAAAAACTAAGCATCATCTTTTGACATAATGTAGTTTTAGAGAAAAATTATGTCCACATATGCGGACACTTGTTCTGAATTTCCATAAAACACAATAAAATCACCATTGTGTAATAGTGCAAAACTCTATATGTCCACTCTGAAAACAGCAGTGTTTTTCCTGACTGCTTTTGCATTTATTAATAACACTTGCAAACATGTTTTTTTTTTAAACATTTTGGAACATCACAGTACAATTTAACAAAATGAAAATTTTTTCCCCTTTTGGACAGTCATAGCAACAGTATGGCTCATTTGAAGTGCTGCAAACAGTTGCAGGACTACTAGATGGCAGTGTACGTGTCCTCGTACGTGTACACAAGACCCCAGTTAAATAAAATTAAGTATTATGTTCATATGACCCAAAATGTCATGTCATCGCATGTGTACGCCAGGTCCTAAGAGGTTAAACCATGATGGGTTTTTTTTGTAAATTTTCCAAAATTTCACGAAATGACTTTTTTCCAGTATAGGATCATTTTACATGCTATAATGCGTCCATTTTCATGATTTTTTTCAACATCAAAAAAATTTGACGTTTACATCGAAAATTTTCGACATGCTATACTATGCCGTTTCTTCACGAAATTCTCGACATACTATACTATGCCGTTTTTTCATGAAATTTATCAACATACTATACTATGACTTTTTTCACGAAATTTATCGACATACTATACTATGACGTTTTTTCACGAAATTCTTCAACATACTATACTATGCCGTTCTTTCACTAAATTTTTCGACATACTATGCTATGCCGTTATTTCACAGAATTCTTCGACATAATATACTATGACGCTTTTTCACAAAATTTTCAACATACTATACTATGCCGTTCTTTCACGAAATTTTTCAACAGATTATACTGTGACATTTTTTCCAAAATCTTTCCGACATACTATGACGTATTTTCACAAAATTTTTCGACATACCATACTATGCCGTTTTTTCACAAAATTCTTCGACATACTATACTATGCCGTTTTTTCACGAAATTATTCGACATACTATACTATGACGTATTTTTGTAAAATTTTCCAGCATTTCACGAAATGACTTTTTTCCTCCATGGAATCATTTTACATGCTATAATACGACCGTTTTAATGACTTTTTTTAACATCGAAAAAATTTGACGTTTTCGTCGAAAAATTTCGACATACTATACTATAACGTTTTTTTTTGTAAAATTTTCCAACATTTCACGAAATGACTTTTTTCCACCATAGAATCATTTTACATGCTATAATAAGACTGTTTTCATGATTTTTTTCAACATCAAAAAAATTTGACATTTTCATCGAAAAATTTCGACATACTATACTATGACGTTTTTTTTTGTAAAACTTTCCAACATTTCACGAAATGACTTTTTTCCACCATAGAATCATTTTACGATGAAAACGTAAAATTTTTTTAAGACCGTTTTCATGATTTTTTTCAACATCAAAAAAATTTGACGTTTTCATCGAAAATTTTTCGACATACTATACTATGACGTTTTTTTTTTTGTAAAATTTTCCAAAATTTCACAAAATGACTTTTTTCCACCATAGAATCATTTTACATGCTATAATACGACTGTTTCCATGATTTTTTTCAACATAAAAAAATAGACGTTTTCATCGAAAAATTTCGCCATACTATACTATGACGTTTTTTTTGTAAAATTTTCCAACATTTCACGAAATGACTTTTTTCCACCATAGAATCATTTTACATGCTATAATACGACTGTTTTCATGATTTTTTTCAACATCAAAAAAATTTGACGTTTTCATCGAAAATTTTCGACATACTATACTATGCCGTTTTTTCATGAAATTTATCAACATACTATACTATGACATTTTTTCATGAAATTTATTGACATACTATACTATGACGTTCTTTCACTAAATTTTTCGACATACTATGCTATGCCGTTATTTCACGGAATTCTTCGACATAATATACTATGACGTATTTTCACAAAATCTTTCGACATACTATACTATGCCGTTTTTTCACTAAATTTTTCGATACTATACTATGCCGTTATTTCACAGAATTTTTCGACATACTATACTATGCCGTTCTTTCACTAAATTTTTCGACATACTATACTATGCCGTTTTTTCACAAAATTCTTCGACATACTATACTATGCCGTTTTTTCACGAAATTATTCGACATACTATACTATGACGTTTTTTTTGTAAAATTGTCCAACATTTCACGAAATGACTTTTTTCCTCCATGGAATCATTTTACATGCTATAATACGACCGTTTTAATGATTTTTTTCAACATCGAAAAAATTTGACGCTTTCATCGAAAAATTTCGACATACTATACTACGACGTTTTTTTGTAAAATTTTGCAATATTTCACTAAATGACTTTTTTCCTCCATGGAATCATTTTACATGCTATAATAAGACTGTTTTCATGATTTTTTTCAACATCAAAAAAATTTGACGTTTTCATCGAAAATTTCGACATACTATACTCTGACTTTTTTTTGTAAAATTTTCCAAAATTTCACAAAATGACTTTTTTCCACCATAGAATCATTTTACATGCTATAATACGACCATTTTAATGATTTTTTTCAACATCGAAAAAATTTGACGTTTTTGTCGAAAAATTTCGACATACTATACTATAATGTTTTTTTTTGTAAAATTTTCCAACATTTCACGAAATGACTTTTTTCCACCATTGAATCATTTTACATGCTATAATAAGACTGTTTTCATGATTTTTTTCAACATCAAAAAAATTTGACGTTTTCATCGAAAATTTTTCGACATACTATACTATGACGTTTTTTTTTTTGTAAAATTTTCCAAAATTTCACAAAATGACTTTTTTCCACCATAGAATCATTTTACATGCTATAATACGACTGTTTCCATGATTTTTTTCAACATAAAAAAATAGACGTTTTCATCGAAAAATTTCGCCATACTATACTATGACTTGTTTTTTTTGTAAAATTTTCCAACATTTCACGAAATGACTTTTTTCCACCATAGAATCATTTTACATGCTATAATACGACTGTTTTCATGATTTTTTTCAACATCAAAAAAATTTGACGTTTTCATCGAAAATTTTCGACATACTATACTATGCCGTTTTTTCATGAAATTTATCAACATACTATACTATGACATTTTTTCATGAAATTTATTGACATACTATACTACTATGACGTTCTTTCACTAAATTTTTCGACATACTATGCTATGCCGTTATATCACGGAATTCTTCGACATAATATACTATGACGTATTTTCACAAAATCTTTCGACATACTATACTATGCCGTTATTTCACAGAATTTTTCGACATACTATACTATGCCGTTCTTTCACTAAATTTTTCGACATACTATACTATGCCGTTTTTTCACAAAATTCTTTCGACATACTATACTATGCCGTTTTTTCACGAAATTATTCGACATACTATACTATGACGTTTTTTTTGTAAAATTGTCCAACATTTCACGAAATGACTTTTTTCCTCCATGGAATCATTTTACATGCTATAATACGACCGTTTTAATGATTTTTTTCAACATCGAAAAAATTTGACGCTTTCATCGAAAAATTTCGACATACTATACTACGACGTTTTTTTGTAAAATTTTGCAATATTTCACTAAATGACTTTTTTCCTCCATGGAATCATTTTACATGCTATAATAAGACTGTATTCATGATTTTTTTCAACATCAAAAAAATTTGACGTTTTCATCGAAAATTTCGACATACTATACTCTGACTTTTTTTTGTAAAATTTTCCAAAATTTCACAAAATGACTTTTTTCCACCATAGAATCATTTTACATGCTATAATACGACCATTTTAATGATTTTTTTCAACATCAAAAAAATTTGACGTTTTCATTGAAAATTTCGACATACTATACTATAACGTTTTTTTGTAAAATTTTCCAACATTTCACGAAATGACTTTTTTCCACCATAGAATCATTTTACATGCTATAATAAGACCGTTTTCATGATTTTTTTCAACATCAAAAAAATTTGACGTTTTCATTGAAAATTTCGACATACTATACTATAACGTTTTTTTGTAAGATTTTCCAATATTTCACGAAATGACTTTTTTCCACCATGGAATCATTTTACATGCTATAATACGACCGTTTTCATGATTTATTTTCAACATCAAAAAAATTTGACATTTTCATCGAAAATTTCCGACATACTATACTGTGACGTTTTTTTTGTAAAATTTTCCAACCTTTCACGAAATGACTTTTTTCCACCATAGAATCATTTTACGATGAAAACGTCAAATTTTTTTGATAAGACCGTTTTCATGATTTTTTTCAACATCAAAAAAATTTGATGTTTTTATCGAAAAATTTCGACATACTATACTATAACGTTTTTTTGTAAAATTTTCCAATATTTCACGAAATGACTTTTTTCCACCATGGAATCATTTTACATGCTATAATAAGACTGTTTTCATGATTTTTTCAACATAAATTTCATCTCCTTAAATTTTCCAAAATTCATAAAATAACTTTTAACAATATAAAAAATATAAAAAAAAAAAAAATTTTCAACATCAAAAAAATTTTACGTTTTTATCGAAAAATTTCGACATACTATACTATGACGTTTTTTTTGTAAAATTTTGCAACATTTCACAAAATGACTTTTCCACCATAGAATCATTTTACATGCTATAATACGACCGTTTTAATTATTTTTTTCAACATCGAAAAAATTTGATGTTTTTATCGAAAAATTTCGACATACTTTATCCTCTTAAGACCCGAGCTCTTTTTTTGATATGCATTTTTGATGTCTCTTTGCTATTTGGGCTTATTGGAACCTGATAAGTATAAAAACTAAGCATCATCTTTTGACATAATGTAGTTTTAGAGAAAAATTATGTCCACATATGCGGACACTTGTTCTGAATTTCCATAAAACACAATAAAATCACCATTGTGTAATAGTGCAAACCTCTATATGTCCACTCTGAAAACACTGTTTTTCCTGACTGCTTTTGCATTTATTAATAACACTTGCAAACATGTTTTTTTTTTTTAAACATTTTGGAACATCACAGTACAATTTAACAAAATGAAAATTTTTTCCCCTTTTGGACAGTCATAGCAACAGTATGGCTCATTTGAAGTGCTGCAAACAGTTGCAGGACTACTAGATGGCAGTGTACGTGTCCTCGTACGTGTACACAAGACCCCAGTTAAATAAAATTAAGTATTATGCTCACATGACCCAAAATGTCATGTCATCGCATGTGTACGCCAGGTCCTAAGAGGTTAAACCATGATGGGTTTTTTTTGTAAATTTTCCAAAATTTCACGAAATGACTTTTTTCCAGTATAGGATCATTTTACATGCTATAATGCGTCCATTTTCATGATTTTTTTCAACATCAAAAAAATTTGACGTTTACATCGAAAATTTTCGACATGCTATACTATGCCGTTTTTTCATAAAATTTATCGACATACTATACTATGACGTTTTTTCATGAAATTTATGGACATACTATACTATGACGTTTTTTCATGAAATTTATCGACATACTATACTATGACGGTTTTTCACGAAGTTCTTCAACATACTATACTATGCCGTTCTTTCACTAAATTTTTCGACATACTATGCTATGCCGTTATTTCACAGAATTCTTCGACATAATATACTATGACGCTTTTTCACAAAATTTTCAACATACTATACTATGCCGTTCTTTCACTAAATTTTTCAACAGATTATACTGTGACATTTTTTCCAAAATCTTTCCGACATACTATGACGTATTTTCACAAAATTTTTCGACATACCATACTATGCCGTTTTTTCGCGAAATTATTCGACATACTATACTATGGCGTTTTTTTTGTAAAACTTTCCAACCTTTCACGAAATGACTTTTTTCCACCATAGAATCATTTTCGATGAAAACGTCAAATTTTTTTGATAAGACCGTTTTCATGATTTTTTTCAACATCAAAAAAATTTGACGTTTTCATCGAAAATTTTTCGACATACTATACTATGACGTTTTTTTTTTTGTAAAATTTTCCAACCTTTAACGAAATGACTTTTTTCCACCATAGAATCATTTTACATGCTATAATACGACGGTTTTCATGATTTTTTTCAACATTAAAATTTTTTTTACGTTTTTATCGAAAAATTTCGACATACTATACTACGACGTTTTTTTGTAAAATTTTGCAATATTTCACTAAATGACTTTTTTCCTCCATGGAATCATTTTACATGCTATAATAAGACTGTATTCATGATTTTTTTCAACATCAAAAAAATTTGACGTTTTCATCGAAAATTTTCGACATACTATACTATGAGGGTTTTTTTTGTAAAATTTTCCAACCTTTAACTAAATGCCTTTTTTCCACCATAGAATCATTTTACATGATATAATAAGACCGTTTTCATGATTTTTTTCAACATCAAAAAAATTTGACGTTTTCATCGAAAATTTTCGACATACTATACTATGCCGTTTTACACGAAATTCTCGACATACTATACTATGCCATTTTTTCATTAAATTTATCGACATACTATACTATGACTTTTTTTTGTAAAATTTTCCAACATTTCACGAAATGACTTTTTTCCACCATAGAATCATTTTACATGCTATAATAAGACTGTTTTCATGATTTTTTTCAACATCGAAAAAAATTGACGTTTTCGTTGAAAAATTTCGACATACTATACTATAACGTTTTTTTGTAAAATTTTCCAACATTTCACGAAATGACTTTTTTCCACCATGGAATCATTCTACATGCTATAATAAGACTGTTTTCATGATTTTTTTCAACATCAAAAAAATTTGACGTTTTCATCGAAAATTTTCGACATACTATACTATGACTTTTTTTGTAAAATTTTCCAACCTTTCACGAAATGACTTTTTTCCACCATAGAATCATTTTACATGCTATAACACGGTTTTCATGATTTTTTTCAACATCAAAAAAATTTGACGTTTTCATCGAAAATTTTCGACATACTATACTACGACGTTTTTTTGTAAAATTTTGCAATATTTCACTAAATGACTTTTTTCCTCCATGGAATCATTTTACATGCTATAATAAGACTGTATTCATGATTTTTTTCAACATCAAAAAAATTTGACGTTTTCATCGAAAATTTTCGACATACTATACTATGAGGGTTTTTTTTGTAAAATTTTCCAACCTTTAACGAAATGACTTTTTTCCACCATAGAATCATTTTACATGCTATAATACGACGGTTTTCATGATTTTTTTCAACATTAAAATTTTTTTTATGTTTTTATCGAAAAATTTCGACATACTATACTATGACATTTTTTTGTAAAATTTTCCAACCTTTCACGAAATGACTTTTTTCCACCATAGAATCATTTTACATGCTATAATAAGACGGTTTTCATGATTTTTTTCAACATCAAAAAAATTTGACGTTTTCGTCGAAAAATTTCGACATACTATACTACGACGTTTTTTTGTAAAATTTTGCAATATTTCACGAAATGACTTTTTTCCTCCATGGAATCATTTTACATGCTATAATAAGACTGTATTCATGATTTTTTTCAACATCGAAAAAATTTGACGTTTTCATCGAAAATTTTCGACATACTATACTATGAGGGTTTTTTTTGTAAAATTTTCCAACCTTTAACTAAATGCCTTTTTTCCACCATAGAATCATTTTACATGATATAATAAGACCGTTTTCATGATTTTTTTCAACATCAAAAAAATTTGACGTTTTCATCGAAAATTTTCGACATACTATACTATGCCGTTTTACACGAAATTCTCGACATACTATACTATGCCATTTTTTCATTAAATTTATCGACATACTATACTATGACTTTTTTTTGTAAAATTTTCCAACTTTTCACGAAATGACTTTTTTCCACCATAGAATCATTTTACATGCTATAATAAGACTGTTTTCATGATTTTTTTCAACATCGAAAAAATTGACGTTTTCGTCGAAAAATTTCGACATACTATACTATGACTTTTTTTTGTAAAATTTTCCAACCTTTCACGAAATGACTTTTTTCCACCATAGAATCATTTTACATGCTATAATACGACGGTTTTCATGATTTTTTTCAACATTAAAATTTTTTTACGTTTTTATCGAAAAATTTCGACATGCTATACTATGCCGTTTTTTCATGAAATTTATCGACATACTATACTATGACGTTTTTTCATGAAATTTATCGACATACTATACTATGACGGTTTTTCACGAAGTTCTTCAACATACTATACTATGCCGTTCTTTCACTAAATTTTTCGACATACTATGCTATGCCGTTATTTCACAGAATTCTTCGACATAATATACTATGACGCTTTTTCACAAAATTTTCAACATACTATACTATGCCGTTCTTTCACTAAATTTTTCAACAGATTATACTGTGACATTTTTTCCAAAATCTTTCCGACATACTATGACGTATTTTCACAAAATTTTTCGACATACCATACTATGCCGTTTTTTCGCGAAATTATTCGACATACTATACTATGACGTTTTTTTTGTAAAACTTTCCAACCTTTCACGAAATGACTTTTTTCCACCATAGAATCATTTTCGATGAAAACGTCAAATTTTTTTGATAAGACCGTTTTCATGATTTTTTTCAACATCAAAAAAATTTGACGTTTTCATCGAAAATTTTTCGACATACTATACTATGACGTTTTTTTTTTTGTAAAATTTTGCAACATTTCACGAAATGACTTTTTTCCACCATAGAATCATTTTACATGCTATAATAAGACCGTTATCATGATTTTTTTCAACATCAAAAAAATTTGACGTTTTCATCGAAAATTTTTGACATACTATACTATGACTTTTTTTGTAAAATTTTCCAACCTTTCACGAAATGACTTTTTTCCACCATAGAATCATTTTACATGCTATAATAAGACGGTTTTCATGATTTTTTTCAACATCAAAAAAATTTGACGTTTTTATCGAAAATTCTCGACATACTATACTACGACGTTTTTTTGTAAAATTTTGCAATATTTCACTAAATGACTTTTTTCCTCCATGGAATCATTTTACATGCTATAATAAGACTGTATTCATGATTTTTTTCAACATCAAAAAAATTTGACGTTTTCATCGAAAATTTTCGACATACTATACTATGCCGTTTTACACGAAATTCTCGACATACTATACTATGCCATTTTTTCATTAAATTTATCGACATACTATACTATGACTTTTTTTTGTAAAATTTTCCAACTTTTCACGAAATGACTTTTTTCCACCATAGAATCATTTTACATGCTATAATAAGACTGTTTTCATGATTTTTTTCAACATCGAAAAAAATTGACGTTTTCGTTGAAAAATTTCGACATACTATACTATAACGTTTTTTTGTAAAATTTTCCAACATTTCACGAAATGACTTTTTTCCACCATGGAATCATTCTACATGCTATAATAAGACTGTTTTCATGATTTTTTTCAACATCAAAAAAATTTGACATTTTCATCGAAAATTTTCGACATACTATACTATGACTTTTTTTGTAAAATTTTCCAACCTTTCACGAAATGACTTTTTTCCACCATAGAATCATTTTACATGCTATAACACGGTTTTCATGATTTTTTTCAACATCAAAAAAATTTGACGTTTTCATCGAACATTTTCGACATACTATACTACGACGTTTTTTTGTAAAATTTTGCAATATTTCACTAAATGACTTTTTTCCTCCATGGAATCATTTTACATGCTATAATAAGACTGTATTCATGATTTTTTTCAACATCAAAAAAATTTGACGTTTTCATCGAAAATTTTCGACATACTATACTATGAGGGTTTTTTTTGTAAAATTTTCCAACCTTTAACGAAATGACTTTTTTCCACCATAGAATCATTTTACATGATATAATAAGACCGTTTTCATGATTTTTTTCAAAATCAAAAAAATTTGACGTTTTCATCGAAAATTTTCGACATACTATACTATGACTTTTTTTGTAAAATTTTCAAACCTTTCACGAAATGACTTTTTTCCACCATAGAATCATTTTACATGCTATAATACGACGGTTTTCATGATTTTTTTCAACATTAAAATTTTTTTTATGTTTTTATCGAAAAATTTCGACATACTATACCATGACATTTTTTTGTAAAATTTTCCAACCTTTCACGAAATGACTTTTTTCCACCATAGAATCATTTTACATGCTATAATAAGACGGTTTTCATGATTTTTTTCAACATCAAAAAAATTTTACGTTTTTATCGAAAATTTTCGACATACTATACTACGACATTTTTTTGTAAAATTTTCCAACCTTTCACGAAATGACTTTTTTCCACCATAGATTCATTTTACATGCTATAATAAGACTGTATTCATGATTTTTTTTAACATCAAAAAAATTTGACGTTTTCGTCGAAAATTTCGATATACTATATACTCTGACTTTTTTTTGTAAAATTTTCCAAAATTTCACAAAATGACTTTTTCCACCATAGAATCATTTTACATGCTATAATACGACGGTTTTCATGATTTTTTTCAACATTAAAATTTTTTCACGTTGTTATCGAAAAATTTCGACATACTATACTATGACGTTTTTTTGTAAAATTTTGCAACATTTCACAAAATGACTTTTTTCCACCATAGAATCATTTTACATGATATAATAAGACCGATTTTATGATTTTTTTCAACATCAAAAAAATTTGACATTTTCGTTGAAAAATTCCGACATACTATACTATAACGTTTTTTTGTAAAATTTTCCAACATTTCACGAAATGACTTTTTTCCACCATGGAATCATTCTACATGCTATAATAAGACTGTTTTCATTTTTTTCAACATCAAAAAAATTTGACATTTTCATCGAAAATTTTCGACATACTATACTATGACTTTTTTTGTAAAATTTTGCAATATTTCACTAAATGACTTTTTTCCTCCATGGAATCATTTTACATGCTATAATAAGACTGTATTCATGATTTTTTTCAACATTAAAATTTTTTTACGTTTTCATCGAAAATTTTCGACATACTATACTATGACATTTTTTTGTAAAATTTTGCAACATTTCACAAAATGACTTTTTTCCACCATAGAATCATTTTACATGCTATAATAAGACCGTTTTCATTTTTTTTCAACATCAAAAAAATTTGACATTTTCATCGAAAATTTTCGACATATTATACTATGACTTTTTTTGTAAAATTTTCCAACCTTTCACGAAATGACTTTTTTCCACCATAGAATCATTTTACATGCTATAATAAGACGGTTTTCATGATTTTTTTCAACATCAAAAAAATTTGACGTTTTTATCGAAAATTCTCGACATACTATACTACGACGTTTTTTTTGTAAAATTTTGCAATATTTCACTAAATGACTTTTTTTCCTCCATGGAATCATTTTACATGCTATAATAAGACTGTATTCATGATTTTTTTCAACATCAAAAAAATTTGACGTTTTCATCGAAAATTTTCGACATACTATACTATGCCGTTTTACACGAAAGTCTCAACATACTATACTATGCCGTCTTTTCATGAAATTTATCAACACACTATACTATGACGTTCTTTCACTAAATTTTTCGACATACTATACTATGCTGTTTTTTAACTAAATTTTTCGACATACTATACTATGCCGTTATTTCACAGAATTTTTCGACATACTATACTATGCTGTTCTTTCATCTAAATTTTTCGACATACTATACTATGCTAATTTTATTTTCACAAAATTCTTCGACATACTATACTATGCCGTTTTTTTTCATTAAATTTATCGACATACTATACTATGACTTTTTTTTGTAAAATTTTCCAAAATTTCACGAAATGACTTTTTTCCACCATAGAATCATTTTACATGCTATAATACGACGGTTTTCATGATTTTTTTCAACATCAAAAAAATTTGACATTTTCATCGAAAATTTTCGACATACTATACTACGATGTTTTTTTGTAAAATTTTGCAATATTTCACTAAATGACTTTTTTCCTTCATGGAATCATTTTACATGATATAATAAGACCGTTTTCATGATTTTTTTCAACATCAAAAAAATTTGACATTTTCATCGAAAATTTTCGACATACTATACTACGATGTTTTTTTGTAAAATTTTGCAATATTTCACTAAATGACTTTTTTCCTTCATGGAATCATTTTACATGATATAATAAGACCGTTTTCATGATTTTTTTCAACATCAAAAAAATTTGACGTTTTTATCGAAAATTTTTGACATACTATACTATGACTTTTTTTGTAAAATTTTCCAACCTTTAACGAAATGACTTTTCTCCACCATAGAATCATTTTACATGCTATAATATGATCGTTTTAATGATTTTTTTCAACATCGAAAAAATTTGACGTTTTCGTCGAAAATTTTCGACATACTATACTATAACGTTTTACACGAAATTCTCAACATACTATACTATGCCGTTTTTTCATGAAATTTATCGACATACTATGCTGTTCCTTCCATTCTTCGACATGCTATGACGCTTTTTCACGAAATTTTTTGACATACTATACTATGATTTTTTTAAACATAGTATACTATGACTTTTTTGACATAGTACACTATTACTTGTTTTCAAAATGCTATACTGACATTTCACCTTATTTTTTTTAAAATACTGTACTGACCTTTAAAATACTATGCCTCTTATGTTCTATACTTTGACTTTTACTCAAAACAGTAGACTGAGTTTTCATCTTTTTTTCCAACATACTATACAATGAGTGTTTTTCGACATACTAGACGTTTTTTTCAATATACACAATTTTTACCATAACATATATCATGATTACATTGTTAGATAAAATTTTATTTTCATAACAGAAAGTACACATGCTGAGAAAATGAAATGCAGTCTATACAGCATGAAGAAAGAATAAAACATTTTACAAGTAATAAAGAGTAAGGGGTGTGAATTCACTAGATATACAGTATAAGCACTATGAACCTTATTAAAGGTCTGTATGATTGCAGTTACCCAGGTGCAGACTTCAGTGAAGTGTCAGCTGATGAGAAAAGGCTGTTCCTGAATCTGCTGGTCCTGGAACGGGGATCCTTTAGTGCTTGCAGAGGGCAGGAGGGTCAACAGTCTGTGGTACGGTGAGAGTTTTGCTATTATTGTCATAGTATGTCGGGGAAAAAAGTCTGGTATAGTGATAAAAGTTATAGTACAGGATTTTGGAGAAAAAAAAGAGGATGAAAAGTCAGTATAGAGTTTTGAGAAAAAGTCATAGTATAGTATGTTGAAAAAAGGTGATGTCATAGTAAAGTATTTTGATAAAAAGGTGAAAAATTTGTTGTATGTCAAAATAAAAGTCATAGTATGGTATGTCGAAAAAAGTCCTAGTATAGTTATGTACGAAAAAAAGGATAGTATGCCAACAAAAGTGATAGTACAGTATGTCGAAAAGAAGGTTAAGTCATAGTATTTATATATAGTATTTCGATAAAAAGCTGAAAAATTCATAGTACAGTCTGTCAAAGTGTAAAGTATGTTGAAGAATAGGTGAAAAAAGGTTAAAAAAACCCCCAATAAAGTCAAAGTAAAGTATATTGAAGAGAAGGTGGAAAAAATCATAGCATGCTTTGTATGTTGAAAAAAAGGTCATAGTATAGTATGCCGAAAAGAATTATAGTAAATGTTGAGAAAAAAAAAAGCCATAGTATGCCAAAAAATGTCCTAATGTCTGATTGAAAAAAGTCATTGCATAGTAGGTCGAAAAAAAGCCATAGTATGTCGAAAAAGTCTTGGTATAGTATTAAAAAAAAAAAAAAAACAACTCAAACTATAGTATGTCGAAAAAAAAATAAAAAAAAAAAATTTAAAAAAAAAAAAAAAAAAAGTCTATAGTATGCTGGAAAAAAAAAATCATAGTATAGTATAGTAGTAGTAAGTATGTCGAAAAAAGGTCAAATGTCAGTATAGAATTTTGAGGTATAGGATGTTGGAAAAAAAATCATAGTAAACTATGTAAAAAAAAAGCATAGTAAAAAAAAAAAGTCATAGTATATTACGCCGAAAAAAATTATAGTAAGTGTTGAAAAAAGCCGTAGTATAGCATGTTGAATAGTATAGTATGTCAAAAAAAGTATATTGAGTTGGAAAAAAAGGTAAAAAATCCAGTATAGTATTTTTTTCGAAAAAGTCATAGTACAGTATTTGAGTATGTAAAAAAAAAAAAAAAAAAAAAAATTGTATAGTACATTGAAAAAAGTCAAGTCATTCATATGTTGCTTTGTAAAAGCACAGTATAGTATGTAGGAAAAAAGTAAAAAGTTAGTATTTTGAGTAAAAGACATAGTATATATTGAAAAAAGACAAGTATAGTATGTTGAAAAAGTGAAATGTCAAAAAAGGTCATTATATAGTATGTTGGAAAAATGAAAACTCATAGTATGTCAAAAAAAGTGAAGTATTGTGTGTGGGGAAAAAAAGTCATAGTATAGTAGGTAAAAAAAAAATGTGAAAGTCAGTCAAGTATGTTGAAAAAAGTTAGAGTATAGTGTGTAAAGAAAAAAAAATGTTGAAATAAAATCATAGTACAGTGAACCCTCGTTTATCGCGGGAGTTGCGTTCCAAAAATAACCCGTGATAGGTGAAATCCCTGAAGTAGTCAGCTTTATTTTTTTACTGTTTTATTTTATTATTATTATTTTTATTATATAATGTTTATTTTACAATGCAATACTGTCCTATAGAATGAAACCAAAAATCAAAACCTGTTTTCAGGCCCAAAATTTGTTTAAGAAATAAAAATATTAACGTTTTCTTACAAATAACTATGATAGTTTAAAGAACGGTATTGTAAAACAATAATTTGAATACAGGACAGTATAGTAATGAATACAAGGTTGGAAACATTGTCACTGGCGTCTTTCACCGTCCCTCCAGCTGAGCCTCTCCGTCCTCACTCCACTGCGCTGTAGCGTCTGTTTCAACTGCAGGCTGCGCAGGAGTCTTTCTCCGAGAGAACAACATCGTTATGGGTAGTTGTTGGCACTCTTTCTTTTTCAATCAGGATTCAGAGCACAATAAATGCACTGTAAAAAAAAAATCTGCGAAGCAGCGAAGCCGCGAAAGGTGAACTGCGTTATAGCGAGGGTTCACTGTATAGCATGTCGAGAAAAAGTCATTGTATAGTGTTTTGAATAAAAGTCATTGTACAGTATGATGGAAAAAAGTAACGTTAGTATAGTATTTGAGGAAAAAGTCATAGTATAGTATGTCAAAAAAAAAAAAAAAAATAAGCTGTCAAACCTTCAGCCATTCTTACCACAGAGGTGCCCGATGCGCTCGTCTCCATGGCAACAGTCTGCGGATGTCTTGGAGGCCAAAGCAGCTTTGCACCAGTTGCAGGAGGTGTTCTCCACCTATGAGGAGGAGCGTATGGACAAGTCAACGACGGAGGAGAATGAAGAGCTCCAGGTACTATGACTTTACTTTTAACTTGACCAGTTACATAATGTATTTGTATTTTGCCTTTTCTACTTTTGTATATTTGTACTTGTTACCTGCCTGGGTGACTAAGGAAGGAGATAGTATTCCTGCCGTCTCCTATAGGTTTGTATCCTGTATTTTATACTGATGTGTTAATTATTATTGTGCTCTGTCTATCAATTAAATGATAAAACTGTCTAATATTTAATTGTATTTTCTATGCTATTGCTTATTTCTATACTTACATTACATTTTTTGACATACTGTTGTTGTTTCTATGACATTTTTCAACATAGTATACTAAGACATTTTATGAAATACTACAGTAGTAAATGGTACAAAGCAAATCAGAACTGAGATAATCACCTGTTGCATGAACTACTGTATTTTGTCTTTTCTACTTGTGCGTATTGTGTTTTTGTATCTGTATATTGTTCCTTATTATTTTATATCGATGTTCATTCATGTGCTCTGTCCTGTTAAACAAATAAATAAATAAAACAGATCTGTCATACTATTTTCATGGTGTTTTTCAACATTCTGTCAGATCTTTTTCATGACATTTCAAGATACTTTGCAATAACCTTTAATGACATGCTATGATTTACTACATAACTTTTTCCAACACTACACCATACATTTTACGACACACTACAGTATGACTTTTTCATTTAAAATACGACTTAATATATAATTTTTATGACATTTTGCAACATGCTATACTTTCATGAACTACTACACTACTACTTTTTATGACATTTGATGACTTTTATATACTAGACATTTTTTTAATGATTTTGATCAGTGATATATTTTATATTAACTCTCTTCTTGACATTTCAACATACTATACTTTGACTTCATATTTTTCAACATACTGTACTATGTTTTTCTTCATGCCATTTTACAATATAATATTAACTTTTTTCATCTTACTATACCATAACAACACATAACAGTGTAACTTTTTCATGACATTTTTTGACATGACTTCTGTAGATTTTTCGATATACAATACAACTTTTTTTATATACAGTATATATTTATTTTTTATATCATTATTTAATGACATTCTATACTATATATATACAGTATATATGTTGATATTCTATATTAAGACTTTATAACACTGACATTTTATGACACTTTTCAGCACTGCAACACTACAACATACTATACTGTAATGTTTTAATATAATATATTAATATTACTTATGACATTCTTATGGCGTACTAAACCATGAAATTTGTTATGACATTTTTTTGGCATACTCTAAGGCTTTTCTTTTGACTTTTTTTGGCATACTATATTATGATTTTTATATGGAACAAGACAATGTTTTGCTTTACTGGTGTTTCCTTACCCTGACCTGGTCCAGCATCCCCTGCTTGTCTTCATTCTCGTCTCTGAAGCAGCCGAGCTGCTTCTGATGAACCTCCTCATGGTTCTCCAGCTGCTCCTCCAGAATTATCTGGAGGACGGAGATGAAAAAAACACATTATAGACACAATAATTCAGACATAAAACCTGTTTGTCATAAGACTGTTGCAGTTTCCAGCTGTGTACAGACGTGTTTTTTGTCCAGGCTCCATTCTGAGTCCAACATATGAGTTTCTTTGTGCTGCCACATGGAAATATTATCAGACAACACAGGATTTATTTTCAGAGCTATGTCGATGATAACTGTACATCTCTATATCACCCGAGGACATCAGCTTCATTGATACACTGGCTTAATGTATGCATCAAATCACCATATTTCTTGCAGTTGAACAAAAGATGAGACCACAGTTTTAACTATCGGAGCAGCGGTCCAGAGAGCGACGCTGTACACTAACTTAAAATCCCTGGCACATAATGCCAAGCCACTAGTAAAAAACATCTAGGTGTGCTTCAAGTAATCTCACTAAAACTGTTTTTTACGCAGATGCTGAGAGACTTATGCATGCTTTACATCACTGGGTGACAGACTCAATTACTGCAGTGCTTTTCTTTCTGGTCTACCTACGAAAGCTATAATATATAGAACAGAAAGCAGCAGCGCATGTACTGACCAAGACCAGAAAGAGAGCACACATCACCTGTCCTAAAATCCCTTCATTGTTTACCTGTCAGTTTTAGAATAGCTTTTTAGACCCTGTTACTGGTATGCACATCACTCATCTTAGTATCACTTGTCAGTGTACTTATTCAATGGACTAGCACCTGAATACTTGCCAGACATGCTCTCAACGTACGATCCCTCAGGTCCTCTGATCCTGGCCTTTTAGAGTTCCCTGGGTGAGGATAAAGACCTACGGGGTGTCTATGGTACTCGCCTCTGGAAGAGCCTGCCAGAAGAACTGAGGACATGACAATATGTAAATACCTTTATAAGAAATCTTAAGCCATATCTTACTTAGCATTCTCTTAATCTTAATCCATTAAAAACATATTTATATAATTAAGCCTTTTATCTCCACTTGCTGACTGTTTGTTCATTATATTGTATTTTTATTGTATTGTTAATCATCTTGTAATGTTGTCTGCCTCTATGTGTCGACCTGTCCAGGGTGTACCTGGCCTTAACCCCATACCAGCTGGGATTGGCTCCAGCCCCCCTGCAACCCCTAACGGGATAAGCGGGATCAGAGATAATGATGTTCTCTGGACATCACACCAAATGATGTCCATGTCTATTACAGACCATATCCTATAATTTCATGAACTGAATATAAAATATTGTGTATGCTTTCAATATTCAACATTAAACACACCACAGCTGGTAATGAGAAATAATATCCTACCTCAGAGCTTCAGCACAGACAAGATGTTGTCTCAGATGGCCTGCATATCGTAGCTCTTCTTCCCAGATGTCATCCATTAGGCTGCAGACCTAAAAGTGTGTGACAAATATAAGCACCGTCTTCAAATGTAACATACTTGGCCCCACAATAACAATCTTCTCTGGTGTTCACCTTACATCATTCAGGTAAATTTGACTGATCATTTCACCCAAAACAGGCAATGTTCCAAGTGTGCTGACATTAACTAGCCGTAAGACAGCTAGCAACGGACACAACAACCATGTTTTTGTTTGTTTGTGTGTTGTCCTGGCCAGCGGAGAGCGTCAGTGAACCGAGGATGATGTGTCAGATCTGAAACACTGACACATCACTGAAAGTACAAGTACATTGGTGCCCTGCATGAGCACAACAGACAACTGAGTCTCCAGTTCACCGTCAGGACAGCTACTGTAGCAGCCGCGTCTCCAGTTCACCATGCAGCAGCGTTAGCAGCCACGGTGCTGTGTGCAGTGTTGCAGACTTGCAGCCACTTTCACAGTAAAAGTCTCCACCGCACATTTAGTTTAGTTTAGCAAGTTGTCAGCTGTGTGTCCGCCCGGATTAACGATAGCAATTGTCTGATAAACAGGGTGTGTGTTTGTGCAGCTGCTAGCCTTGGCGGTGGCTTTGTGCCTCTGTAGCGCAACTTCAGAGAGTTTTCGATAAACTGTGAGTTTGTGGCGGCGGAGAGTGTGGGATTGTTGGTGGCGTTATAGCTGTGAACGTAGCTGTAGCAGACAGTGTGTACAGTTTATTTATCGATGAATAATGCTATGAGGCTACAAGCTACAGCTCCTCAGCTGGAAGTCCTGAGCCAACTTCCTGTATCTGTGCCGGCTCTCTCTTAAGGTGGACCATCTTTTCTCCTTCAACTGACAAGCTGCTCCTCTGAGTTTTTCTCAGCTTTTTAATTGAATGTTAATATTTCTTTTGCCCCTTTAACCAATATTGTTAAGCAGTTAAAATGCTTAATGTCGGTTATTGGTTAACAGTTAATTAACAGTCAGCACTTTTACAGCATTTTTACAGGCCTACAGGAAAAAAAAAAAACTCATCTGCGTATTAAGGAAGTGGATCAGCTGACTGATCATGGAGGCAATGTTAATGGTACAACAACTGTCGTCATGCCTGTTCATTTTTAAAGAGAAACAGTCAATGGTGTAACGTTATCACTCACTTTGACCAAAAGTGTAAATTCATCACTCAGCCACTTTATCAATCGGTCTCAGTGACATGCTTTCATGGCTATAAGGCTGAATCCCGCTTCATTACATAACACAACACTGACCTATATTTATATAAATGGTATTGACTCATTCTGTATCTCAGTTGAAAATATATCAATGTACCTTAAAAAGTCTATATACCGTCCAGCCCTGAACGATAGGGATCCACTTCCAGTTTGTCCCACCCCAGGCTGCATTAGCTTCAAAGTGTTGGTGAGATGTCTGATTGGAAACAAAATGATTAATTATGTGAAACATCATGGGGCTCAGTATCATCTGGAATACCTTATAAAACTCTGCACTAAAACCATCAGGACCCACACACCTATTATTAGGCAGCTGGTTGATTACTTCATTAATTTCATCAGCAGTAATTTTGCCCTCTAAATTGTTGACCTCCTCACACCTGCAGAAGTTCTCTGATGACTCTGCTATCGTCGGCCTCATCACTGATGGGGACGACGCGGAGTACAGAGAACTTTCCCAGGACTTCGTGGACTGGTGCCTGCGGAACCACCTCCAGATCAACGCGGGGAAAACTAAAGAGCTGGTGGTGGATTTCCGCAGGCAAACTCATCCCCCTCCAACACCGGTGAACATCCAGGGATCAGACATTGAGATAGTGACATCTTATAAATACCTGGGTGTTCACCTGAACAATAAACTGGACTGGACAACAAACTCCTCTGCACTCCATAAAAGGCCAGAGCAGGCTGTACCTGCTAGGAGACTGAGGTCTTTTGGAGTGCAGGGGACACTCTGAAAACTTTTTATGACACCGTGGTGGCATCAGCCATATTTTATGGAGTGGTTTGCTGGGGCAGCAGCATCACAGCTGCAGACAGGAAGAGGCTGGATAAGATTATTAAAAGGGCCAGCTCTGTCCTGGGATGCTCTCTGGACTCAGTGCAGGTGGTGGGAGAGAGGAGGATGACGGCTAAGCTGTCATCCATGATGGAGAAGGACTCCCACCCCATGAGAGACACCATCAGAGCTCTGGAGAGCTCCTTCAGTGACAGGCTGCTACACCCTAAGTGTACGAAGGAGCGTTACAGAAGGTCCTTCCTGCCTGCAGCTGTTAGACTCCACAACCAGCACTGCTCCCAGTAAACCACATACACATTCACAACAAACTCACCGGACATACGTGCAATAAGGACTTTATGTACAATTATATCATTGATATGATGGACACATTTTTCTGTCTTTCTTTTTCTTCTATTTTCTATTATGTATATACTAATTTATTTTATTTGTATTGCTGCTGTAACGTGTAAATTTCCCCACTGTGGGACTAATAAAGGAATATCTTATCTTATCTTATCTTAGATTAGGGAGAACTGTGCTTGTTTAAAAAAAATTGTGGCCTGGGATTGTTTTACAGAAACTTCTTAACCTGCAGATACTATCTTAACCATGTGGTAATCATGGTAATTAGGGTTAGGACCTGATTTTGGGAAAAAAAAAAAAAAAATTGCAGATGAACGGTTCCTATCCTGACGTCATACCCAAAATGAGTGTCGGTGACAAAATCAGCTTGATTATTTTGCTTTCTGTTGGAGTGTCCTAACTGGCTGTGAGCTGTGTGGCCAGTTCAGCTGAAAACGTCATGTTGAATTGTGCCGCGTCACAAAGGTTTTGAGCTGTACTTTTGTCGGACGCCCTGTTCCTATTTTTTCCTGTTGTTTGCATTAACATGGATGAAAAACAGATTATTAGTTTAGATAAAATGAGCCTTCAATGGAGAAAACCAGGTCAATTGTCCTGGATGCAGATGAGGCTATAAACTTTATTATTGTCACTTTGGGCACAAGCAATGACGCTTGCTATAATACAGTATAGTGTACAACAGAGAAAAAGTATTACGAGCTACCTAGAGTCAAAAATGCAACAGCCACCTCACTAACGGTTAACACAAACACACACCACAAAAGAGACAACTATGAAAGCTATGGGAAATATGAGCAGTCATTACAGTATTTCAGTACAAAGCCTCATTTTGATCTGCTCCTGTTTTCCTTCTGTGAGTGTGTTTTTAATCTAGCTGAGTAGAAAACAAAATGAGAGAAAGTGGGCCTACAAATTAGGTGCATTAAAACATGAGCGGACCAAGAGAGTAAGAAAAGCATCCTGTCCTCCTCTGACGTCTTACTTCTGTTTGGATTGTTTTGTTCAGTACTGGGGGAAACACTACAGCAGGCTGAGCAGAGACAACTGGTGAGTGAAAACATCCACATTTAGTCTTTAAACTGTAGTTATTACGAAATCAGTCAGAACGTTAGATTAATCTGTTATTTAACCTGAATCTTGGCACCTGTCTGTGTCACTGCCTGAGCTGTTGTCACATTTGGTCCAAGTCACGAACAAGACGTAAAGCAGGCTATAGGCCTGTTGTATGTCATTTCCAGTAAATATCAATATAAAACGTTCATTTTCTGTTTAAAGTTTTATACACTCCTTTCATGTTTTCTTAGATTGAGGACTAATAATATGGGGATACTGTCAGATATTAGTCTTATAAAATACTGAACAGCCACTGCTGTCTGCAACAACCTAGAGTCAATGACAACTAGATCAAATCTGGAGTATGATTTATGACCTGCAGACTGAGTATTCACTATTTACTATCCACTGGGTGGAAGCATCTCCAGGCATTATTCACATTACTATTCTTGCTGCAGATTTACTTTTAGCAGTGCAACTTGTGTGTGCATCTTTAGTTGGGTTCAGAACACAATTATAATCCCCCCCATAATTACCTTTGACAGATTAGGGACAGGTGTGATGTCCAGAACAGCATATTCTTAAAAACTGTTTCATCATAATTTAGATTGTTCAGGTTAACAGCAACTGAGTACATTTTCCCAATAATTCTTGTCAGATGTGGTTTGTTTATGAATAAACAGCACATGCGTTTTGATGATTGTTTTAGTGGTTTGCTACGTTTGAGCTCCCCATGATGGTTTGATGAGCAGTCTTGCTGTGTGTTTAACATGGATCTCTATTAAAAATATAATTTCTGCTCATAAGCCTTTGAGTGTAAACTTTATGCCTCTTGACTGGATTATTTAAACCTCGTATAATCCTACTGAGCAATCGTAGTGTACCGTCTCGGTGTGCTTGGCTCTTATCACTCATATCTTAACAAGTATGTCTCCTGTAACATAGTCTTTGACATCCAGTGACAGTTTCTTGCAGTTAAGCCTCTTAAAAAAAAAAAATCAATGGCAAAAAAACATATTCCCACACTGTTTCGACTTATTTTTTTTATGCTAAATGCATTTAGCATTAAAAAAAACCTGTGAGAGTTACTGGACAATATTTGTCACTGTTTTGTGTTTTTAACTGATTTCCAGTCATAAATATATACATACATTTGCATAAAGCAGCATACTTGCCCACTCCCATGTTGATAAGAGTATTAAATACTCGACAAATCTCGTTTTAAGGTACATTTTGAAGAGATAAAAAATGTAATTAATTTGTTTAATCATAATTAATTACTTACAATCAATGCATGTTACATTTTGTTTTACAAAGTTATAGGAAAGCAATGTGTGAGCGTCATGCCTGATGATGTATTACAGATAATGCAATGACCCCAGACACTTCCACACAGTGAAGCACACAGCTTATTGAATAAACACTGGTATCAGACTGGTACTCAGTATTAGCTGATACCCAAAGATCAGTTATCCCTGCTATCAGATTGGTGCATCCCTACAAATTTCCATATACTGTACATTTTGACCAAATAAGAAATGTGATTAAATTACAATTAATCCTGATTAAATATATAATTGACAGACATAGTTTTATGCATTAACTCAACACAAAACCAGTTTTTTAAAGTTAAATATTAACTTTACCTTCATTGCTGATCTTGTGAAAAGTCCAAGTATTGTCCACTGCCCTGGACAGGTAGTTTCCAGCTGCCTCAGGTGTTTCAAATGTCCCGGTCTCTCGTCCCTCCTTTGCCTTTATGAATGTAGCTGGATATGGAGATCCATAGACCCGATGCACTCATCCGGATGTTGTTGCCTCTGGGTCGGCCGCACTCTGCAGCTACATGTTAGCTAGCTGCTAGCCGTGTGTCTTGAAGCTAATGTTAGTAATTCAGTTTTCACGTTCGCCCGCAGCTAGCAGTGACTCTCCGAGAGGTCTGCACTTGTAACTTGCCACATTAAAGTTTCGGCCTAATGCAGTTTCTAAGCTAGCAGCATCCATAATATGTTGGGTGCTAGGTGCTCTGCTATTAGCCTCGTGGCTAACACCCCCGACCATTCATGGCGCGGTTCGCTGCTCTGGTCCTCATTCTCAGTCGCTTTGACGTTTTCTTTTATTTACTTAGCATCACGCTTTTAACAACTTTTATTTTACTAACTTAAGTTGACTCAAGTTGAAGACTATGGTTACAGTCAGAGTTTATAACGCAGTTGTTTGGAGGTTCAGTGGAGCACTCGGCGTCTTAGCTTAAAACTACACTCAACGCCAACCGGAAACGGAAGTTCTCCTTCCTCGGTGGTTTTAAATGGCGGTTTTCATCCAGATTCGCGCATAATAATAATAATAATAATAATAATAATAATAATAATAATAATAATAATAATAATAATATACACGTTTTAATTAATTCGTACGCAAAACGGAGCTGGAGTGATGTTGCGCGTTGGCACACTTACGCGTGGCAGATCCGCCGGTTACATTTGCGCAGCCAACATCATACTGGTGTAAAATAACTCTCTTATGTGCACATCAAACGTGGCGTTTTGATTAATTATTCTACGCAGATCCTTCTGCGCATCAGCAGGCGTGTAGATGGAAACAGTTACCGACAGTCTTTCACCCGTGCGTCATCTTTTTAAACGCGGCTGCCCAAAATATTGTCTGGAGCGCTACATTTTCATTCGTAACGGGCTACAGGTTGTGGTGTGGCTGCCACAAGCAGCATTAAGTGATCGAGATTGTTCGGGTTCAAAACTGTCTGTGCGTCGTGACGGGGAGACCTCTGTGTTTAAAATGATGTAAGTAGTGAATGTGATAAACCCACACAGCCTCTAATGCACACCCATATAACAACACCTTTTCATCCCTCCCTGTGCCCAAGTGCGCAACAGGTGCGCCAAGTGAGCCTAATCACAGAAACACCAAAAGCGCATTTGGCACGGTCCCGACGCACTTGGCAGGGCGGATCCCGCTGTATTACTTATCACTGCCATCTCATCATCTACCGGAAGGTTGATAATTAAAAATGCAGAGGTCCAGACTGGCGAGCTTCGTGTAAAAGTTGTCGCGCCCAGCCGTTCCTGGAGCCCTGTGAACTCTTTTAATGAGTCCAAAAACGGACACGCGATGTGCGTTATAAGTACCAAGGGATTCTCTGTTTATTTTTCAATAGTCTGATGCTGGTTGCACAAAATGTAACCAGCAGATCTACCCGCGCGTAATTGCGCGCAACACCACTCCAGTTAGAGAGTGCATTGGGGAGCGCTGTGCTGTATATACACTCTGTATATACACTTATCTCTTATGCACGAATTAACTTAAACGTTGGAACGTTTTAACTAAATAGGGGACAAAACTATTATATCTTTTGCGCACAAATTAGTAAATTGTGTCCTCAGTATATATGTTTTTTCTTTCTATGGTCAACCCCCGGGCTCTGTAGATAAAAAGAAAATAAAAAGTTTTTCCCACCCTTCATCCCATTCTCTAATAAACTATCCCATCAATCAAGGTTCTGAGGGTCTGAAAGCCGCTCTCAGCAGACCCCGCACTTCCTCTCCAGTAATTCCCACAGTATCCAAAAACTTTCTGGCGGCATCAACAACTGTTTTATTTCCCCCAGATTTCCTTTGAGCCTCAGGAGCACAGTTGATCACTGTGGTCAGGAATTTAACCTTGTCCTTACACAAACAATATTCATCATGCTTCGTACCTGATTTGTTTTCCCTAACTTCTTGAATCTTTCCTTTCCCATCTACTACCTCATGACTTAGCCTTCTCCTGGACCTGATCTTCATGACTTCCTTCTCCTTTCCACTGTGCTTCATTACTCCTACCCCCCACACTGATTACACTTTTGTGCTTTCTCACAGTTTCAACTGCTGCCCATCTCATCTCCACATTTACTAATTTACCATAATCATGTCTACACACAAGCGAGCTGTGAGGGCCCTTTCTGGACAACAGATGTGATGCAGGAGTACTTTGTGAGGCAGGATTATTGAATCAAAATGCAACATGACAGATCTTGTTGCTCTCCCTTCTCTGTCACTCATCCTGAAGATTCTATGACCACCACTCTGTTACATTTTTAAAATGTATTTGCATCGACCTCATGCGATACTCCATCAGAATAACAATCAGAATCATCCTTTATTCAGTATATACATGCAAGGAATCTGACTCCGGTTTTATGCATCTCTCTATGTGTATACTTACACCGAAATAGAAAAAAAAATAACAGCTGAGGACGAAGACAAAGCTGGACAAATAAAGGTGAGAAATTGACAGAACTGTTATGTACACAAGTAGTGGGGAAAAAAAATAGGTGTAATTTATATTAGGGCTGTCAATCAATTAAAATATTTAATCACTACTAATTGCATGACTGTCCATAGTTAATTGCAATTAACTATATACAGTATACCTATAGATATATATATACACACACACATATGTTTATATATATATATATATATATACACACACACACACACACACACGAATATATATATACGTATATATATATGTGTATATATATACACATATATATATATATATATATATATATATAAAAATATATATATATATACGATTATATATATAATATATATATATATATATATATATATATATATATATATATATATATATATATATATACATATATATATATATATATATATATATATATATATATATATATATATATATATATATATATATATATATATATATATATACATATATATATATATATATATATATATATATATATATATATATATATATATATATATATATATATATATATATATATATATATATATATATATATATATATATATATATATATATATACATATATATACTGATTCAAGTGTTCATCAGGATGAAACAGTAGAAACTGTTCTCGTGTCTTGTTTTCTTGTTTTTCTCGTACAGTGCTCTGTAGCGTCTCCCAGAGGGGCGAAGCTGGAAGAAGTCATGTTCAGGGTGTGAAGGGCCTGCAGTGATGTTTCCTGCCCATTTCCTGGCTCTGGAGATGTGTAAATCCTTGATGGAGGGCAGACTGAGACCAGTGATTTTCTCTGCAGTCCTCATTGTCTGTTGTAGTCTGTTCTTGTCCTGATCCAAACCACTCATGGATGGATAGATGTGCAGATGATGGATGTGCAGAGACTGGATTATTCATTCATTCATTATCCCTAACTGCTTATCCTGTTCAGGGTCACGGGGGCTGGAGCTGATCCCAGTTGACATTGGGCAAATGCAAGTTACACCCTGAACAGGTCGCCAGACTTCCACAGGGCTGACACACATTCACGCTCACATTCACCTCTACGGGCAATTTACAGACAACAATTAACCTGCATGTCTTTGGACTGTGGGAGGAAACAGGAGAACCCAGAGAAAACCTCCACTAACACGGGAAGAACAAGCAAACTCCATAAAGAAGAGCCCCCAGCCAGGTTTGAACCTACTAACCACTGCACTGCTGTGCAGCAAACTGGATTATCGCAGTGTAGACTTGTATCAGCAGCTCCTGAGGCAGGTTGAACTTCCTGAGCTGGCGTAGGAAGGACATCCTCTGCTGGGCCTTTTTCCCATCCACAGCGCCTTTTACTGGAGCTCTTCTATTTAATGGGAAACATGAAACTTGGTAACTGTCTACCTCAGTTATTTCTAAATCTTTCATCAGTTGTGCATGTGATACACATCCAACAATGATTAAACCACTTCTTGTAATCCCTGACCGTTCCGCTCTCTTTATGTAGAGAGGAGCTGATGAGGGACAGGGGACGTTCAGGGGTAACTAAGTAGTCCGCGGTCTACAGTATGTCACATAGAAGTGATGTACATCATTTGAAAGCTGAGAAGCTGAAGATTAATTTGAGATGCAGCTCAGCACTGTGTGTCAAGTTGTTCTAGTTATTAATAAGAAATAGAAATTAATAAATTAAATAATCAATTGAAATAAACTGTAAATGTGTATAAGGGTTTAGAACATTATGATGGAAGTATATGATGTCCATTTTTGAGCTGATACCGTTTGTTACAACGATTTGGTGCTAAAGTTAACACTTGAGAATTGATAAAAATGATCAAAAATCCCTCCAAAATACCACATTAAGACACCAAGACCTGGAGGAATAACTGCAACAATAGCATTTTTGGTGACTGGATGATGAGCACTTCTGTTGTGCAAACTGCTCAGAAACTCTGTTATTGTCAATCTAGCTGGGAAAGCCGTCCATCCCCTGAATGCTCTAGGTCTCTAGTTTGTGGCTGTTAAGTTTCATGAGGCTGTGATTACCCTAGAGGTCACCACAGGTCAGTTTATAGTGAGGTCAAGTTTCAAAAAATGGTCTCACTATATGAAATGGCTACAATGGGGACTAACATCATTACACATGAATACAGTTGGGTTTATTAGATCCACAGGAGTCTCAGCTTTACTGTGATACCCAAAGTCATTCAATTCCAAGACTGTTTAGGGACCCCAGTATGCAGAAATATTCAAATACACCATTTTAAAAAATGACACATTTATACTGCATTCAAAAAACTGCATGATGTTTGCCCCAAACTGCATGTGATTATCATAAAGTGGTCATGTCTGAAAAGGGGAGACTCGTGGGTACCCATAGAACCCATTTTCATTCACATATCTAGAGGTCAGAGGTCAAGGGACCTCTGTGAAAATTGCCATGGCAATTTTTCCTCACTAACAAAATTCAGTGTAACTTCTTAGCATTTATTTATTATCTTCCCAACAAGCTAGAAAAGTTTTAAGGTCTTAACATCAACTAGACTGACATTGTCAAGTGTGTTCTTGATCCACCCTGCGACATCATGTTTGTCCAACAAAACTTCAGATCTGTCCTTACTACCTGCTAGTTTCTCTCCAGCCGAGTGGCTTTCTCTTTCAATCTCATCACTGTAACTTGAAAATTCTTCTCTTTTCTTCTCATTTTTGTCTCTCAATCCTTTCCGCTGCTTTTTTTCAAACTCATCTACCTCCACCTTCACCTGGAGCAGCCAACCAGCTACAGTATAAGACCAGCTCCGGAAGTCCTTCTACCCCGTCCATTTTGTTTGTAGATTATGTGCTGGCTCTTGACTCCTTCTTTGGCTTTGCCCCTTCACACCAT